>CAFUXE010000269.1:0-42615 GCA_903364295.1 Serranus cabrilla | reverse complement strand
TTTTTTTAGCATGCTGGAATCAGGATTCATGGCATCATTAACCACAGCCAATATCTCTCTGGCTCCAACACACCAAGCTGATATTAAATAAGTATATCAATTGTGTGTGAAGCCTATCTATGGTTTAGTGAGAGCATTCATTTGTCTCACTGCTGGCTGCACAAGCTTAACATCTTCTTCTAGTTTATTTCACCTTTTAGGAGCCATTCGTTGCAGCTGTTATTATAATCCAGCCATTATCCTGCTTCCTTCTCAGCTTTGCTTCTCCTGGATGTTTAAAGATGCCCCTTTCAAGTCTAGACATGCATGCTTTGTCCCTGTGGTGATGTTGTATGAAGTAGAGAACAGAAAAAGTTTTGTTCTGTTTGTTTCTAGTTAGTATTATGTGGGCCTCACTGGATTGAAGGCTTGAAGTAACCTTTTCTGATGCAACTCAAGTAAACAGGGTTCATAGGTGTAGCTGCAGCAGGCACCAGAGCAGTGGTGGTGCTCTTTAATTGGCTACGAGGTTACACTTTGGAAGGAGCAACAGAGAAGTGATGAAAGGATGGATGGAGGATGGATGTAAGGGATAAACGGAGCAGATGGGTGAGTATCCACAGCAGTGAGATAGATGCCTAAATTCTCCACATAAAAGCATAAAAGCATTAAAAAAAAAGACACAGATGACATGTTTTGACTTTGTCGTCGAGGCTTAACCAAAGGAGAGAAAGGCAGCTTTGTTTTCCCCCCACTGCTGCATGACAACGTCCCACTGTTCATTATTTGATGCAGGACTGAAATGGCATATTTTGCAGAGCAACAACTAAAGATTATTGCTTTATTGACCACCGTCATTCCACTGTAAGCCCACTGGCAGGGACTTTGGAGAAAAGAAAGTGGACAGCTCACTATAATTTAGCTAACTGAGCCATTTAGTTTGGAGCAGCCAATAACAGTTTTCAGCTGGAGGGACTGTAATGACATTAATAAAGGATGGCAGAGAGAGAAAATTAAACACTTAATGGAATTGTTTATTTTCAAGTACACCCGCGGTTGACGGTCAAAAAGCATCTTCATTTTCCTTGAAGTCTTTTGACCCACTTTTCTTAATGTGTTTGTCCTTCCTCCTTTGTTCTTGGATTGAGCTTAATTGCAAATACTACAAGTGCGCGTGTGTTTGTACTCTCAGCCTTTAAATGTTAAGAAATGCTCCACAATAGTGAGGCGAAGGAAAGGTTTGTGAATGCAGCTTTATATATTCATGCTGAGCACTCACTTAAAATACAGCTCCTGTCTTTATTAGTCATATCTCAACACAGAACATACAAAGCTAAAATACATAGTGCAGACTTTAATCATGCTATTGATCAGGAATCCATTCTTGGTGATTCCTCATTTGAAAACAACACAGTCCTTGCCAAGGGCAGGTCTGATTGTGAATTCTACGGTGCAGGAGTGAGCAAATAAATAATGCTTTTTCTTTATTCCTTGAGAGATTGGACCTCAATTACATGTCACATTTCTGGGTAATTTAAAGGATTATGAGGAATTCTTCAGGTGCTAACTCTGAGCTCGAGCCCCGCTTTGATCTGCTTCATCAGGCTGTGAATGCGATAAAGCAACTAAAAAAAAGATTCATTTATTCAGGAACTGTGTGCTGTGGCTTTGTGTGTTTCCTAATGAGTAATCTCCCATGTTCTGTATGAATCTTTAATAAGTGCCATTTAATGAACGAAACACATTGTGTGGTGAGTCATTAACTTTGAAAGCAACAGTGATTGCTTTTGAGGGATTAAGATACTTTTTCTTTGCATTTAAATGCCTGCCATTAATTTTTCTGGGTTTATCATCTTTTTAGTCCAAAGATAAAGTTGAGATAAGAAAATCGCCATTAATGAAAAGATTTCTGTCGAAGCATTTGAGTGCGTGTACCACGTCAGTGGCTGTTTCACAGAGCCGCTCAGGTGAAAACAGATAAATACCAGTCATTTGATGCCAGTGTTGTCACATCTCTGATCCTTTTCTGATGACAGATCAATCATGACAGGAGGACAGACAGATAATTCCTCCCCTGGCGGCTAAAATGTCCCTTTGCATGTGCTCACTTTTCTGACAGCGTCTCGGCATTAACCTCATCATATGTCAGACTACTAAACCACTTGGAGTGACAGCACATTTTAGGGCACGTAAGAGTCACAATTCGTAGCTGTTGTGTAAACAAGCTACGAGCCGTGATGGACATCCACCCATTAACCTCAAGTCACATATTCTTGTAATCACTCCCTGAAGGGTTGATGTGAACAGGTTTTCAACTCTGAATCCATATTTTTAGACTATTCATTCTGACATGAATAGAGCCTGCCGGTACTTGAGTGGTCTACTTGTCAACTAGCTTGGTGGTTGAAATAATTTCAGGGCAGGAAGTATAATTTTGTTGATGTCATTTAGTCACTTTTTTGTTTGGTACTGTTGAAGCTTTTTGTACACACTTGCAGTGAACTGGAGGCGACTCTGTGGTGAAGTAAGAAGAACGAGCAACAACAAACAAACTTTTAGAAAGTGATTCGCATTGTTTAAAGGTTTTGAGCTCAACTAATTTGATTTAAAAAAAACAACAGAATTTACCATTTATTTTAAATAGATAAATATCCATTTTTTACACGTTATGCTTTTAGGGGGGCTATAAAAGTATAGCTACAAGAAGTTCTTGATAAACAGTTGGCTAAAAGTGCTAGATAATCCATTAAAACTGTTAAGTTAAACTAATGCATGAACCAAGAAGATAACTAAAAGCCCAACTTACTAGATAAACCATTAAAACAACTCCAAAAATATGCACAAAGCTGATTGTAATAATTTCAGCTCATGGTAACATTGTTTGCTAGCAAAATTACCATAGTTGGCTAACATTAGTCAACATCAGCAAACTAGTAAGGTTTATAGAAGTTAGTTATTTGCTGCTTGACATTATATTAACTAGGTTTATAAGAATAAGGCTTTAAATAGAAACATTAAGGTTTCATTTATATACATTGGTATTATTGTTGGAGTTCACATGGCTTATTTAAACTATTGCATGCTGTCATATCCTGATGATCGTCGTACACTATTTCACTTTCTTCCTCAAGCTTGGAACAGAAAAAGGTTGAACACAGTGAGCGGTTTAAACCTGTAGTTCTGCAGCTAGAACCCTTTCAGTATCTCTGTTAAGCCTGTTTTTTCCCTCTCTGCCTCTCCTCAGGTGTCATCAGAACAGCTCTCCCCAACATGGACCGGGAGACGAGGGACCAGTATGTGCTGGTCATCCAGGCCAAAGACATGGTCGGCCAGATGGGCGGCCTCTCCGGAACCACCTCCGTCACTGTAACACTCACCGATGTCAACGACAACCCGCCGCGGTTCACTCACAGTAAGACTGCTGCTCCTGATTGTCCCCGCAGGGTCGATTAAGCTTGTCATGTACAGTCTGTGCCATGTTTTCAACAGCTACTCAGCAATCACAATGAAACTACCGGCTCCTTGCTTCATTTGCATGTTTTTTTGTTCCAGCTGAGTGGGGCTTTAAAGATCTATTAACGCTGGAAAACCACTTGAACTCAAAGAACCAAATGAGGGCAGGCTTTGTACTGTATGCAATGAATGCTGCGGTACAAAAAAGACTCGGCTGGTATTTCACCCTCAAAGAAATCATTGGAAAATATTTCATTGGCTATATTATCTGTTACAACACTGTCCCTGTCATTTGTGATAACACAGAACAGAAAATACTTAGAAATCTTACAAGCAAAACACGCTCATTAAGTCTTTAACATTAAACTTCTCATCGTTTTTCTACGGCTATGTCAACCGCCATCCTAACGCCATTCTCTCTTTGTCTTCGTAACTTTGCTGCATTTGTGTTTTCAGTAAATATTCTGACTTTTTTTATGACTAAATTAAAAAGCAGCCTTTTCTGCAAGGTGTGCACCTCCCTGCTTTACTCTTCATCAGAGCTGGAGGCTGCTTCAGCATTGGATACCAGGATCAATCAGGCTCCATTTTTTTGTTGTCAGCCTATTTCACGGGCTGCAAATGGGTTCCAGGCCGAGCTTTAAGATTCAAAGGCATGCAGTGCTTCTCATGATAATCCGAAGCACCGGCAATCGGTTTACCGCTGATAGCCCAACAACTGTCTGGCTGGTGCACTCACCACTGGACTGCCATGAAGCAGAGTCAATTTGCAGGCCCCTGGGGGAGGGGGGGGGGAGAAAGGTTCAAGTTTGCACAACAAGTCATCAATGCCGTTTTAACCTAGCGCTGTCACGCTGGGAAGAAAGAGACACTGGAGGAGTTTGGGGTTCTGCTCCTGCTGTCGCGCTCACAGGGTCACGGGTCAGAATCGATAGATCATTATGGAGCATCAGAGCTGATAGAGAGTCCAGGAGCTGAGGCTGGGCCTTGGAAGGAGCGAGGGAAGAGAGGCCAAGGGTAGCTGCATGAGAGGACGTGCTGAGGGGAGGGCGGGGAAGGAAGGGAGAAGAGGTAGGTGCATGGGGCAGATCGGAGGGAGGAAAGCAATTCTTCGGTCTTTTAAAGAGCTGCTATTCCACGGCAAATTAAAAAGCCATTATAAAGATTACATGGCGGCAAACAATGTCAGGCAGATTAGCATTTAGACGGTGGCTGAGGGAGACACTGTAAGGAACACAGAAAGGTCTGGTAATGAGCTCTGCCATGGTGATTCGGGAGATTATGATTATGAATATGATTCCCTTCTTTATTCTTATAAGAGTACTTTAAATCCGAAGGGTCAGACAAAAGCTCAGGGTCCGCAATGGAGAGTTTCATAGTAATAGAATCTTCAAGTGGACATTTCATCTTGTGAAGAGGTAGCAGAGTGATCTGAGAATGACTCGACTCTTTTTCTTTTTTTTTGCTTAGTTTTGTTTTTTGGTGGAAGGAATAGCCTATTACAGCCAGACAGCATTTAAAGAGTTCTATGTTTGCTAAATAGATTCTTCCAGCTGTAAAACTCACAGAAATGTGACAACTAC
The DNA here is from genome assembly GCA_903364295.1 of Serranus cabrilla. Classification (NCBI taxonomy): domain Eukaryota; kingdom Metazoa; phylum Chordata; class Actinopteri; order Perciformes; family Serranidae; genus Serranus; species Serranus cabrilla. Next base: position 37,600 of record CAFUXE010000269.1, on the reverse strand, counting down.
AATTGGTCTTTACTTTCTTAATTGCATATTTTACTTTTCTATCGCCTTCCCCGCCGCCTGTGCTGCAGCGAAGTGGAAGCAAACTGCTTTATTCCATTTGTGTCACTGCTGCTGCCAGTCTGTGTTATGCAACATGAATTTATTGAGGAACCACACAGCTGAATCAAAGCTGAAGGGGTATAAGAAAAAGCTGAGCCGCTTGAAGGTGAGTTGGTGGTGAAATAAGCACATCCATTACCAGCATCCGCTCCTGTCCTTCCTCTGCCAGAGAACTATCAGTACACGGTGCTGGAGTCGCTGCCGGTGCAATCTGTGGTGGCCAGAATCAAAGCGGCCGACGCTGATATTGGCTCCAACGCAGAGATGGACTACAGGATCATGGACGGCGACGGGCCTGGCATGTTCAACATAACAACAGACGAGAACACACAAGACGGGGTCATCCTCCTGCTGAAGGTACAGAATATAAACACAAAGAGAGCCTCTGGTATTCTGTCAGAAACTGAAGCCTTTCTGCCCATAAAACGGCTCCACACCCTCCCTCCTGAAAGTCACTGAGACATGGGGCAGAATTTTCCGGCTGTTGGGTAAAGCCCTGTACTTGAGCAGCTGGTGTGGCATTGAATAATACTCGGAATATAGATTGAACTGCTGTGACTTTTCCACATACAGTTAAGTCTTTTTTTCCTACCTGCAATCACATCCAATGAAACATCATGATAGTGTAATTCTACTTCCTACTGAATGCCAACTCTCACTGTGAAAGCTGAGTTATTTTGTGTGTGTGTAGAGAAGTACGTAAAAAAGGCAAAGGGCCACACGACGGGCAACTGAGCACAAACATGAAACACCACATGCAGAATTCTGTTCATAAATATGGAAGACGTTTATTTTCTGTGTGAGACTTGTTGCACTGACCATCACTGAATGAAGAAAAGATCTTTCTAATATTTACTATTTATTAACAAACACATGAGGTATATATGAAAACATACATTTCTGTTCAGTTGTGCAGCTGTTTAACTAACATAAGAATGAATTATAACTGTGACATATTCATGAATGTCACATATATAATTTAGCCTAATAGGAACTATTGAGACAGTCACCTCTCTGTGCAAGACCATCAAACTCTCAGCACTGAGGATCCTGTTTATCCAGGAGACCTTAGTGGTGAATCCGGCCTGCATAAGCTACATTATCAGCCTGCCCCTTGACCATCAGTACAATCTAAGGAAACACAGCTTCCTGTGTTTGAATAGAGTTATATAGCAGTTCAGACTTATTGTCTGTGTTGTGTTGTGTTTCATTTCATTCACATAATACTCATTTTATTGATGGTAGAAGGTCTTCTTTTGTCCCTTTGAGGCCCTTGTGGGCTGTAATTCAATGGTTGAAGGACCAGTTCTGACCCTGGAGCCGTATGTTGCATATATGTGTATCACATGTTGGACAAACGTGTGTCGCAAACCCGATTGAATCTCAAAGCATCATGTGATTGCTTTTTTCCATAATGTAAGCTTCAAATATACGTTCCTTACTGTGAAGAGCCCTAAATGAACAATGAATGAATACTATTGATTCTGTCCAGTTCTTCTGACTGGATGTTTGTGTTGAATGAGCTCCCAGATGTAGCTGCTTTGGATAGAAGCATCTGCTCAATGAAACTGTAACATTGCAGCTCAGGCTGTCAAAGCAATATTCAGTATTGGTGCATAACTCTGTATATTGTTGATCTATCTTAGCCTATTTATTTTGAAAAAACCTCCATATTTGTGCACAGTATTTAGTGGGGATGAATGGCTGGGTGTGAGTGCAGAGGCAGGCTGGGGGAGTCAGGAGGTATTAAGAGACTCCAGCACTGTTGGCTTTGGTGTTTTCATGGGATTTGGCAGCCAGAGAAATAGAGAGTAACTCTAGCTTTGTACTTTTGCCTATTTGGATGTGTGGTATTCTGGACATAACACTAGCACAGCACGGGGTGCCCACACAAGACTGGATAAAGATAATATATATATATATACATATATATATATATAAAATGATAACATTTCACATGCTTGTTTAGTGGAGGATGTTAGGACTTCCTCTCCTGGTTTCTGCTGCCTCCTTTTTAACTCTCTCAGCCTGTTTCTAAATGTTCTCTGCACCTTTCGATCAAGAGATAATCACTGCATCGACTAGCTCCAACACCTTTGATCGAAGTAAACACAACACAACAGCTCCAGACTTCCTCTCAGTACAAGAAAGTAAAGAGATCACTTTAAGGATTAAAGAGGGAAACAGAGACACTTAAACACTTAAGAAAACACTCCTCCCACCATGAGAACCAAGACGCTATAAATAATATCATTGATATCCGCCCACATACATTAAATAACACATCTCAAGTTCAACGTGAAACAAAGCCCCTTATTCATTTACACAGGAAATTGGTTGCTCGTTCTTGCCTCACTTCTGGATGCTCGGGCGCTCACACTTTACATTTCATGGTTTCAGAGGACTTGAAATGGGCTCCTCGGGCCACATGGATGTGACAGTTCATTGCTGCAGCTCTTTTGTGGCAGAGGCAGAGTCATTGTGGACACTAGCAATTCTATGTCAGATGGGCCAATTTGATCCTTTGTTTGTTTTGCACCAAACTCAGACAATTACAACATCGGAGAGAGTCGCTGACAATGAAAGTGTCAAATCAATGCTCTCCTGCAGTTTATTATATGTTGCGACGGGGAGTTCGATAAGCCAGACGAAATGACAAAATGTTTCAAAAGCATTTATTTCTGAATGCTTTTCAACATGATGTGTGCCTTTCTGAAAATCAATAATATTGCTCTCACAGCACAAAGTAACTATAATCCATCAGCAAATGACTTTGTTTAAATCTGACTCCGTGTTAAATTCAAATTGGTCTTTAGAATCCACATGCTTATATCTCAGCATTGTATGAATTATTTTCAGATTTACATCCAAATAAAATATAACCTTGACTGACTGAAATGTGAAGCAGCCACAGCAGTGTAGTTTGAAAGTACACTTCCAACAAAGAACTGACCCTTTTTTTGTGCCACCTCTCTCATTCTGACAAGAAAAGTGTCTCACATATGTTGTGTTTTCTGTCTCCTCTCCTCCAGCCTCTGGACTTTGAAACAAAGAGCAGCTTCTCTCTGAGAATCGAGGCCACAAACAGGAATATTGACTCCAACTTTCTGAGCTTGGGTCCATTTAGTGACACGACAGCCGTCAAGGTGACGGTGGAAGATGTGAACGAGCCGCCCGTCTTTTCCACATCGCTTAGCAAGATGAACGTTTCGGAAGACGCCAGAGTGGGCACCTCCATCGGGAGAGTCTCTGCCCATGACCCAGACACGTCTAACAACGCCATCAGGTAACCTTTACCCACCTGAAATCTCTCTTTCTCATGTAACTGTTCACTCACAATTCACTTCAAAATGCCAGTGTGCTAGAAATGGCCACATGCTCCAAAAAATAGCGGGACATTTTTGAATGATTGACAAATTGCAGTGATGACACTGTTCAAGGTTGAGTTAAACAGATAAGCCTTGTAATGTCCATAAAAAAGGGTGGAGAGTGTTTCAAATTAAAGGCCTACACCTGTCCTCAGATTCTGCATTTAACAGTCTGTTGCGATGGACGGGTCAGCGGAGAGTCTAGCTCCATCCCGGCAGAGATTACTCACTCAGTGCAGCACACAGAGAGCAACAGCCCTGCAGAGAGGAGGCACGGGTGATGATGCTAAACAGAGTCTGGTGTATGGGGTCTACACGATGCAGCCTGCTCGCTGCAAGGCTCCACTAAGTTAGGGATGACTTCTGTGCAGCCAGGTCTCACCATAATGCAGCTATCTGTGCTTCGGCTGGTAAGCTGCAATGTCATGTTGACCAGCATGTTGACAAGAGAGCGACGGTCAGAAAGACTCTGGGTCCAGCAAGCTGCTTTTAGATTAGCCTGGATCTCAGCTCGGCTCAACTAAGAGACTTATATCCAACAGGATGCAGGTGGAGTTTTGAGGGACTCATTCATTGCAACAGTCTCTAAAATGCAGAATCTCAGCTGGTATAAAGCTGCTAACTGTTGCATCTTCTGCTAACTGTCAAGCCGCATCTACTTCTCCATCCTCTCTGACAGCAGACTGGACTCTGCAGTGGTATTACAAGATATTTCTTAAACACAATACAAAGACTTCGTAGGCACACCACTACTGTTCAGCCTAATAATATCAGTTTTCTTTTTTACAATGTAATAAACTAAAAGTTTGGACGTTTCCCACACGTTGCCCTTTTAATTCAGAAAAGAGTTTAAAAGTAATTTTTCAAAGCTGCGTCTCAGAGAATAAATGTGCTCTTAGAGTCCAAAGTACTCCCAAATCAAGTCACAAAGACAAATGTTTTCATAATCCATTCAACTCCTCCACATTATCTGCAAACACAGAATCCGTGGACCCTCCACAGTCCCCCATGTGGCTGTCGCTAAAGACAATGCCAGATGGTGGGAGGGCCGAGGAGTGCAGCATGTGCAAAAGTAAAATGCCATCTTGAACGAGAGAAGGTTATTCCTGCAGGAGGGTCAGGGCTCAACACTTGTGTCGTGGCATCTGGGACTCAAAACAAGCACTCACACTGCCAATCTGTGGCGTGTCACTCCCGAGATCCCAACTATTTTGCATTAATTGAATGAATATTGTATGGTATTCATGCTTGGTCTGTTAGGATTGTTAGTAATCTTAATCAGAAAATCAAATTACTGCAGCATTGTAGCTGTAAATTGCCTCTTTTTGCTCCTGTGACTGTTATCAGCGTCTGCAGTATATTTCACTACATCTGTTGAAATTAAAATTATTGTGGAACTAATGCAGCCACAAGAGTCAAATTACATTGCAATAATACCCTTTGGATGTAGGCTAATTGAAGTTGTAATTTTCTCTAGAAATCCGGGTTGCTGTGTATTAAGAGGGTTTGATCAGTGTTGTGTGCTGAGGGACAAGCAGACAGACTTCAATTTGATCCAAATTTAATAGGGTTTTGTTTCACCCATCGTATCAAGTTCCAACTTTCTGAATTCAAAGTCTGCTCTCGTGTTAATTATTTGTACTTTAGAGATTGGAAAACATCTTATACGTTCTATAAAGAGTGAACACAATTCATTGATGATTGATTAAAGTTCTCTCTCTGTATCAGCTGAAATCTTCAGTGTGATTGCTGCAGTTTAATGGAAGAAAAATATCACCATCTGTTCTCACAAGTAGAAGAAAGACTAAAATGTCAAATCAATACCACTATCAAAAAGCAATTTTTTAAAAGTGTGTATGCCGTGTGCATGGTTGTGCTTTTTTTTCCAGGTACTCCATTGACAGAAACACAGACCTGGAGCGCTTCTTTAACGTGGACGCTCTGAGTGGGGTCATCAGCACAGCCAAGCCTCTGGACCGAGAGGCCAACCTGGTCCATAACCTCACCATCTTCGCCATCGAGAGCCGTGAGTTTACTCTCAGATCTACTGTCAGAGCCCACTGTTCGCTAAACTCCTGCTGCTTTTTCTCGTAAGAGCCGTTTGATAGTTGGAGGAGGGAGTGCCTTTTTTTAGCCTGCACAAAAAGACAGAGTGAAAGTGGAGAGTAATTGTTGGGATGTCTGGCCAACTAGCTCACTGCCCACAGTAGAGATAAAGTGTTACTTCTGTGGCCAAAGAGCTTTTTATTAGCTAACCAAATCCATTTTGGAGTTAAATACATTTTTAAGAGTGTAGTTTAAAGGTATAATATGCAATTTTTCCACATCAAAATTGAGTTTTTTTAGGAATTTTTACGCAGAAAAAACTAAGTGTAATTTTTGTTGAGTTGCTTACTTACATTAATACAAATCTTTTTGTACGATCTTTTTCATTTGGTTGCCTGTCAATGGCGTCACACTCCCTCAGTGTTGTAGTCGTCTGTCAGAAGCTGTCAGAAATTTACATTTTATCCGGTTTAACTATATATTTTAACCAGATGATGCATTTTAGTCATCCAATGTCTGGATCTTAAGTTATTAGAGGAACAATCTGAGCAAACGTTAGCTGCAGCTCGGCTCACAACAACTCCAGGACTTCCTTTGTCCACCGAACAGCGTGGGAGAAACGCTGCTTTTTGAACTGCTTTAATAAGTGTTTTTACTGGTTTTAATCACCAGGTTAGTTTATTTTCCAGAGGAGGCGACCTCTGTGGATGAAAACATCTAAAACAATGAGCACTAAAGCGAAAAAACAAACTTTCACTTTGAAAATAAAAATGTAAAATGTATATAAGTGCTGTCAGCTTAGCAGCAGGACATGAAATTACAGCCTGATTTCTTTTCTTTAAACATACTTGTAATGCTTAGTCGCTCAACAATGGAAAACATGAGCAAAGCTGTTTCCATAAATCACAAACTGGTGCAGATGTACGGGGACATGTTAACTTAGACATTGTAGCTTATTTATGAATCATGCATGTAGCCGGCAAGCACAGATTTTACAACCATGATTCTGAAGAAAATGGGTTTGAAAAGGGTTCAAACTTTTGTGTTTGTATATTTACACTCTGACTCAACTAATGGAGTTAAAATGTTAGTTTAATGAGCTAGGTACCGCTGATAAACTTCAGTCTGCACCATCGATGGGCGCTGGCTGAAACAGGAAGCCTCCTCGTTTCTACCTCCATTGTTTCAAATATCACTTTGGAGACTTTGGAGCGGGAAATCTGCCACCGGGGCTCAGCGGATGGTCACTTGTTAGTCCTGTCCTGTTATCCTCTTCATAATGTCCCACAGCCTTCTGTGCAGAGGGCAATACATTTGTGGGGTTTGTTGTAGGGCTGTCGGGGAATGTTAATTCACACACAGGACGGTGGTTTTGACCTCCACGTGTCCCTGAGCCGTGGGGACGAGATGCTGACTAAGGGTGGGCCATCTCACCCACGGGTGAACTATGTTAATGTGATGTGAAGAAGTGCGGCCTCCCTGCCTTTTCTGTTCGTCTCTCAATGGCTCGAAGGACACGAGGGCCTTTTTCCCCCCTTCGCATCATTCCACTGCCATCATCCAAACACAATGGACAAAAATCATCAGCACACGCTCGGCACAGCGCTCCGACAGCTGCGTCACATCACTATAAGTTAAAAAAGACAAGCAGCCTGTCAGCCTGGCAGTTCCTGTGCTTTTACATCTTCACACTGAGTGAAAAGGGGTATTCATTTTTTCTTCAAAACCTTTTTATCACTCTTTGCTTCAAAGATGTGTTTTTATTTACATCTAAAACAGCACACAGACGCACTACTCGGATGATTCCCGAGTGTGAGCGCCTGCCTGATATAGCAACAAAGAGAAGGCAGCATATAATAATAGCCATATGAAATGTCACAACAGTCCCTCATGCATGAGGTAGTGGCTTCTGACACGTAGTGACACTCGGCGCTGTTTCCAGCTGAAAACATCTTTGAGTTCACAAACTGGCTACAGAATCCACTGCCCCGTGCGCCTGATGACAGTATTTATAGTAAATAGGTTCTGTGTAACTGGAGACAGTGCGGGGACTCTTTGGTTGAGGGATGTTGTGCATTTGAGCTGCAGTCACTCACATTTCATCCGCTCTGGCCAGACCGCGGCAATGACAAGAAGCCTGTGGCCCGGGGCGCCGCGCGTCCTTTTTATCACCATCAAATCAGCCGGCCCGAATGTCAGCGCGTCATTTCTGGCCAGGATGGCGGCGACGCCAGGCTAAATCATCATCTTGCACTCAGACGCAGCCATTTGGCCATCAGTGTGTGTCAGGCAGACAGAGGCGTGAAGCCACACAGTGCAAGATGGCTCGTCCACACACGCAGCCTTCCCCCGACAACCGGCCGGCTCCCACTGTAATCACTTTGGCTGAGCCACAGCAGTGTGTGTAAGGACGCCAGCTGTTGGAGGCGCTGCATATTTCATTACAACAGCACTTTTTCCCCTCCTCCTTTGTGATTAATTAAAACACATGAGAAAGATCAATATTCCATAAATTGGCCAAGTGCATCAAGGCGAAGTTAAGGCAGAAATAAAGTGTTTAAAAGAAACTTTGCTGAAAGCTCTGACAAGAACACTGACTCTGTTCTCCTGCTTTCTCTTTCAGAGGACCCAACCCAAATTGGAAAAGGCATCGCCCTCATCACAGTGCTGGACATAAATGATAATGCTCCGGTTTTCGCCATAGACTATGAAACTCTCCTCTGTGAAAACGCCAGGACAGGACAGGTAAGACCCAGAAACCTCTCTGCAGTTGGTCCAGCTTCCCTTCCTTTTTTTCTCTCCACGCTTGCTTGAAGTTTGACTCACAAAGACAGCCCGCTGACTCTCAAAGCCATTAAAACTCTTTCTTGTTCCTCAAAACAAGTCCACTGTGCACACATCCACTTCACAGCTCGAGGTCATTCCAGGGAGACGGCATCATTAGTAGGAGACACATCCTTAAGATTTAATAGCAGGTATTGTAGGTGTTATCACTCATTAGAGATGTTACACTCATTCCATACTGTCAAAGCTGACTAAATTAATGACAGTGCTTGACTCAGCCTGTGGTCTTAATCCACAATAATATCACGCAGTAATGTGATACCTCATGCTGGGATGAATTGGTGCTCTGCCGCAGTTTGACTTTCCATTCTGAAGCTTTGTGTAATTAGACGGCACCACAGAGGGCAGCAGGGCAGAGCCTGCATCGCAAAAAACCACGAAAAGGGACCCGGAGAGATTTGAGAGCTTTAAGATTTGGTGATAAAAGGAGGAAAAGTCATGCATCGCATTTTCCCTGTGTTTAGCATTTGGCCTCATTGTTGCTAAATGACTTGTGTGTCTGCGGCGGCGATTTGTCTGCTCTTGGCATTTGGAAAATACAATCAGAGGCGAAGGGTAAAGGAGGCGTGTAGACCTGAATAAGTACAATTGATCAGAATGATGCATTATATTGGAAAATGGCTATTAGGCCCTTTTTAAATATGTTATTTGCATTCATATTTTGAAGCTGTTTGTCACCGTGCTCACGGGAGGGAAACCTAAAATAGCAAATGATTTCATTTGCACAAATGAGCGACTATATGTCATGAGTGCATTTCTTTTCTGCGTGCATGATCCTGACCACACAGTGCAGCCTCACAGGTGAACCCGTCTCTCATTTGTTTTGTTCAGACTTAAAATCGCACAAAAACTAAATGAAGTTCAGTATACCTACCTTGAGGTATTGTGAGATATTGCAAAAATCAAAATTTAATTAATCATATTCTAGCCTTAGGGTACAGACTATTTGCTGGAATAAACATTGCCTCTACATCAGTTGCCATCATTATTGAAGAATGCATTTCCACCGCAGCTCAATGTCTATTTTTGGTTAATGATGCTGCCACTTATCTTGAGATGAGTGTTGTTGCTCCATGATATCAAATTTAGAGCAACCCCAGCATCCATCTATCACCCATCAATAAACCCTGACTTTCAAATTCAACAGATAATTTGTACATTTCTCCCGACTCGCGCACTGTGACAATACTGAAACAAAGTAATTCCCCAACAATCAAACCGGCCCCCAGGACATAGCAACAGCCACGGCCCATGACAGCATCATCAGCAGGAAAAGGTAGAGCAGATCTGTAATTACTCAGCTGAAGCAGACAGATTGCTTACTCAATGCCAGTGATAGCTGAGCTGTGAGGTCCCCCCAAGGTGTAGCTAGGAGCCACTCTGCTGTAAAGCGAGGAGGCCTCCGTCCTCACCCACCTGGCGAGAAGACGTGCCGCATTCAAATTCTGCCCATATTGTCTTAAAGTGGTGCAGTCGTAAAACGAGCTGCTGTAGCTACGAGCTACTTTTAACGTGCTAACAGTTTGTGTGTGTGCAAATGTTTTCACCTCCTTTAAAACCATAAAGAAAGAGCTGCATGCAGGCAGTTAGTTACAGTAGTTTGACGTCTTGGATTCAACACAAAAACAAGTTAATTCATGATATTAAGAATAGGATTTTGAATATAAATGCATTTCTGGAAAATCATCATAACATACAAATAGAAACTGGGTACAAAATGTCATTTCTCTCTGTTTTTGATTTGGAGAAAAAGCAGAGAAACACAAGTGAAATCCATGTTTTTTTTCATGCGTGAAATATGATTTTCCCAAAGTGAATTATCTATTAAAACCAGGGGCAGCACAGATAAAACTGTAGATTCATGACTAAAACTGTGTTCGCTTAAAGACAGAAATATGCAAATTCTTTCAGCAGATTTATAAAGCTGCACGTTTGGCTGCTTCTGTACTTTAAAAATCTCAATAGATGTGGAGCTGCATGCACATGCTCAGGTCTGTTTGCCTTAAATGGATTTAGAAATGCTCTAAAACACCAGAAGAAGCATGTGTAGTTTATGACATGATCAATACAAAAACATATTCATATACAGTCACATGATCTGCAGTGCTGGAAGTAGTCAGATCATAAAAACTAGAAATACTCCATTACAAGTTAAAGTACTGAATGTTACTAGTGTATGCTACTTTATTCAAAATGTACTATAAAACTACTCTTCATGCAAAACTGCTCCAATCAACTGATGAAAAGCATTTTAATGCTGATGTTTCTGAATGTGGAGCCAGTTTTAGATACTTTGTATGTAACACAGTCGCACAGTAATATAGTACTGCCTCATATTATACAAAGATATCAAGTTCTATTATATAAAAAAGTAACTGTAGTGTCAAAGGAATGTAGAGGAATTTAAAAAAAAGATATTTTCTTTTAAACTTTAGTCGTAGCAGAATAAAATGTAAATACTAAAGAAAAGTACCTCCAACTTCAAAAAGTTCATTTCCATCACTGGATATCAGCATGTGTCTTTGTTGTTTGTTTTTACTTATAAAACAATAAAAAACAATAATCACATGAGCTATACAGGCATGAGAAGTTATGACAATCTGCTTTACATATAATATTACATCAGAAATGATTAATTTACATGTGATTTCGTACATCGTGTGAAATATGTGAAAGTATCATGAAGATGTATAATATATAAATGAATTTGTGTTGAACTTGTGAGATTAGCTTCCCCTGATGTCAGAGCGAGTGACTTTTACAGACAGAAGGTGCTCGTCCTCATTTTTATTTTCACTAATTCCACTTCCTATTAAATCCCATTCAAACAGCCTGTGTTTGGGCAGCGCTGCAGCACCTTCAGCCTGAATAATGAAGGCAGGCAAAATGGAAATTCCATGATGAAATTTACACCCAAAAACACATCCAGAGCAAAGGGAAGGAGAGGGGCTGACATTTGAATGCAAAACCCAGTTTGAATTACAACGAGGTGTCGGCTGTCTGTTAGCAGACCGGCTGGGCGGACTCGTAGCCTGTCAGATGTGCGATCCAGCGGCTCCCTGATTCCTAATTAATGAAAACGCTCCCGTTGTGTACTGTACGTCCGGCTGCAGCGGCTGCACTAACTGCGGCTGCCTCCCTGTAAAGCTTTGTTAAGAATCTGAGGCCGCCCACTGGCTGTCACGCCCATTGGCTTATTCACAGCTGCGACAAAGATGAAATAATAACATTTGCCAGTTGGGGCCGGGGTTGACTCTGTGGCTCTGTAGCACAGATTAACAGGGAGTGCAGGGACGGAATAACCTGCCATTTTTCAGGCCTAATTAAGGCCGTCTCGTGGCACTGGTTCTCTCCAGAGATGCCACTTGTTACGGATCATCGGTGCGTCTGTCTTCTGCCATAATATTAATTGATATTATGGTGGGGTGGAGGGGGCAGTGGGGAGGGAGGGGTGGGGGGGTCACGTTGTACAATCACTTCAGTGTAACCATTACATACATGAGTGGACTTGGCATTCTGCTGCCCCCAATCTGCTCCCCTGCCCCTCCCCGCAGCATCCCCGAGGAGCCTCAGCATCCTCCAGAGATTCATGAATGTCGGGCCGTCAGGAGTTTTCAAACTGTGAGGGAGTTAAAAGGGGGCGTGGAGGGAGAGATGTGAGGCAGAGATGCTGCGTGAGGGGAAAGAGACTTTCTAAATTTGTTCTCATACTTGGTTTTGGGTCACAGTTTGCAACAAACAGCAAAAATACAACGATTTCTCTGAGTCATAAGTCTGTCAAATCTGAACCAGGGCTGCAGCTACCTCATGTTTTCATTCTTTATTGGTTTGATTATTATTTTCTAGGTTAATTAGTTAATTGTCTGGTCTGCAAAAGGTAAGAAAATAGTGAAAAACGTCTTTCAGTGTCTTGTTTTGTCAGTTTATTATGTCAACAGAGAAAAGCAGGAAATCTCTGTATTCAAAGTCTGACATGTCTGCATGAACAATTACTTTATTAATTAATCTTTTATCAAATTAATTGCCAATTATTTTTCTGTCAATCTGTGAATTAATTTGTCGTCTAATTGTTGAAGGTCACATAGAATTCCTCAGGATATTATTATCCCAGATGTTGATGTTGGAATACATTTCCAAAACACTGGAAGTTGACTGACATTTATTACATTTTCAACTAGTGATTTCTCCAAAACTATATCAAATCTAGGCTAAAGTTGTAGCTTATTGCAAACATAAACTGTAAAAGAAAAGTGGAAATATCCTCTGGGTCTGTAAAGTGAAGCCATTCAGAGGTTCCTTTAACCTGCAGTCTGTGTAAAGGCCAGCAGGGGGCGACTCCTAAAGAAGTTTTTCATTGTTCAGTTGAACTAAAAGTCACTCTTTAAGGAGTTGGCGGTTCATTTTAAGTAAATTTTGTTATAAGCCTGTTTTTCATCAGCCAAATGAGCTTCCCAATTAATTTCCCAACTAACATGAAATCTGTAAACACCTTACAAACCAAGCTAGAACTCTCTCAGTACTGGTAACCACCCTCTCATTCAAAACAAACAAGAGGGCCACGGACAAAATGACTGCAACATTATACTTTATGTTTTTATTTCCTTAAGCGTTTTGGGATCTAAAGTTCCAAAACTTTGTGCATGATTATCCCTGAAATAAAATGAAGACTAGAAACAATTACCGGAGATAAAATACCAATTAGTTTGACGTATTTTTGCACATTTCTTTGGCTGCGAGTGTCTCATCAACACGGTTCTTATATTCCTGGAACACACAACACTCTCCTCTGTCCCTTTATATAAATATATTTTGAAAACCAGCTGACACGCTGAATAAAAGTCTGAAACTTTACTTCACCAGCTCTTAAATACTGCCTCAACCGTCAACGACACAAACGACAGGAAATATCTTCACACCTCCAGTCTTCATCCAAATTATCAGTTTATAGGTGTTGCATCAAGGTGGGACATGAAAACAGACATGTCAGGGCTCAGAGCGGGCGGGAGACTTCAGCATGTGGCGGCATACTGTCTGTACTATAAAAAGCTGGAACACGGAGAAGATTTAATCTCAGATCTCACCAGGAGATCACTTTGGCCTCAGCAGTTTTCGTCTTGTCGGGATCATGCCAACAAACGTGTTAAAACAAATTTGAGGGAATGATTCAGCTGATCGATGTGAAACGAGAGAACCGGCTTATAAAGAATGAAAAGAGATTGAAAGATGACATTTTGTTGAGTGGGTGCGTATTGATTGCCGTTACAAAGTGTGTGTGTGTGTATGTGATGACAGCAGGGCGGAGTGTGAGCGGGTGCTGCTGATCCGCTGGTTGCGGGTGTCACATGTGGGTGATGTTTGGGGCGTCGATGTCATAGGAAGGGTGTGAAAAACGCAGGACCTCTTTCTCTTCCTGCATCAACACAAACACCAGCCCCCCCCGGTGACAGCTGTCTTGTCACCATGGCAACAAGTGCCACCTATTTGATGCGATGCTTATTTATACTCTCGGTTCAACTTTTTTCAAGTGGCTGTCTCGATGTGACCGCGTGACTCATCCGGGGTTGACGATCTGATAATTACACTCTAAAGACAATAAAAAACTGTATTTTAGAGGAGGATTTGAAAACGCAGCGTAGTAGTGTTTACTCTGCTGGTGTCAGAGAGGGGAAAGTGTGATTCAAGCTCGTTATCTCTCAGATTTTTCACACACCAAAGCCTCTCAGTCTGGCCATGCTACATTAGCCGACAGTTCCTTCCTCATTACGAGGCCGCGTCTCTGCAGCCGGAGTCACCGACGGATGCTCTGTGTCAAAGGTGCAGCGACTTATGGGCACCGAGTTCACTAAAAATACTTCAGGAGAATTAAATCTGGATTGTTTTGATCTGCACACCGGTGAGAACGCACACGTTTCCGTCAGCAGGATGTTAATTGTGGAGTTTCTGAGTGAGTCTGTGTTTGGTCTGAGAAGGTTCAGCTCAGTCATCCAGGTGGTACGAGACATGCCTGTTCAATTACTACTCAGGAAAAGAATCAGACGAATTTTAGCTGATGCTCATATCTAGGGCGGGGTATCATTTCAAAATGTTAGAGGTCAATTAATATTACCTGAAAGTATCATAGTTTTCATACCTTAGTATGCAGCATATATATAAGTAAACTGCTTTTTTCGCACTTTATTTATTAGGTTTTGATAAACATAAATGATACATAACTATAATAATATTGAAACATACACAAATAAAAAATATAAATACACAAAAATATATTAGATAACAATAAACAAAAAAAAACAATCATTTATAATAAATACATAAAGAAAAAAAGTTTATGGTAATGACATTATTGCATTGATGATTTTTGAAGCAGGAGTAAAAAGTCTCATTTACCTGCTCGTTAGCTATCACAGTTAACACATGTTTAAGCTTAAAGGCTATATGAACAAATTTTATGTCATAGTAACAAAAAAATGTGAAACTCTCTTTACCACAGATCTTATTTCATTCAAAAAAATGTCACTGACTTCGTGAAAATGGAGGCGGAAGTGGAAAAATGCCAACTCATTCCTGCAGCGCTCTATTGTAGACGGGTGAAAACATGTTAAGAATGACTCTTTCAGAACACTATTTATACCCTAAAAAGTTCTCAAATGCTCGTACTTAGTGTGCGGATGCTTCCGACACACAGCAGAATTCCTCATATTGAAGTTGAAAGTAAATGCCACTCACTTCAGGTTGACAATCTTTGCTGTATGTGTATGGAAATGTGCCGGCGTGCCTCTGTTGTTTGCACATTCTCCTCCTCCTCAGAAGCGACAAACAGAGACACCTTTGTCCTTTTATATCCCTTTTGATCTGACGTGCAGCCATGTGTAAACTCAAAAAACCTTTAATTCTGTGATTCATAGGCCTCCTCAGTCTTGCCTTGCGACAGGCACCAGTCTACCGCTGCCGTTAATGTCTTTCAGCGAGAATTTATGTCTACATCCATGCCTCTCTCCTCCTGTCTGCTACTCAACCCATTAGAGAATTCCCCACCAAAGGTTCTCGGGAACGCCTTGCATCAGAGCCACACTAATGAAAGGCATTATACATTACAAAGTGTTTGATTTAAGGATGATTTACAGTCCTTTCCCTCAGCAGAGGGGAATGGAAACCTTCCTCGAGATAAGCTCCGAATCCATCTGCAATATTCAAAGGACATCAAAGGGTTCAAATTGTGTATAGGCTTCATCGTCGGTGTAAGAAGCACAAAGAAAGGTTTCTATCAGATGTGAAATTTCCATAACAGAGTGAGAGGCATGTGAGTTATTATAATCCTGGAATCAATGGCAGCTTTTATGATATGCAGCTGAGCATGCACTCTCTGCATGTCGAGGTGCTCAGCAGCAAACCCCTCTGCTGTCTGTGTACAGATCCCCAAACGGATCGCCTCCTGTATAAATAAATCCCCCTCGCACTGCAATACCAAACAAAAAAAAAACAACAAAAAAAAGCCGACTTTGTGATTACTTTTGCTGATGAAAGAGCAACTATTTTAATTTTGTTAAGAAACAGAGTAAAATATTCATGAATTTTCACCCCGCCTGCCAGTTTTAATAATTGGCAGGATGTCGTTTACCACCTACACCAACCCCTAATACCTGACAGCTTGTAACCAGCAGCATTTAATCACAGCTGACAACTGATAATCCATGTCTCAGCACTGATGGATCATTGGCTTTTACTTTTTTCCTCTCCTTTCCTCGCCCCTTTTTATTTATTCATTTTTTTCTCTCATAATTTTGTTTTTGTCTTGATGTTTGACGCCGAGCTGTTTGGGGCTGGGAGACGTGATAATTTACTGTGAATTGCTTTTAAGAATCTCTTGGAACGCGTCCACGGGTGTGAGTTGTCACAGGGTTGAGTTTCTAGATTGCCTACAAAGGATTCAGGAGGCTTGATCTAAATTTATAAGGACACTGCTGCAGTAACTCCCACTTTGATGGCCGTCGTGGCGGCTATCATTTGTCGTCCATATGGCGTGTTTGTGTGTGATTCGCTCCTCTGTACAACATGTACTGAGCAACGTCCCCCTTTCCTCCCGTTCTCACTGCACACAACAGTATCAAGCTTCATGTGCTTTTTACTAGAGAGATAACTTGATTTTCAGATTTGTACCAAAAAGAAAATCATTACAGCACACGCTGGTGGGTGTAAATAAATTGGTTTATTTGGTAATTTGATTTCCTGCATTATTTATAGTTGTCAAGCCGGCTATATAATAAAAGTGAGGGAGATTCTGTTCAGTCTTGGGTTCATGGGCGAAATAAAGTGGGCCGAAACAAATAGCTTGTTTAACTCAGTGATATGAATGCTTGTCTCGCATCGCCTCGAGCAACAGCAGTGCTTATCATGACTCATTTTCATACTTTCATAATAATGAAGCAGGAATGCTTCGCTGCTAAGCATATGCATTTATTTTGAAGAGGAACACTCAGAGGACTGACCTGACACTGGATCTGTTTAGTATGGTGGTCCACGCAGGCAGCTATATGGGACTGTTTTTGTATTATTTATGTATTTATTGTCATCATGGAGCAAATATAATTAGAAGACAGTGAAATAAAATACAAAATGATAGGAAGAAATAATAAAAACACTCAAAGAAATGAATGTGGTCACAGTCAGTGTAGGAAAAAGTATTCAGATCCCGTTCTTCAGAAAAGTATTAATACCACTCTGTCAAATTACTCCACTACAAGTAAAAGTACCAGCAGTAAAATGTACTTCAAGTATCAAAAGTAATCCGATTGTTAATATATTAATAGATTATTATTATTAATGCATTTATGTTAGCAGCATTTTTTTAAAGATAGTGCTCATTTAGCTACTTTAAATACTGTTATGAGGTTTCATTTTTTTAATAATTTCTAAATTGATCATGTTTTTTCATGTTAAATCTCGACCTGAAAAGTAACTAAAGCTGTCAGTTAAATGTAGGGGAGTAAAAAATATAATATTTTCCACAAAATGTAGTGCAGTAGAAGTATGAAGTTACATAAAATGGAAATACTCGCATGAAGTAAAAGTACTTTGATCCCTCTTGTTCTTGAACTTTCAATGCGATGTTCAAGTTCTTGCGTTTCGTTCAGAATTCCTTAAAACAAATGAAATGTTGGAATTTTTTCCTGCTTTCTCTCCTGCCGCCTTCCAGAACAGTTTAAACTCTCCACATTCCCATAAAATATGGATAAACGATCCTGTACATATTTTAAAATGAAGATGAATTAGGATACGTCTTGCGCTGTAAGACACATCCTGTGCATTCATTTTTAATCCTGTTCAATTATTTTATTGTAAGAAAATGAAGAGAAGGGACATAATGTCCAACGAGTCGACACTAAAATCACAGCCTAGACTTTTTGGACGAGCCCTTTCTTAGTTCAACATCTCTAACACCTGGTTGATATATTTATAATGTATGTATGTAAAATAACATCTCCAGGCTGTGCAGCAGTTGTCAGACCTCTGCAGGTTCAGCAGGAATCCTCTCAGCGTGCGTCCTGCTCAGGTTTTACTGCTGTACTTTACAGCTGACTGGACAGGATGAAGTCAATGCACCACCGTCTTTAAAGTCTGAAGACTCAGTCAAATTAATAAGGATTGCAACCAGTTACAGTAGCTCACAAAAGTGAGCACACCACTCGCATTTTCTAGAAATATTTGATTATATCTTTTCATGGGACAAATCTGAGGAAACAACAATGTAGAGTAGTCAGTGTGCAGCTTGTTTAACAGTGTAAATGTACTGTCCCCTCAAGATGAATGAGCAAAAGTGAGTGAAAATGTACAAATTGTGCCCAATTAGCCATTTTCCCTCGCTGGTGTCATGTGACTCGTTAGTGTTCCAGGGTGTCAGGTGTGTTAAATTCTCTCTCACACTCTCTGCTGGTTACCTGAAGTCCAACATGGCCTCATGATCTGAGAAATATTTACAAAATGTGAGAGGTGTACTCACTTTTTTGAGATAATATATATACATACTAAAGAATGTGTGTTTATTGTAGCTTATTGAATAGCTTAGCATGTCAGCTGTGTTTCTGCCCAGCATACACTTGTGTTTTCAATATTTTTATTGCAATAAAGACAGCAGGAGAGTGTTCAGGATAAATGTGGGTCGGTAAAGTTACCACCACTGAAGTGCACTCGAGCAAAGCCCTTAACTGCAAATATCACTGGTTATACTGGGACGCTGCCAAGTGTGTGATCTCAGAGAAACTCTCCTCAATAAACCAATAAAGGTTAAGAATTAAAATACAGAACTGAATACCTCCTCAGCGCCCAGTATTTGTTACATTTTCTAAAGGTTTTTATTCGCCAAGTCATATGAACAGAAACAACGTAACTTTTCATTGTGCATACTTTGTCACGTTGGCTCTCTGTTGTGAGAGATGTCCGGCAGCTCATTTAACAGAAAAATAACTTCAAATGCAACTTCCAAGTGCAGTAAGAGTTCCATTTTTCCTGGGTTTGCAGGAACTGTTTACAGTCTGCAGCGTTTCATGGACACGGGCTTTGGCGTTCCCATTCAGGTGACACGGCAACAGTTACCTGCGTGTCTTTTAATGGTTAATGATCAGATAATGATAGTCGGTTACCAGTGTAGAAAAAATAATTAGTATACAAGTAAAGTAAACAAGCTGACAATGACTTAACCTTCATGTCTTTAAATGAGACAGTTTGGTGTTTTTCAGAAAACTGCCACAAAATAACACGTTTTAAACTCGTGGTAATGAGCTTGAATTAAGTCGGATAAGAATGTGTTGGGTGATCATTTATACTTTATTCTTTATAAACAATCAAACAAAACCTGGTTTATATGACAGCAGAGGACAAAAGTTTGAAAAATCAGAAAATGAGGCAAAAACACCCAAAAAATATTTTTTTGTTGTTGTTTTGTTGGGCTGTTAATCTCCCAGTTATATATATATATTTTAATATATTTTATTGTATTTATTTGTATTATTATATATATTTATGATTATATTTTCTTTTATATATTTTATGAATTTATTTATCTCAATTTCATGCTTTATTTCCTGGGTTTTACATATGGCTGCTGTCCAAAAAAAACAACTTATAAATGATTTTATTTCACTGAAATGTTTATTTTTACTCAGACATCTCTGCTGTTTGATAGAAGTGCTTGTTTACAATAAAAGGACAGTTCAGCTGTTTAGTAGAGGCTGATAATTTAAAAACTGTGTGTTCACAAGAAAAAATATAATATTTGATTTCTGTTAGTGCCCAAAGGAACTTAGTAAAAAAAAAATCTATTGTTTTTTTGTGGGTGGGCCTATTATTTCAGTAAATGGATGTTCTGGTCTGAGGTGCTGGGACGGGGGAAAAGTCTCTGGACAATGATTTGCTTCAGAAGAAATCACTTCCCCAAAGAAAACACTTCATCCCTAAGAGGATGCCGGCTCCTGCCAAATAAGCACTTACTGTACTTGAAGAGATAAATGACACGATAGCACAGCCAAACATTATAAAACAAATCTTTCTCCATCAGTCAGAATCAAGTGGATTTTCTCCACTTCACTCGCAGGGTGCTCGGGCTTTTTCAACAAGATTTATGGCTCCATGTAAATAAATGTATGACAGTGAAAAGTGACGCAGATACAATGCTTCCCCTATACTGATAACTTACTTCTTATGGAACTATTTACAGCTTCAGGTAAAGATCACCACGGTAACCCACCCTGCATGTGTCTCTGTCCTCAGGTGATCCAGACCATCAGCGCCGTGGATAAGGACGAACCTCTGAGCGGTCACCGCTTCTACTTCGCTCTGGCTGCACCCGTTGCCGGCAACCTCAACTTCACCCTGCGAGACAACAAAGGTACGACAACGAGCATTACCTGCTGCTATTTAGTTATTATCTATGGTTAGACTGCATTCACTTTTCTGTCTGGTACAAAAAAATCACACAGAAATCTCAGAAGTTTAAAAAGTAAAATGTGAAATATGTCCGTGACTTTCACCTGAGGCTGCTGTGAGCAGAAATCACTGTTATTTTCTCTTCTTTTTCTCATAGATTAGTGTTTACACTGCAGGTACAAACATAAAGTACTCTGAGGTACACTTAGTTCACGTTTATGTACATTTTATTAAACGTGTGCTGTTGTTAAACCAGTAATTTGTCTTTAGAGTAACTGAAGATGTATTCAAACACAGTAAAGTTTACTTTTTAACTTATGCAGTACTTAAAAAACATTGAATTCAGACTTTGTCTCAACTTAAAGTGTAGTTTGACTATGTTGAGGTGAAGTTTATAAGTCGTTTGAAATGCTAATAAATTATAAAAAATTATTATTATTAAAAATTAATAAATAAATAAATAGTAAACAAACAGTATGAACTAGAAATATGAATAATATATTAGCAGTTAAACAAGTAAAAAAATATAAAAAGTATTACGAATTTACAATTCAGACATACAGAAATATAACAAGTATTAATATTTAAAATAAATATATAAAATGATGATGATGAATTAGTACCAAGTACTAAGTTTTTAGTAATTAAATGCACACTTCCATGTGGACGTGTACAAATGTACTTAAATGTACTTTTTTGAGTGCAGTCGAGCCCCATTACATTTTATATTATTAATACTTAATAATAATAAAGAATAATTGCATTTACATAGCACAAAGTGTCTTTAACATTTACAGAATAAATCTTAAAATCAAAAACCCATGTATCCACCGTGAAGAAAAAACAAAAGAAAGTTTATTTTATGAAGATATTTTATATAGTCCAGTTACAGTTAGATAGGTTAAGTAATATCCCGGAAAAAGTAAAAGTATCATAATAAGTGAATTTTATATAAATCTTTGCAGGATTGAGGACTGTGGGTTTTGTCCCCATCACTGACATTTAAACTAATACTAAACGTATCTTTTAATGGACGGGATGAACAGCAGGAGTGATTAGAACAAGAAAACTGTTGGTATAAACTGCTGGAAAGAACTGAAACATATGATATTATGGCCTTATCGTCCCCACTGGTTTCACATCACACTTTTGTAGATATTAATTGTCTTCTGTGTGGTATTTCATTAAAATTAAATTGCTGCATAAACCCTGAAGTCAGCCGCCAATTAAAACTCCTAAATGTCAGAGTTCCTGTCGGAGCTCCATGTGTCAGATGTTTCCCGTTGCATTCGGCTGCTAAATCAAAAACTCCCCTGAGAAAATTGCCGGTGGCCGTCGGAGTCAGTAAAGAGTGTTGGTCAAGTTAGGTACGGTCTATTTGCTGCTTACTTCCTTCGAATTGAGCCTGGCAGCGATGCAATTGACACTTTGGCCATTGCTCACTCCGGCCCTCTATATCTGCCGCGCATCTGGACACAATCTACTCGGCAATCTGACTCAGGAGGAGCGGCTCAGAGTAACTGGTGCCCCCCAGCGCGCCCGGCCGTGCCAAATGAAACCATAATTCTGCCATGACAATGCCCCCTCTACCCTTTTGCTTGTAATTGTTTATCAAAACTGAATGCAAAAACAAAAGTTTCTCCTGCAACTGGAGCACATCTGAGATTTGTGCACAGCAGCAGTGACTTTGTGTGTTAGATCACAGAGCGACTTTAACCTAAGCACGCGGGCTGAATGGCTGCCTTTGTGCCATAATGATTTGCTCACCACCTACACAAAAAAGCAGTGGGCGGAAAAAGGAAAATTAGCTTCTCATATAGGAAAACTTTGCATACAGCTTTTAAAAAACACACAGGAACAGTACACAAGGATCGCCCCCTGCTTTAAAAACATGCAGAGATGAAGCTCCCTCTGAGGTAAACACCCGGCCATCACTGTGTGTTATACCAGTAATCCATGTATGATGAACTGGGGGTTTAATGGAAAAGTCTTAGCAGATTAAGAGCAAATTGACTGGGAGACAGGTTTCAATTTTGATATTTTCTTGGGGAACATTCAGGTTTTTTTTTTCAGTATATGTGTGTTTTTAATGTTTAAAAAAAATGTTTAATAAAAATGTTAGCACATGGCATGGTTACGGTTACAGAGAGAGATGGTGGCAAATGTACTATTAACCATTAAGTTTGAGCCATAAACTGTATAAAAAGGTGGATGATGCGTCTCCACTTCCTCCCAATGCACAAAAATGAAGCCAAAGTATCCAGGATGCAGCTGCTGCCATCTTCCACTGGCAAACTTAATTTGAAGCATACATGTATTATCAGTCTGAATAAACCTAATGACCATTTTTCGAGTGGAAAAAGTGCATTTGTTTTTTCCAGCATTGCAATGAAAAATCCCCCTGCAGCCCATAAAAATGTTTCCCCGTAGACTATTATAAAAGAGACCTTTTCATAGCCATCGAGAGGATTAATTATGATTTTTTATATCTGTAAACTTTCCTGGGGCCAAAAAAAACGGTTAAAAAATCTGTGACGCCAACACAGTGTAAAGTCTACAAGTCCTGCATGAAAACTGCATGACACATATCCATCATCATGGAAGTAAACCCAGAAAGCTTTCTTATTTGCCTTTATAGGTGAATCATGATGTCACAGCTGTGTTTTATAGCATCAAAAAGCTAATTAAAACCAAACTTATCAGAAAAATGAAACCTTGAACATACATCAGTGTGATACAAACTAACTAAATGATGGAAACTATCTTCTGGATCTATGTATTTGATGTGTGCTTTGAGTTTTTAGTTGTGCCCCTGTCCCATCTGCTAACATGGAGGGGGCGGGGTTTGTAACCTGTACTGCAGCCAGCCACCAGGGGGCGATGAAGACGTTTTAGCTTCACTTTTAGGAGCTTTCATGTCGTCCATCCTGATATGATACAAGATAATGCTTCACATTTAGAACATATCTATTTTACAAGTGTTTTATTTTTGAACTCGGTACCAACCGTGTGTTTTTCTTCACCCGTGAGAACATTTCTGCTGATTTGACTAATGTGGCATTTACAAAAGGAACCATCTCTATATTCTTTTTTTACCTTGTTCTTAGACTCAAACAGCAATCTGAATATCGCTCAAAAAAACAACAAAGAAGTTGTCCTTCAAGGAGAAATCTACATTTCAAAAGTGACTGCTCATTTTGAAAGTGCATTTCAATCTATTGAAGCAGTTGTCATGAAATGACTTTTTTTTTTTAATGGCATATTGTTCTCCTCTGGCTGCCTTTTTCTCTCGTACGCTGAGATTTCATATAAGACTTTCAGCATCGAGCCAAAGCTGTTATCAGCCAACAGGTGGTCAAGACCAGGGAGAGACGCCACAGTGTGTCACATAATGAATTGTGTTAATGACACCATCTGTTGGCATTGCTGCTTTTAATACTGTAAAATCATTTCAAACTGCACAACCAAAGCACGGCAATCATGACAGAGTGCACGTTAAGCCTCCTGCCTGTCACGTACATGCACTTCGTTGTTCATTTGAAGCTGATAAAACTGCAGATAACACAAAACTCTCCAGGCTTTTTCTTACAAGTCTGACCCGTGTTTGTTTTATCTCTTGCTTTGCAGACAACACGGCGTCCATCCTGACGAAGCGCGGGGGCTTCCGGCGGCGGGAGCAGCCCATGTACCGGCTGCCGGTGCTGATCGTGGACAGCGGCAGCCCCGCGCTGAGCAGCACCAACACGCTGTCGGTGCGAGTGTGCGAGTGCGACTCTGATGGCGTGGCCTTGTCCTGTGGAGCCGTGGCCTACACCGCCACCGGCCTGAGCACCGGCGCCCTGCTGGCTATTCTGGGCTGCATCATTACACTTCTAGGTAAGATCCATGTGACCTCAGTGTCAGAGGTAATGTCTGGTTGTGGGTCTGTGTTTGCAGCTGAAGAGCTTCAGAGTGGTCATTATGGTGGAGGTGGTCTTTTTGCAGCTTTGGCCACTATTCCTCTTTATTTTCTCTGGTTTCTCTGAGCTTCAAGTGCCTCCACACTGTCACTTATCCTTTCCGTGGAGTCCTCTCAACTTAAAAGTGACTAGAAGGGCATTTTCAGAGTGAGCCCCGTCTCTAAAAGTTACTGCTCCAGCCTGAGGGGGATGTTCACGTCAGTTTTCACAGTTAGGAAGTCGTTTTTCTGATTATTCCAACACCACAAGCAGAAATAACCTCCCAATGTTAATAAAAATGCCACATAACTAGTCTATCTACACCCTTTGATGAAAGTAATGAACAAACAAAAAACACAATACAGAGATCATACAAAGCATAAAAAAGACTTGTTTTTAACTCTAGTATAAATCAAGCATATTCATAACATTGAAAACATTACTTTTCAACTGAATCTGAAGTTTCCTCCATACAAACTATGGATCTAAATCAAAATATTTAAATATTTATTTTTATTTTTATTTATTTCATATTTCAGCCACTCTCTATTGTTAAAAATGAAATAAAAATAAAGTAAATATGAATTAAATTACATGGTGCTTTATAGCCTGGGTTTGTATACGATCAGATCATAATTATCTTGTGCAATAAATCTCACAGGGGAGGAATGAACGTGGGATAAGATCCCTCCCCCGCTTTCCAATAAAGCTCAGACTTCTCTTCTTTGAGCAGAAAGAGAGAATACGAGCCCTCCCCTCTCTCTGACCCTCTCCTGCTCATAATAATGCTCTCTACAGTCCCTCAGCAAATCAAAAGAGTGGGCCGGGCATTGATAGCTTAAACAGACTCCAGAATCACTTTGGAGTCGTCTGCCTGCTGTAGCTCGCAGGCTTTGTTGCAGCGGGAATACATTTAAGCCAACAATCTTTGCGGTTCAGATTGAAGTTCAGATTTAAGTGGAGGTAATGTTGGATATACAGCGCTGCGCTACAAAAGCACTCCTTACCCCAGTATTTACAAACTACTCAGGCTCGTCTTGGCTGCTCTGCGTTCTGCAGGCGGTGCCGATGTGAGGAGCTGCTGCTGAAACACGGCCGCAACTGGAGGTCGTGCACATGTCAAACCTGGAGGGAGATATCTTACCCTCATATTTCCTCTCTGGTAAATACATGTGACCCGGGTCAGCCGGCTCTGAATAGCAGCCTGGATGTTTACAAGCGAAGCATCACTGAAATCCTGCCAGCAGGATCAATTAGCTGCAGTCAGAGTACTGGGTTTTAGTGGAGTATTTTTTAGTTTCCAGTGTTCAGCTGGACCCAGCAGACGGTGAAATTCATTCTGTGGGTTGTTTCGCTGAACTAAGTCGAGCACTGATTGAAAAAGTGGTCACCAAACACTTTTACCTTGACGCTTTGCTCTGTTTAGAGAGAAATGAAAGAGAATAATATTATCTGCTTAAAAGGCGCACAGGCTGTAATGGCATTACTATTAATATGTGCACTTTTTATGAAAATATCAATTCTGGCAGAAACAGTTGCAGTTCACCAGGGCTCGCCTAACTTTTTAAAAGTGCTGGGCATCAGCTTTTGGTTTGCAGAAACTAAAAGGCCAAGAAATGGTTGCCAACGTCTCACAATCTGGCAACTATTTCACTAATTCTGTCCTGATAATTATCAAAACATGCTTAATACTCTTAAAACTTAAAACTTTTTATTGACTCATAGCGAGGAGAAACATCTTCATTTTGTCATCAAACACACTGCTGGTCTTGTGGGAAACTGAAACCTTTTAAGATACATTAACGTATGAAAAAAGTCAGCATGTTCATGTTCCTGGCTTTAGTTGACGATATTATAAATTCACCACGATCACCTTATTGTAAGTGTCTATGGTCCGATCCCTGCTTGATAAATAATTACATAGATCCACTAAGTGTTTCTAGTTCGTGTTTAGGTCTTCAGCAGCTTTTTAAAACCTCCCATTGCCAGTTTTGATGATGTCATTGATGTGACAGAGCTCCTCCTCCGTCTGAGCTCTTCTGGAAAATAACGTGTAATATCATTGAGAGAAAGCGGCGCCTGAAGGCAGCCTGAGTCAGTGATGAGATTTTAGATTTTAGATCATTTTCCCTGCGCCTTCCCCTTAGATACATCTCAGTGTATTCTATAAACTTAATTACAGTATTTCATGGAGGTCACAGAGAGAAGTAATGTAAAGAATACTTCTTTCATGGACAGGCGCTGCTCTGCTGCTGTTCTCTGGTTTAGCACTGATAGTAAAGATACGTGTAAATGAGAATTCATTACCATAACTTTAAAGATGATGCAGCACCGAGCCGTCGCTTCCTGGCTGCAGTTTTCCTCGCAAAACTTCTTTCTACAACATTAGCACATGGAAACAGAAGCTGAGGTTAGAGAGACTTTGATTACTGCAAAAAAGCATTTATGGCCTTAACACACTGGGACTGTGACAAATAAAATACACGGAAATGCAAAAATACTTTTCAGATCTTACTGTCTAAAGCCATTTCTGTTGAGTTTACTTTTCCCTGGTAAACAGGAAAACAGTGAATTATATATATATATGAAATATATAAAAAACGAACTATGCCTCCAGATGATTAGATTGTCCCAGAAGTAATAACAATAAACTATATTATTGTCATTTTAAGACTATTTCATGCCACAGATATAATAAAAATATCGTAGCACAGTAATGCAAGTGCACCCTCTCTGCCTGAGCCCCGCACGCAGTGAAACTCTGACACAGAGCGCAGAGGAGGGGACAGCAAAATGTGTCTCAAAAGTAGAAATGGTGTTGCACACTTCATGTGCATTTTCTATTCTTATTTGATAACATTTCAGCCCACCGGGCATCTTCAACATCAACTACAAATGCGGTGCAGATGCTGTTATGTTATATATATATAGGACGATAATCACGTTCTGCCAGGGTGAGAGGAAAATAATCAGACTTGCAAATTTGATACCACCAAAACCCAAAGTGGAAAGAGCACAGTATGTCCCTTTTATATACAGAAATATACATTTTATACATGATGGTTTACTGTATTCAAAACAGATGGATATATAGGAAAGCTCTTCATAAACAACTTAAGTCAAAATCTATATGTAAACCATGAGAGAATGTTTTCATACGGTGGATCCATTATTGTTCCCTCCTGTGGAGGAAAACATCCAGATTACCTCCTGCTGAGGAGCAAAGTCAACATGTTTTTCTGTTTATTCTGACTTCATGTTGCAGAGCTTCCTACATGAACCAACATACATGTATGATTACAGTATGGGCCTGACCTCCATGAGTTATTATTGTACTTATTGTGACATGCCCAGGCCAGAAGAAATGTGTGAAATACTGCATGTCAAGGACAGGCGCTCCTCTGCTTCTGTTTCCTCGTGTAACACTGAGACAGTAAAGATCCGTGTAAATGAGAATTCATTAACATAACCTTAAATATGATGCAGCACCGAGCCGTCACCTCCTGGCTGCTTTACTGCTCATAAAACCCACAGACAAAGCGTTACCACATCAGGGCACAGTTGTAGTTTAACGCTGAAGTGAACTTCATTGCGCGCTGAAGAGGATCTAAACAGCATATACAATAATCGAACCAGTTCTTTGATGGGGTCAGCTTTGTTTTTTTACTCCAGCCCCCTTGAAGTTTGCCTTCCTTTTATTGCAACAGAGAGTACTTTTAGTTGATGAATGAAAACTTCAAAAGAGCAACAGGGGGAAATATGTGGCAGTGCAGCCCTGAACTCGGCATCGCTAATGAAAGCTGGCTCTATTTTGCACGGCATGGCCTGAGGCCACAGGCTTAGAACTAATGGCCTCCAGTTTAATATACCTCCAAGTCGCCTTGTCTCTGTGTTTGTGTGTGTGTGTGAGTGTGTGTGTGTGTGTCCTTAGCTGTCCCCATCAGTCTGTTTTGCTCAATTGGATCAGTCTCTTTCCGTCTTTTCTCTGTTTCCTCTTTGTGCGTGCCCTCCTCCTTCCCCTGTATTAACAGCCCGTGTTCCATCCTTTATTCTGATCTTCCTCGATGCTCCTCCATCAAGACCTCTTTCAATCTGTAGGTAGCAATTGAGGCTGTGATTGCGTGTGATTGTATTGTTTTGGATGAGACACGAGCTGAAATAAGACCCGAGCTGCCGTCATCGGCAGACGCTGTCAGTCTTAAATAATGGTGGAAGATGTATTCACAGCTTTCACTTTTTTTTTAGCATCATTTGTGCAAAACTTCCATAATAACCTTTGGGCATATTGTAATTTATCTTCTGGCCCTCGTCTATTTACAGGCTTTAGAAAATCTAGACTTTGGCCAATCAGAGGTCATGTTGGCTGTTCAACAAATATAGATACGTGTGCATTTACTTTCTGTAGTTTTTGTTTCTATAGCTAAACAACCTGTTCATGACAACTGTACTATGAATGTTTATAGAACTTAGAGACACATAAGAGGCTTTACTGTCATTGTAGTTATACAATAAAACAGTTTAGTAGCTCGCAGGGAGGCCAGCAGCAATAATAAGATAAGAAAAATATAACAATATACATCATATATTATATTAAAAGGATGCATCATTAAAGGCACTGCAACTTGGAGTGACAGTAGTAAGTAAAGTAGTAAATAAACAAAAAAGAAAACTGAATGTCTACATTTATTTTTGGTACATTAAGTTGAATATAAATTTACTGATCAAGTTTTTTCCTCCACACTAATGTAGGCTGTGCCAAAAAAAAATCAAGAGCTTTGTAGACTAAAGTAAATGAATTCAGTCATTTCTAAAGACTCCCTGTCAGCTCATGTGAGCTAAACCTGCTCTCTTTTTCTCAGGCTAGTCTGTCTGTATCTCTACCATGATTAATAAAGCTGAAAAAAGGCTAATTAAATAAATAATTAAAAAATAAATAAATAAGGCATCATTAAAAGCTGATTTGGCTGGGTGCTCAAACAGGTGGCTTTTAATAGATACAGAGATAATTAAACAAAAAACAACTGAAAATGTGTATTTAAGTAAGGAAAATTAAGTGAAATATTTATTTACTGATCAAGTTTATTTATTCATGTTTTTTTCCTCTTTTTCAACTGAACTTTTAAAATCGATCCTAAGGTGCAGGTTAGCTGAGATATATATGCTCTCTTGGCAGCAGAGTTCTAGGTTACATACATTACATTAATCATAGGTCGATCTTTTTGTAAAGTTCAATATTTGCCTCTGAATTTGTCGTGAAGGATAAAGCAGCAAATTAAAGAAACTCTCATGAGAAGGACCTTAAAGATTGCCCCTGATTGTAGCTGCCTGTCATCAGCCTAATGGCTACAATACGAAGCTCCTCAGAGCGCCACTCCTCTACCTGTCTGAGAGCTTCAATCACAACAGCTGACACACAGTGTGCCGTTTCCACCTGCCTGCCTTTAAACCACACGGAGCTTTGGCTCCACGTACTCATAAGCTAAGTGGTCATTAATCATAGGCAGGTTTTTTTAGATTTAATTACAGAGTTCGTCCTCCACTTCTTGCGGTAATATTCCTGAAAATGCCCAGGTATAACTGTGTTTTTCCTGTGGTTGTTTTTGTAAATGTCATTTAAAGCCTTTTTTTAACGATGCAGTGCCTTTTGGATGATACATCAGAACTACTGAGACGATCATTATCTTGTTAAGTTCCAGTGCGTTTTCCCCCAGTACAGGTCAGGTATGGCTCAATCCTCCAGAGGGCCAATTAGGACATTACGTAGCACTGAATCTGCAGGCAGTTATTTCAGTCCGAGCGTTGCTTATCAGACTCATTCTACAAATCTTCATGTCCATTCATTTGTCTCTTATTTTAGTGTCTGTCTCCCGTGTTAGAGTCTGTCTATGTCTCTATTTACGTGTCTGCATTCAGACGTCAGATCATTTATTTCTACAGATACGATCTTTAAGCTCCACTGTGCACATTGTAACCCACCCATCTGTGTTTAAACTGTGTAATTATTTGCTATCAAACTGGTTGACAGGTTAAAAATAAAAGAAGAAAAAAGGAAATCCGACCTTCTTTTTTTTTTAACTTAGCGAGTCAATTAGAGTAGATTTGTCTTCATAATGACAGCCTGGCAGGAGTTAAAAAGACCTCTTGTAAGGGAATTTGGAGGGAAAGAAAGCCAACTGCTTGCAGACGGATACATGGAAGAAAAATAAAAACAGGAAAAAGACAGTAAAAAAAGCACGGGGACATAATCCAGACAGATCCACAGTGTGACAGATAACATCAGCTGCAACAAAGAAACAATAAAAGCTGTTTGAATCATGCAGCAGACATACAGCAGCGCTGATAAAGAAGCCTAAACATGAAGGATTTGTGTTTGCTGTTTCTGATTGTTTCTGTGCCCTTCGTCAGGATGAGGTGCAGGATGTATTCTGCTGCAGCAGCATCCGTACAGGAGAGTGATATCTGTCATGTTGATGAGGACGCATGAGACCTCTTCATGTGTCTAGACACCTTTATTTTCTTGCCAGCCTCTCTTCCTATTTTCTCTTCTCAGAGTTTTAAGTCAGTGTCTATCACGAGCTACAACAACTGATAATAACATAATCAATTAGTTGTTTGAGTCATTTATTACCGTCCCCTTCGCTCAAAAATATGTATTTCTTATGTTTTCGTCTCTAAAATCTATCATCTTGACAATGCAAAGTTTGTCAGTAGGCAGGTTTTTTCACATTTGTTTTTGACCGGCATGAAAAAGTCTATTTAGAATGAACAAATCAGACATTTTTTGGTAAAAGAAAACAAAATTAATGCCAACTGACACACACCTTCCACTATATGACGGGTTCAACTGGTCAGTTAACTGGATACATTAATGTGTGTGTCCCTGAATACAAAATAAGTCCAGTGTTTCACAGAAAAGACAGGGATTAACATAGAAATGCTAAAAATAATAATACCGTAATAATAATAATTGAACACGTGTAATGTTCTTGACCTGCGCTTCCCATGACTGAGATGCCTGTAATATAACTTACATGCACCAACATTATTCTCTATACGGAAGTAGGAAATAGTTGTTTTTCTTGGAGGAAACATAAGTGCAGATAATTTACACCAAATAAAATAAAAAATCCCAATTCCATCCGGCTTTGTGTACAAGTTGGCGCGTAAACCGCCCCATGCTGCTTTTATATGTAGAGCAGACACTGAACAGCTGCTTAATTATTCTCCCATCAAATCAGGCTGTTAATCAGAACCTAAACTGTGGCAGGATGTGCCGTCCACTCAGATAACGAGCTCTCTGAAACAATCGACTGTAAGCTCATTTTTCAATAACAATCAGTTGACTAATTATACGTACTGATAGTTTGGTCCAGAATACTTTTGGTCAGTGATTCAGCTGAGGAGAGTTTCATTCACTTGATTATCAGGACATCCTGTTCAACCTCAGCCACCACTGTGTGCATTCAAACCCATTTCAGGAGCTGCTCAGCAACAACTGAGCTGAATAAATGCTAAATCAATGGGAGACTTTAACCAGGTCTAACAGTGGACTTCTTTTTGTTTCAGTTTTCCGAGTGTTTATTTATTTACTGCTCTTCAACAGCTTTTCCAACTTTTTTACAATGTTTCATGCCTCCACAGACCTCAGGAGACGCTGCATTAACTCATGTACTAAACCTTATTACAGAGTCGAGGAACATTACTTGATACCTGCTTTTCATGCTACTTTATCCTTCCATTCCACCACATTTCAGAATATACGACACTCCTTACTCCAAAACAATTCTTTGACAGCTTTAGTTTCCTTACAGAGCTTATACAATGTGATATATTGCTAAAATGAAACTACACGACAATATTGCAGCTGGAAGAGTAATGAAAATAAGCATTTCTTGTAGAGTAATTTGAGGGGTATTTGGAGAAAGCAGGCCTCTGCCAAAATGTTCTCGTAATGTAAGAAAAAGTGAAAAATTGTTTTGTATCTATCACTAAAAAGCTAATGGGTTCTCTCTCGTCCGATGTGCCACTCTTCTACCCAAGTTTCATGAAAATCAGGCCAGTAGTTTCTCCATAATCCTGCCAGTGAACATACAAACAGACCCAACCGAAGGTAATAAGAATGTGATGATAAATGTAGAGGTTTAGAAGTCACAGGGGCCTTCTTACAGTGCTTTTACTTTTAATACTTTAAGTCTTCCTGTTTATGCCCACGCTTACTTTTTTATATCATTTTGATTGGCTTTTAACATCGGACACAAACACATTCATTTCCAAATCTTTGTAAAGACATGAGTCTTTATGTAAGTCTAAAATGCAACATTTTGAAATTTGTGACAGGAACAGAATTTAAGCAAAATTTCCAATGCATTTTTACAGTTTGGTATTAGAACCTTTGAGTAAACAATCTCAGTACTTCTTCCACCACTGCTCAGAACCAAATAATATAACCAAAACCGTCCAAGGTTTGCAGAAAATCTAAAAATATGAAATTTTAGGGAGGATGACTACTAAAAATCAGATTTTCCTTGGAGAAATTTTATATGAATACAAACTCAGACATTTGCTGATGGATGGATGGATACTTGAAATTTCCCTGCAGCACAGACACAAAATGAGTGAATAATCAGTCCCAGTATCACCAGAATTACACAGCACATGGAGAAAAATAAGATAGTCTAATGAGAAAGTGCATTCAATGATGCATGCTGGTAAGAAAAGGGCAGCACAGAAAACTCACCTTGTTCAGTATCGATTGTGCCGGGTGGATCATTTAAACAATTCAATTACAGCCAAAAGCCTTTGTAACACTAAATTGATCTCCTTTGCTGCTGTTTTTCATTTAGTGTATAATCAGTAAATGTGATATGAAGAGTCATATCTTGGTGGCGTGTTGCTCAACTGTCTGGGCCTGAAATCATTTCTGCCAGGACCCTTTGGTACCTGACACTGACTCACTATTTGTATGCCCGGCCATCCACCTGCTCATCCTAGTAGGACGTGATTGGATGTTGGCAGGCTTCCAGTGTGTGACGCATCGTGGCTGCCTTCTAGGCATTAAACCCTAAAGAGCTTTGCTGGAAAGCACTAAGAATATTCTATTTCAATGTGCCACTTTGTAATTCACTTTGGAGAAGCCCTACTGAATCGAAAAGAATTTAGAATGACTCGAGTTCCTAAAATTAAAGGAAACAATCTTCCACAGAGATGTTTGCCGTTCTGTCTTAAAGCGCTTAAAAAAAAATGTCACGGATATTGTGGTTATGAAACTGGAGGGACCATTGCAAGTATTTCACAAAAACTGATGTAGGGTACCAGCAGTCACCAAATAGCCAACAGAGAGCTACCCATTCATCTCCCGCAGCCTGTCCATGTGACACTTTCTTCCCTTCCATCTCTTCCATTTGCTCCCTTATTAGAGGGTGTGAAGTGGAGTTAGAATTCGGTTCCTGGGCCCCTTTCCTCGGCTGCCTGCAGTAGCCAGACGTCGAGAAGGAAAAGAAATATGGGCCCATGGAGCGATATTTCACTGGCACCAGCTTGACATTGATGGATAGAGGATCATTAGACATTTGCCAGTTTGCTTGGGCGTAGAGTTATTTTCAGCAATAATGTATGGGAGAGGGAGCAGGGGCTGGACGAGGGCGACTGGAAAGATCTCAGAGGGACACGGATTCCAGTTTGGTGGAGTTTTGTACAAGTCTCGAAGCAGAATGTAGGTGGTAGAAACCACAGAGGGGCACATTATATTACATTGCAGGTTTAGTTTTGTAAACTCTAATTGGATTCATAGTAAAGTGGTTTTCCACTCTGGTTAGTCAGATTTTCACCGACAGCCCTGCCATGAGAACTGAAATATCCCTTCACTGACACAGCCGTCATGTTTCACACGTGTTGATCTGGTTTGATTTTAAACCGGATGTGTAACACTGACAATTACATACAAGCTCCAGGTCCTCAATACTATTTACATACAATGGACTATCAATGTCTGAGCTAATAATATCAACCTTTTTTCAATTGCTTCTACTAAAAAGTTCTTTTGTTAATCTATTACTTTAAGCTAACAGTTTGAACAGTTTATATAATATTTTTAGCTAACAGTTTCATCTGTTTGTCTATTACTTGTAGGTAACAGTTAAAACTCTTTCTCCACTTTTTTTAGCTAAAGGTTTCAGCCATTTAGCATTTTTTTTCTGCTAAAATTTTAAACTGTTAGGTATTATTTTTAGCTAACTGTTTCAACTGCTCAGCCATTATTTTTAGGAAATACTTCAGCTTACTCTTTTAACTGTTTCGACATCATTTTTAGCTTACTGCTTCAACCGTTCACCAATTATTTTACCTAACAGTTTCCATTATTTTTACCTAACAGTCTCAGCCGTTAAGCCATTATTTTTAGCTTACAGTTTCAATGGTTTAGCCCTTATTTTTTAGCTAACTGTTTCAACCTCTTAACCTCAACTATAGCTTACCTTTTTCGGCCATTTACCAATTAGTTTGCCCTCTATTTCAAACTGTTCTATCAACTGCAGCAGCACCGCCTGGGGTAAAGCAGCCCTGGTTAGGTATAATTGCCGTAATATATTCAGCTCTGTCAAAGTCACATATTCCTGTATCATTTCAGCTGACTGGCACAAGAATAAAATGCTCATTGTCAGTCATTATTGACATCTCTCCTCCCTGTCTCTGCAGTGATGGTTCTGCTAATTGTGACCATGCGTCGAAGGAGGAAGGAGCCTCTGATCCTGGAGGAGGAGCGGGACATCAGAGAGAACATAGTCCGCTATGACGACGAGGGTGGGGGAGAGGAGGACACGGAGGCCTTTGACATGGTTACCCTGCGCAACCTCAACGTCATCAGAGACCCCAATGTTAGGCGAGACGTCACACCAGATACTCCCACCTTCTTTCATTACCCACCAACTACTCGCCCTTCCTATAAATCCCTGCCGGACAATGTGGTGTTTCGAGAGTTTATTTGGGAGCGATTAAAGGATGCTGATGTGGACCCGTCAGCTCCCCCGTATGACTCTCTGCAGACATATGCTTTTGAAGGCAGCGGCTCTGTTGCAGAGTCACTAAGCTCTTTGGAGTCACTAAGTACAGACTCAGATCAGAACTATGACTATCTCAGCAACTGGGGGCCACGCTTCAAAAAGCTGGCCGACCTGTACGGCAACAGCGACGGCACCAGTGTCTTCTCATAGCCCCTAAATGTCTCTCTTAACATTTCTCGGACTCTCGGAAAAAAAAAAAATAAGAGTAATTTATTGTCAGAGAAAAATGATTTTGTCTGCCTTAGTGCATCAGAGGAAACGATTCAAAGACAACACAAGAGAGATTGAAAGAAAAACATTTTGACTTCAAAAGGTTTTTGGTTTGTTTACCTCCTTGTGTGGATTTTCAAAAGCGTGCCATGGTGAGTTTTGACACAGACTTCAAAAGTGGCTTGACTGAGAAGGAGACCTTGTGTGCAAAAGACATTAAAAGGTTTCAGATTTTGGGCTCCAGTCCAAACATTGACTGCTGTATGCATACATGTTGGAGCGCTTCTATGGGGAGGCACCTGTCCTTTCATTCCAGCGACCGGCACGGGCCCAGCACTCTTTGCTTTGATGCATTCCTTTGCTATCTTTGTGCTAAAAAAAAAAAAAACATAAGTGTTTCTCATAAAATGCGGTGTCCCTGGCGGCTTATCAGCAGTCATTTGACTGTTCAGATGAAGTTTGATGACGATTTCTGTGGGTTTTCTTTTCGTCTTTTTCATTTGGTTGGGGATCAGGGTAATGAGAAACAGTTTTTCTTATACATTTTCCACATTATTCATGGACTCATACCTCTCGACACTATATGAAAAGTGCAGCTGCACTCATACAGTATAAACAAGTAGTTGATGTGCTAAGGAAGTGATGTGAAGACATAAGTTGTGCAAATAATAAAAAGAATGACACTTCAGTTCGATGTCTCCACTGGGTGAAACAGGAAAGTATAATTTCTCTTATTCTCCTAACAATACATCTTGCAGATGTTGCAATGTAGTGTTTGTCTCAGTCTGTTTTTCTTCCGCCCTTTCTATTGACAAGTCCAATGTATGATTTCTGAGCTATGAAATGTCAGGATTCAGTTGTTCTGCTTTTGTACGAGCCGGGGGGGTACTGGGAACGTCTGCTACAGGAGAAAGCTTTGTTGAAGGATCAGTCCTTGTTGTGCTTGATAGCGAGATTCACGCCACATAGACTCTAGAAAAAAGAACTTGTTTCTGAAGTGACAGTCCTTAACCAGGTGAAGTTTGTAAGTAAATGAGTTTTGCTTCTGTAGTTTGCAGAGTCCAGCATATATTGTCATTCAGAAATGAAATCAATAATGTCCATGGTTTGTTTGTTAATTGATGGTGAAAGGACGCACTGTATAATATAATTTGTTTTTCCAGCTTAAACAAATTATGTTAAAATTGGGTGTCAACATGTACAACCGATATGTATTATTATTTATTTTGAAGAGACAGAATTGTGCAAATGATGTTTTTATCCTTTTTGCTGAAAATAAAATTGACATTCAGTTCCTTAGATGACTGCAGGAATTTCTTTCTTTCCACCCAAACATTGAGTAGATCAGGTTTTTTCTGGTACAAAACTAGAACCAGTAGCTAACAAGAAAAATCAATGACTTTTTAAAAAAAAATGGTGCCTGACTGTGTGCATTTGGAGAGCTTAAGGATCCAGAGAGTAGGTGTAAGGGATTTTTTTCTTTCATATCTCTTTTTGATGAGACTTGTGTAGTTGAAAGGCCTGAATAACGTGCTCCACAGAGGCATGTGTGATGACTGCGAGGCTCACTGTCGGCCATCTGAGGAGCTTTACAAGTTAGCCAGGTTCTATCTCATGATGCCTACTGACCTCAGGTGAAAGAAACATGTACATGTATGGTAAGCAAAACTGTCTTTGTCAATATTTTGACCAGAACAAGAAATACTAAAAACAAATACAAGGCCATTGTATATAAAACACCAGGAATTGGAATAAAATGCCATACTAAAAACATTAAAAAGGTCAGTTTTTTAAAAGGCCCCAAAATGCTTAAAATTGTCCTATTTGAGTATGTTAATACATATTATAATAAAAACTGTCTAGAAATGACAGATAACACCATATTATAGGATGTTTAAAAAGCCATACTATAGTATGTTGAATAATAGGTGATGAAATTTAAAAAAGCAACAAAATGCTTAAAATAATCATATTAACCTGTGTTTATACATATTAGAGCACAATATGGCTCGAAATACCGAAAAAAAACAAACATATTTGGGCATATCCAAAACTGGACAAAAGTCATACTGTAGCATGTCGTTTTTTTTCATGAAAATCTTCAACTTTATTAAAAATG
>CAFUXE010000268.1:556000-571964 GCA_903364295.1 Serranus cabrilla | reverse complement strand
AAATGGCCAAATTTTCAAAAAGTCATATTATAGCATGTCGTTTTTTTTGGGCCAAAACATAAAATGTTTTCAAAATGCATGTGTTCATACATATTAGAGCATAATCTATCCAGAAATGACAGAAAAACACAATATTAGGAGATGTCCAAAATTTGGAGAAAAACAAAAAGTCCAATTTTTAAAAAATGCACCAAATCGCAGGATAGCTTTTTAAGAGTCTGTTGAAACGTGATAATTTTTTTCATAGACACAGAAAAGACCATTTCATGAGCTTTCCAATAACTGAAGTCATGCTATAGTATGTCGATTTTTGTCAATATTTTTGAAATTTTAAAATGCTTGAAAATGCTTAAAATTGTCTTATTATACTCTTTTGATACATGTAGTAGTATAGTTTTTCCAATACCAACAGATAAAACACTATTAGTTGTCCAAAATTTGGAGAAAAAAAAAAGTCATACTATAGTATGTCGATTTTTTTCCACGAAAATGTCAAAAAATTTAAAAATGCCCCAAATTCATAGAATAGCTTTGTTTTCTGTTTAAACTTTTTATGGCATAATCTTTTAAAAAGACACAGAAAACACCATTTTATGAACTTTCCAAAAAATGAAGTCATGCTATAGTATGTCGATTTTTGTCAATATTTTTGAAATTTTAAAATGCTTCAAAATGCTTAAAATGGTCTTATTATACTCTGTTGATACATGTAGTAGTATAGTTTTTCCAATAGCAACAGAAAAACACCATAATATGGGATGTCCAAAATCTGGGAAAAAAAAAAAAGTCTTTAAAATTAAAAAGGCCCCAAATTCATAAAGCATTTTAAAATTCTAAATATTTTGACAAAAATCGACATACTGTAGTATGACTTATTTTTCTTTTGCCCAGATTTTGGACATCCCATATTATGGTGTTTTTCTGTTGTTATTGGAAAAACTATACTACTACATGTATCAACAAAGCATAATAAGACAATTTTAAGCATTTTAAAGCATTTTGAAATTTAAAATTTTTTGACACAAATCGACATACTAGTATGACTTCCGTTTTTGGAAAGCTCATAAAATGGTCTTTTTTGTGTCTTCAAAAGAAAGATTATGCCGTAACACGTTTCAACAGACTCCAATAAATTTATTCTATGAATTTGGGGCATTTTTAAATTTTTTGGACATTTTCGTGGAAAAAAATCGACATACTATATAGTATGACTTTTTTTGCCTTGATTTTGGACATCCCATAATATGGTGTTTTTCTGTTGCTATTGGAAAAACTATACTACTACATGTATCAACACAGTATAATAAGACCATTTTAAGCATTTTAAAATTTCAAAAATGTTGATGTGTTGATGGGAAATGACAGTTGCAGTGAGATGAAGTGGACCCAGCCAGAATAATAGAATTAATTCACAGAGTTTTGGATGAGAAGAATCCAGTGTTGCTTTATTTCTTTTCACTAGATGGCCCCTACAAGACCAGTTTTATTTAAGAAATGCAAATGCGACATCACACCAAGAAAAACAATGTCACATTCTCATAAAGCGCTCTTGGCATGAACAAACAGCAACATTGACAATAAATAAAATGTTGGCAAACAAAATAAAACTTTGTGAACAAAGAATACTCAGGATTGCATATCAAACAAGACAAAAAATAGACAAAAATTTACTTGGCACAAATTAAATAAGTAAGTAAGTAATTTTCAGATTGAGTGAACCTACTCTATGTCCATTGCTTTGTGAATCTGATTGTCCTTCACAGTTAGCATTGAGTATGTGCGTGTACTGTACAAAATAGACACAGATGGCTGTTGAAACTAGATTTCCTAGAAATAGACTAATTCCAACAAATTGTCAGTACTCAACATCTTACTTTGTCAGTACCTTGACTGTCATAGTCACACTCCCAGGTGGCCTTTTGCTGCATATGTTTGCACTAAACAAAACTGCAGGTACATGTGCAAGGAATCATTGTCACAATGCAAAGCCAATATATATGCACATAGTGGAGGACAAGTATTCTATAAGTTACCAGTGATTTCTGATTTGAGTTCAGTACAGGTGCTTGACATATGTTAAATTTAAATAAAGGAAATAAAGATATTTAAAAGACACTTTGGTATTTTGTAGGTCATAATGTGCTGAACTATGCATTCATTTAACACGTTTTCATTAAAAGACCCAGTCTTGTTCTAAATTGATTTGTGTGGACATGATTATAGTGATGCCAGGACACTCATCACACACAAATATTGTGTCAAAATGTTATACTCATATCATTGATCTTAAATCATTTTTGACCCGTGATTGCAGTCCAGTGGGATCTGCCTTGTGATGATGACCAACTGAGAGGTACATAAATAAAAAGGTGTTTTAAAAATAGGATAACAAAAAAATGTAACAGAACACTTTTACAAAAAGCCACTTGACCTATATTTTAAACAGGGTGACCCCTCTCTCTCAGAAAGTGAGTCCTGTCCTGTTATAGACTAAATCCTTCTTTGTTTGTGCTCTGTCTGTCTCTGTCTGTCTCAGCAGGGCATATGCAGTGCAACACTAACATCTCCAATCTTGACTTCCCAAAGCAAAGGAAAAACGACGTAATGTATTCTACACCCATATAAAAATAAATCAATCGCAAACATGGAAAGATACATCTCATATATACAATAAACTCCTATATAAAATAGCTTTTATGTACATATAGACAACAGACCACAATACAATAATTGACCTGTACAATGTACACCTGAACAGTTAAGACAGGCGAGAGGTACTGAAGTGTATGGCTTGATTGGGAAAAAATTCAAAATATATACAGACATCAACTTTACATCCTTTACATGTTTTCAACTTCCCTGGAATGAAGAGGTCTGGGGTGAGTCCCATGCCTCATTTTCGTTTCCATTCCCTTAGGTAAGGCTACCTTTAAAGAATTGGTCCGCAGAGACTCATGTTACAGTCAAATGCACTCGCAGCTCTCCTTTGGTGACACATGATAGGAGCTGGAATAATGAGTCCTAAAATCACTTATGAAGCTGACTATCACATGGATCCATTAAAAAGAGATTAGTTAGATGACCAAAACGCCACTTATTTAATTTTGTGATGCCCAGAAAGACCCAGGCTTTCTTTCGTTCTTTGTTAAAGGATCAACCAGTTATGGGCATCTCCTTCACTTCCACGCAAGTAGACTCGAGTGTGTTACCTCAGACAGCCCTGCTTTGGTGCTGACGTTTAGTCCATGGGTCCTTGAGGCATTCCCAAGGAACACTTGTTGTCTTCCCAGGCTGGAGAGTCGTGGACTTAAATCCTTCCTCCAAAGGAGTCCTTCAGTAGTGTCCTCATGGCGGTTCAGCACAGGATGGACACCCCTTCAGTAGTGACCAGTTGACCAGCAGTGGGGTCATACGTCCCAGCCAGGTAGTAGAGATCTGGGGAGGTACTGTTCGGCTTCTGATTGCGAGTCAGACACTCATACTCCTCCCTGCTCACCACCTGACACTTATGAGAGATTGTCTGGACGTCATTCTCATCCTCATGACACGACTGGTACAGGGCATGCTGGGTAGGGAAAAGACAGGGTTAGTTCATAAAAATGTAATGACGCTACTAAGTCCTCCATAAAACTGTAGCCTCCATCATGACTCACCTTGCCGTCTCGATGCCTCTTGCCAAGCTTGGTCTCTTCAGGGTGGTAAAACCACTTGACTTTGACCACCATGCTGGAGGTCCAGGATTCCCAAAAGTTCTCAATTCGACCTATGTATGGGAGGTTTGGGCGTCCAGCTGAGAGGAACACAGCACAATCTCCCACTCTCACTGTGTCCCTGCCTCGCACGATGGCCTTGTAGAAGAGCTTCCTGGCCTTGCCCTTTAGACCTCGCCGCTGTGGAGAACCAGACCCTTTGACTAATCTTATTTGATGACAGTGACCTCAAGTGGGTAGGATTCTTGCATAACTGAACTGATATTATGAAAGAAAAGGACACTCTTTTAATTGATTGCATGCAGTAGAAACAAGGCTAGACTATTCTCACCTGTGTAGGGTTTCCTGCCCACCGCCACATTTGTCTTCCTGCAAGGAATGGAGCTATCTTGGGTCTTGGAATAAATGAGGTGTCATCTGGAAGCATCCTTGGTTTCTTCATGAAATCCTTGGATGTTTTAGAAGTGGAACTAGTGCATTCTTTCCTCTTCAGGGACTTACTGTTGGAGACTTGGTCAGACGTGACTCCTTTGGCGTTGGAGACGGCCACAGCTTTGGCCACAAAGGAGTGCTGGTGCGGCCTTGAAGAAGTTGAGGGCTCAGAAGGTTGCAGTAGCCCCCGGTGGGAAGAGAGACAACTCTGAAGCATCAGTGTAGAGCCGTCCTCATCATCTGAGCTGTAGGAGGAATCATTGTCTGAGGAGCACAGGCTGGAACTGGATAGAGAGCCTGAAGAGGAGGAACTCGAAGAGCCAGAAGACGAGGAGGAGACGGAGAGACGAGACAGAAAGCGGCCAGCTGTCCTTAGTCCTCCTGAGGCTGCAGCCAGTGCAGCTCTCCTCCTCTCCTCCTCATCATCATCCAGATCAGAGTAGGAGCTGTGACA
The DNA here is from genome assembly GCA_903364295.1 of Serranus cabrilla. Lineage (NCBI taxonomy): Eukaryota > Metazoa > Chordata > Actinopteri > Perciformes > Serranidae > Serranus > Serranus cabrilla. The sequence continues at coordinate 567,368 of CAFUXE010000268.1, read as the reverse complement.
CTCTCTGTGGGAGCTGAAGCCCAAATCGCCATATTCATCTAGACGCAGAGAATAGGAGGGCTTTCTTTGGGGTGTTGTTCCTTTTAGGAGAAGTTCTACTCTCGAGGCACCGCCCTTTTTGTTGTCTTTAACCAGCAGAACTGGGTGAGAGTAAGCCTCTGTCCTGGGCATACCACTCACACTGGAAGCACCTCTCAACAGCAGAGCCTTGCTGTTCTTTGTCTTGGGGGAGGTCACTCCTTCGTGATCTAACTTCACCAGAAACTCTTGTCCTGACTCCCTGCTCCTTGGCATAGCAAGCTCATCTTGCCTCCGCCTCTGGCCATACGGCCCACTTCTGGCACCCAGAGATAAACCTGGACTCTGCCCTGAAGATTGAGTACAGAAAGAGGAGTAGCCATTTGCAATGCTGCTGAAGGAGTCCACCTCAAAGGAGCTGCTGCTGAAAAGGCCTTTGGCTGGAGTGGAGGCCAATGGCTGGCTCCGAGACAAGGGCAACAGGTCATCTGTCCCTCTCATGGCCTTCCTGGGTGCCCCATTGAGCTGAAATAGGTTGTCGGATGACCTCTTTCTGGTACTGCCCATCAAGGGCCAACCCAGGAAAGGTGAAAGATTTTTATTGGCATTCTCAGCTTGCTGTTGCTGCTGTTTCTGCTTCTTCCCAGACCCTTTTGGCCTCCCTGCATGGATAAAAAAAAAAAAAGTTTTAGCAATATGTCATAGATTATGAAATGTGTCTCATATTCAGTGCATGCATTTTAAATTTTTTTTACCTTTTCATGGAAATTAATCGACATACTATAGAATGACTTTTTTGTCAGATTTTTGACATCTCACAATAGGGTGTTTTTGTCTTTATCTGACAATCTACACTACTTTATGCATCAACAGATTATAACAAGACTATTTTAAATATTTTTAAGCAATTTAAAGTGCAATCGTTTTTTTTAATAAAATCGACATACTATACATTTTTTTCCAGATTTTGGACATCCCATAATATGGTGTTTTTCTGTTGTTATTGGACAAACGATACTACTACATGTATCAACAGAGTATAATAAGACCATTTTAAGCATTTTAAAGCATTTTAAAATTTAAAAACTTTTGACAAAAATCGACGTATGACTTCAGTATTTGGAACGCTCATAAAATGGTGTTTTCTGTGTCTTGTTAAAAGATTATACCATGACACGTTTCAACAGACTCTGATAAAGCTATTCTATGAATTTGGGGCATTTTAAAAATTTTTGACCATTTCGTGGAAAAAAATCGACATACTATAGTATGACTTTATGTCTTTATCTGACAATTTACACTACTTTATGCATCAACAGATTATAACAAGACAACATAGGTATTTTTAAGCCATTTAAAGTTCAATCATTTTTTACTAAAAATCGACATACTATAGTATGACTTTTTTAGTTTTTGGAAAGCTCATAAAATGGTGTTATCTTACCTGGTCTTCTTTTGTGAACAGTTAGAGTTTGGCTGTTAGGTAAAGTATTGAGGATGTTGAATCGGTCAGATGTTCTGTCACTGATGGGGGCCTGCTCCAGACTAGAACTTCTCTTGGCTGTTGTCTCATTGGCTATCAGGGAAGGAGAGGATTCCCCACCTGAAGAATAAGGGGTCGGAAGATTATTAGCATTTACTGACAGCTAGACAGTACAGTGTAACATGAAAGGAAATATTCAGAGAATAGATACTCACAGTGGATCTGGTATCCTGGAGGCAGGAGGCGGATGTTCGGGAGAGAAATTTTCCCTCTGTCTCCGTCATCAAACTCTACCATCACGCCGCCTTGCTTCCCTTCATCGGAGGAACCACCTGCAGAGAGAACAATGCACTTTTTCAGGTGGGCAGGTAAATTAGATAATGCGAAAAATACAGAGGAGTAAATATAAGCATTGCACAGCAGCATCCAGGAGCTGTTGGGGCCCATACAGGAGGGTGATTTTTTTGCCTACTCGCTGGATGGGTCCTCCTGCATATATATAATCATTGCACTCAATCTTTTAAGTAACCATTCAAAACAGTAACATTTAATAAATTGTGATAGCTATATATACCAATTTCCCACAATGTAAACAACACTCATGGTTTTAATAGCAAAATCACCTTTTTAAACTGTATATGTCACTATGTTTTTATTTGCTCTTTAAAAAAAAACATTTCTTCCTAGTTTGGTAGTTTTATCCTCAAAAGTCAGGAAAAGAAGGCTTGCTGGAAAGTACAAATCTGTCCGATGACCTTCCTGCTCCCTGACTATCATGTGGTAACTTGCGTGGGCATCAATTTTTGTTAACTCTTTAGCAAGACGCATTCGTCAGGAAACAGATCAGAAGTAAGCAGTATTATGTTTAGCAAGTGTGTCAAAAGGCAGTTTTCACAAGACAAAAGATAAAAGAGGACAGTAGGAGTGGACTGCTAGCTGTAATGCTGTTGATCAAAGGCTGGTTTGCATTGGAGTTGCAGGGTGAGCTTCTCCTTGTGGTTGTGTGTGACCATGCATGTGTGCACCTGATTGTGTGCAACTGCACTTGTGCTTGGGGCGAGGGCCAATCACAGTTATGTTACACTGCTGTTTTTAATGTAAAAAAAAGTGTCTTGTTGCCTCCATCTTTTGTGGTGATCTTTTATATATGCATACATCTGCCCAGTAGTATTTTCATATGGTTGCACAGCTTACCATGCTCGCTTGAGGTTCATTACCAATTGTAAAGCTCTGACTCACCACTGTGAGTGATACTGTTGGGTAGGATGCACTGCTCTGGCCACCTGCAGGCTCTGGTATTGGTATACTCATATATAAGGAAATACTTGGACTGCTCCCATACTAGCTATGTGTCTTTATCATGCAGGAAAGTGTCGGTCAATACTCCAAACAATCTAAGGACTTCTCTCAGCTTTATGTTTATGACATTGGAAAACATGCCTTTTGTATTCTGCATGCTTGGCATGGAATATGAAATAATGACTTGAAACTCAAAAAGTAATACTGTTAATCATTTGAAATAAAAATGGAAATAATTAAGAAGCAGATTGTTTAGGATGTCAATGTTTTTGGTTTGAAAACTCTTCTCTGAAAATTCATATGCTTGATTTTTACCCTTGAAAAACAAATCCTGGTTAAATAAAGGTCAAGTAAAAATGTGTAGGCAAGAATATATAAAGTTCAAGAGACAGAGCAGATGATGCACAGAAAAACAGACCGAGCAGCTGATTTCTCACCTCTGCGGACGTAGCCGGGGTATAAGCAGCGTGAGCGTTCGCTCCAGTAAGCGCACACCCTGGTTCCTTCACTGAGCACAGTCTCCGACTCTGGCCGTACATCCAGAACCTGAAGGCCAGACCAAAACATAATTAAGATTCATTACAGACTGCACACACACGGACATGCATGCGTACACACCCTCACACACACACATACAGTGTGAGAGACATAGAGCATTGTGCATGGGCAGCCACTGTGCCACGTTTCCAAGCGGCACTTATCTCATGCCAATGTGCCAGTCAGGGCTGAAAAGAACGGAAGCCATGATGCAGTAAATCCTGACTTGCTGAGTAATACTAAAGAGGGCCTGAATAGAGGGCTTGTGATTGCAGGTTGCCAGATCCTCCCTCCAACAATGCAGGCAGCCCCAGCATCCGCCACTCACTGGGGGTTCTTTCAGGTTGCTTTCATTTACTGTTGCCATGGCAAGGGACCCTTTGACTGATGAGGTGTGGATGTTGGTGTGTGTGTGTGCGCGAGGGGGAGGCAGAGGGAGAGGGAGCGCGGTGAAAATCGGGGCATTGGTGTCAGAGTCAAATAAATGGCTTTGGGACTAATTTAAAGACATGAAAGTGGAAGTATGGCATAATTAGGACCAGCTGCTATCTGATGAGTGTTTAAATAAGACTAAAGTTGCCAGAAGTGCTTTGTGAACTGCCGGGAGAAACAGTAAGAGCGAGCTTACATGGATGAGAGGAGGAGGGGGAAACAAGTGGTCAGAGAGTGAATGGACTGATACGTGTATGATCCACCACGGCAGCACCTGATGAATGCTGATTCCGTGGACGTTTGAATGCTGCGGTAATGCTTAGCCAATAGGGAGATATAAACAATAATAATAACATGTGGGACTTGTTTTCAGTTTGTTTGGAGAGGTAATTAAATCCATGGCGCCTGTGATGTATTGACGTTAACTTTAAACACATGTTACCTCAGAGGTAAACCGGGTTTCAAATTTTAAACTCACAACATTCTCAATATTTTATCCTGCTTAAAATGAAAATATTAATGTTATGGAAATAATTCCTCATGACTTCAAGTGAAAATGTATCACAGTTAATTTTTGCTGCACAGGAAATTTAATTAAATGTGTGCAGAGTTGTGATCATTTTCAATTAACACTAGGATTTCATACATCACTACTTTATCACTCATAACATTTGATAAAACGTGACCATGAAGGCATTTTAGATGAGGCCCAGCACAGTTATCAGCAGCCTCTCTTTTCCCCTATTAGAATGAAAGCAAAAGGCCATTTATCCCAGACAAAATAGTGCCAGTTAAACTCTGCTCCACTCCTCCAGGGTCATCATCTCACACACCCCATTGTGTGCAAACACAACATCCTGTGGCCTGTTTGGCAATTGTGAAGCCTTATGTTCACAGTTGGAGAAGATGTGGGTATGGCGGCTTTGCTTTAGATGACCCAGCTGTTATTAGCTCCTAGTGACCACCTTCCTCTCAGTAAAAAAGTGGGACAAAGATCGCCTGCTGCAGTAAACACTAAACTCCATTCAATGCGAAGCACACAAGAAGGCGCATGTTACCTTAATGCAAATGAACACCAGCCAAGAATGTGCTGCGGTTTCTGCAATGTATAATTATGTCTCATTACATGGATGACTTACGTAAACTGTAATTGTATCTTAACTTAAGTGAGAATTACAAATCCAAATGATTTTGTGGTTTAGGTGAAAGGGAAATCTTAACCGACCCAAGTCCAACTGAAAAAAAAGAGGTGAACTTATTTTTTTCCTGAAATATGGATATATACCCTAGTTCATTCCAGGAGATCATTATCAATCTGAGCCTTTTAACAAATGTGTTACTTTGGCAGCACTAAAGTTTTTGTCATCTTCCATTTAAACTACAAACATGAATGGATGCAGGTGTTCGTGGGATTATCCCACCCACACACAGAGCAAGGTTTAATGGATATACACACACACACACATCCAAAGATCCTGCCGCCCATATGTTCATGTGCATTTAAGAGGTTTATATGGCCTCAATGACCCTGAGAGACCATCAACAGGGGTGTAAAGAGAGAAAACGAAGGCATCGCCAGAGCTGCAGAGAGGCTGGAAGGCTATGGAGAATCGCAGGGTGAAAAGGATGTTTAAGAGAAATGGAAGTGTTGAATGACCCAGAAGACCAAACAAGTGATGGTTTTTCCTGTAACAAAGAGTGTTTTAGTGCAGCGGGGTGAACTTACAGCTTCCTGTAGCAGCTGCTCCAATGAATAGATTCTTGGGCGGTTTCCTCTTTCACCGTAGATAACAATGCTAAAGCTGGAGAAAAAAGCACAGCAGAGAGAGAAAAAGATATTTTCAGATGCTTGTATTATGCTTGCCTGGCTCCCATGTCATATGTTACTCCCACTCTGCAGTTGTTAAAGCATTTATTTTGCTGCCTGAGCCGGAGGAGCCGTATTGATACTCGGAGGTAGGTATGGGACGACGTGGGGTTTGTGAGGTACGGAAGAAAGACATGAATAGATAGGCGAAGAATTTTGGATACTGGTGTTAACTCCTAGTCCTCTCCTGCTAAATTCCTCTTTTAGTGATCGAAAAGACTCCTACATCAATACACCTTGTATGCATGACTTTTTTTTGTCACAAGGATATTTCATTAATTTGATTTCCTGCCACTTTGTGCAATGTTTAGCACATGTGCAGAATGAACACTGACAAAAGGTGAAAATGTGTCACTGTACTTTGATTTCAACCCGTGTTGGAAACCCAGTTTTTAGGCTGGTGAATTCACCATTTTATGATTGTTCTTTTGTGTTGAACTAACTATTTTTCTCATAAAAAGCATAAGTTAAATATTTATATCCGTATGGTTATCCATTTTTAATTCTCTCTCCTACTACCTTTTAAGTCAGAACGTCTCTCTCTCGCTTCCTAATCCTCTGATTTTGGTATTTGAATGACATATGTGTTTTTAAACACACCCTGACTGATCACTTGTACAACCACATGTGTGCTTACATGTCTGGGAGCTCGAGTGTGTGAACCCTGGCGGCGTATAGAAGCTCATCCTCCTTGGAGATCAGCACCTTCAGTCCATCAGTCAGGAGCTCTTTGGTCAGGACACAGTTGGGAACTGCACGAGGAAAAAGCAAATCACACGTTTTAATATTTTACAACATCACTGAATCGGAATATTTAGCTTGAAACACTGTTGCAAGATATGCAGCGTTATCTCCGACCTTCAGGGCTTTTGTTGCTGTTGGAGGGGCTGCTGTCCTCCTCTTCTTCAGAGAAGCTGCTGCCATCCATCTGAAAGCCTTCATCTGCCGCAAAGCTCTCCAGCAGCCGACTCACTGCTCGTCCCTTTGGCTGTAAAAATATAACAGACGGGACGCACAGAAGAATAAATGGATGCAGGGATGGATAAAAAAAATAAACGTGAAGATAAAAAGTGTGATAGAAGAAAGAAGAAATTGTTTAGCATTCCACTCAAAGTAGCAATTAACCGCAGGGGACTTCACAGCGCCTGCACTATCTCCTATCAGTAACCATTTTTTCACTCTGTCACAGCAGAAGGTGTGAGCCGCCCCCCTTCCCACAGCTCCTCTCCCATCCTCTCCTCCCCTAAGATTACTCAGCAGGAGGTTGGGCTATGTGCGATGTGCTAAGTACTTTTAATAGTTCTACAGTAACGGTCCGCAGGGTGAGAAATCTGGGACAGTAAGACATCGCCAGAATTGTTAATAGATGTATGAAGACATTTTTGTCGAAATTGGATCCAGTTTGGCAGCTTGAACGCTCCTGGTTTTGTCAGTGAGGATTGAGTGCTTTTGTATGCACACACTGTGTCCAGTACCTGCTGGTCTTTGCTCCTCCGTCCCCTGCTGCCCTCCTCACTCTGTGAAGACGGAGCCGCAGCTGACCAGCAACTTCTCCTCTGTTCAAGCAAAGAATAAATGATGAGTGCGACGGTTATGGTCCCAGCAGGAGCAAACATAGATGATCAAAAATAATAATTTATGCACAGAATTGTTAAAGTCGTTTGGGGGTATGAATTATTTTAGATTTATGATAAACTCTAAATACATTCTCTTACCTTACTGATTGCTCCTCTCAGCATGGTGCTCTTGCGGGTCGCCCTCTTTAGCCTCTCACTGGTGGTCGGGAAGGTGGCCAGTCCCATGCTCCTCCGGTAGCGGTTGCCTCTTGTCCCCAGGCTGCCCCACCGTGGCTCTTTAGACCTGGGTCCACACGGCCTTCTTACCCCTTCGGGCCGATGGTCTTCATGCCGGTTTTTGACTGCAGTGGCCAGGCCCAGCCTACAGGGGGGCTTCTTCCTTACTTTGACCTCTCCCTCTGCTCCTGACAGACTCTGGGAGCCTGTTCAGTTCAATTATAGAAACAGATTTAGACCGAGCTAACAAGCCACGGGGAGAAACACAAAACAGATGCTTCCCATGAAGATGTGGGGCAGCTTTGTTGACTTACGAATCAGTTTCAAAGGACAGTCTTACCATAAAGCTCCTGTCTCTGTTTTTTGTTCCTGGCTTTCTGGTTGGCCTCCAGTTTTACAACAGACGAGGGACTCGGTCCCGTCACAGAGGAGCTACAAGTGATGTCTCTGGGGGGTTGGGCTTTGTAGTCCCGACCTTCATCGGTATCATAACTGCCTTCTTCTTCTTCATCGTCTAATGGAGATAAAAAAAAAAAACAATACAGCATTGAGATGCGACTATTAGGTGGGTTTTATGAACTTACATGACTTATCTAATCCATCTCTTCAGGTCATTACCAGCCAGTGAAGTTATTTAACTCGCTCTCCATCATTTCACAGGCACTTCATTAGCATTTAAGTAAATAGTTTAACTGTTCATAGAAATGATGTATGAAGTGCTTTGCCTTGGTGGTATTTCCTGGTGTGAACCCACATGCTACAGAGTTAATGTGCAGCACGGCTGTGTTGGAGTGAGTTTGTGTGTATTTGTCACTGCACTTTCTCAAGCAGCTCTTTGACCCAGTCTGCTGGTCTCCAGGGCTGTCAAGGCCTCTCACAGGCAAGTGTCCACAGCTGTGGCTGCACATCCAGCCCAGACCAGCCGGCGAGGCCGATCACTGAGGTGTCGGATGTCCATGCACGGCCCTGTCCGTTGCAGGACATTCATCAACACCCATTTACTCACCTCTGACTGCCTCTAAAGTGATTTACAAATTAACAAAAGGCACACCGGACTTAAGAGGATACCTGATTCAATGTGTTAGTGATACCAACAATATGCCTGGTGTTGTTTCTTTATTTATAACTTGTGAAATGCACTTTACACACTGCAGCACTTGCTCATTTGTTCTCTGCAGCATCTTATTTCTTTGTTGGGTGAATACGTTATAGTCTTTCATCAACCAGAAATATGCGATTACAGTTGTGATGAATGAGGAAATTAGCTATAGAGACTATGACCACTTTTACTGGGCTGTAAACATGTTTATTTCTGCTTTAAAGTCTAACATGGGGGTCTACTGGGATTTACTTGCTTTTGGAGTCAGCCTCCATTGGCCATTTGAAGAACTGTGTTTTTTTTGCACTTCCATGTTGGCTTCATTTTCAGCCTCGGAGGATGCTGCTTTGACAGGAAAACTTAAAACTTAAAGGGTCAAAACCAGAGATCACATCTGGGTCTTGCTCACTGAGAGGACACAGTTTACCAGTGAATCATAGTGGGTTTGTGTGGCCAGTTTTATCACCGTGTCATAACCAGCTTTCAGTCATCGCTCCTCACCTTGATCAGAGGAGTCACTGTCTGCAGGGGAGCTCTCTCCCTCCTCCATTGCCTCCTGTCTCTGGCCCCGGAGAACCCTCGCTCTGGGCTGGCTCAGACGCAAGGAGCCCTGTGTCAGGGTGGTGGATCCCTTTTTACGTCCACGGCGCACCAGTCCAGTCCAGCTCTCTTGGGGGCCACTGTCCACACTGGCTGCTGAGAAAGTTTGCAAAACGAATCACACATCTAGGTTAAGAACGGGACTTTAGGGATTTAACGGTGTGCGTAAGGGAAAACACAAAGCAGGACAGGCGTAATCAATACTGTGATGGCCAGTATCTACCTGTGTCACTTTGTCCCCCCGACTCTCGCCTGGACTCAGCTTTGCCTGGGCCCTGGCTTCTGTGCCCATGCTTGGGGTTGGAGTTGCAGGGCGAAACCTCCTTGTCCCTGGAGCCCGTCCCTGAGAGAATCTTTTTATCCTGGGCTTTCTGTTTGAGCTGACTCACATCACCGGCCAGCTTGGAGCTGAGCATGCTGTGAAGACTGCTTTTTCTGCAGCCCTGTGCTTTTATCTGCTGCAACAGAAAGAGATGAGAGAGCCAGGGAGAGCCAGTTACACTCCCGGTCACAGCAGCCGCAAAAGCATCAGAACGTCAGAGGGAGAGGGCTCTCGTTTGCTCGCACACAGAGAAGAAAAAGGAACAGTAGAAGCCCCAATGAAAAAGACATTAATATGGAGAGCAGAGGATTTGACTCCTGAGGGTAGCACCTAATTAGAAATAGTGTGCAACAAAGGAATATATCAAACGCAGAGAAACAAAGAGTGGCCTCTTTCATTTCTAGTTGCACAGAGGACAAAAGGGAGGAGGACAAGGGGACCCTGACCTGTGTGCTGCTGAGTCGCTCAAAGCCGCGACTGGACAGCCTCTTCTTCCTTCTCTGGCTGTCTCCGCCCCCTCCCAGGTCCTCAGGCGACAGGGCAAGCCCCGCCCCCATCGACCTGCCAGTCAAAACAAGGGAGAGGCATTCATTAGAGAAGAATTGCGGTGGTTTGAAAGAAGAAAAAAAAGAGGTAGCACATCACAAGGGAAAACAGAGTTGAGTCACCTCTCTGTGGGATCTAATAAGTCTCCTTTCTCTGTCTGATGAACAGAATGACAAAAAAGGACACGGAGAGCCAGTGTCTAAACCACACACTTGAAAAATTGGGATCTAACAAGGAACCTGGGATTGTTTGAGGGCAGTGTGGCATAAGAAGCCTTAATGTCTTATCTAGGGAGTGTCTGTGCAGCCTGTGAAGCACTGCATAGCTTTGAAAGATACACTGGATGGTTGGAAGGCATTGCATTTGTATGCAGCTCTATTGTTCTCAGCGAATATCATAGCTCTCCAGTTGCATTTTCATATCACTGTGGCACACTCTTTCCCCTACACTGAGCAGCATCACAGGCCAACCACTCCAAATGCCCTTGAATTTCCCTCTGGAAGCCTGCCCATAGACCACACCGACGTGAGCCATGCCATGCTCAAACAAAAGATTAACTTCCCCTCTGCTAGCGTGCATGCAGCCTAAGAAATCATTCCAATTACAGAGTAAGCAGGGTTTAAATGTGAAGTAGATAAATAAAGCACATTTAACGTTCCATGTTGGTTCTTTGTTTGCGTATTGTGCCATGTACACTGCACTTTGGAAATGTGTGCGTGTGCTTCTTTTTGTTTATGTGAATGCAGAGTTTGTGCGTAAATCTCATAATCAAGGGTGCGTGTCAGCGTGCATCTGTAACAGAATGAAGGCGATTGTCGGGCAGTGGGACTGTCTGCCCACTGACTGACAGGAGAGTGACAGAGGTGGCAGGGAAGTGTGAGTTGTCCCTGTGAGGCAGATCCCGCCACGGCTTGCCTTCCGCTGCTGACAAACACAATATGACAGAGTCCCTCCCCTCAGCGGGGGGCTGGTGGGGCTGAGCGTAAAGTGACTAATTAAACAGAATTGATTAGCAGGGTTTGCTGGCTAGCAGTAGTTCTCTCCAGCACCCCCCTCCCCAATCAAAGCAGCACCACAAAGGACCCCAGCGCTCTACCCACAGGAATAACAGAGGCACGCACGGAAAACAAACAATGCCTGCATAAATGCTCATAAGCGCACAGCTGCATCCATACCTAATTGCACAGATGCATAGAATTCGCAGGCAGGGAGGCTTAAATTTATCGCTCACTTAAACATTACCACACATGCTCCCAGTGGTTCAAGAGAAATAAGGAAAGGAAGGAGATACTAAAACGGCTGGGCTGTTACCCACTGACCCACTGCCCTCCATCATAGCACCCCAGCGTCAGCATCTTGTAGCTGCATGAGT
>CAFUXE010000268.1:534847-555742 GCA_903364295.1 Serranus cabrilla | reverse complement strand
TGGGTGTCATTGTCACCCAGCATCAGCGTCCCCACTCCGCTCAGTGCTGGCCTGGCGAGGGGGCAGGGGTACATGCGTGGAAGGAGAGTGGAGGTGACACTGCAGAAGGGGCAGCTGGGAACACTGTGGACTGCTGCCCAGAAACCACAGTGAGAAAAGGAGGGAGAAGAGAAGATGGAGAGAGAGAGAGGGGGGAATGCTGCGAGGTGACATTTAGTGCTCTAAGCCTTTCCAAAGCCTGATGACAAGGCTAATTGAAGCCTGACAGGAAACCTTTATCCCCAAGACCCTTTTGGTTTATCAGTTCGACCATCTCCACCAAACCTGCACCGGCACCCCTGTTTGGACAAAAGCTGACGCTTGCACTTTTTAAATGTCATCAACACATTTTGAGATAAAGAAGGGCCCTTGTTTCCTGAATATCCTCCAATCTGTGTCCTCTATTATCTGTCCCCCTCTTCTCTTTTAGTCCACTGCTCCGCTCACTGTATTCCACTAATTGTTTTTTATTCCTCACACACATATGGACAATGTATGAGAGCTCTAAATGTCAGCTTATCTCTGAGTGCCTGGTCTGTCTGACCATCATGTTATCCTTTGGACCCCTGGTGACCCCGTGGGGCTGTAATGGCAGTGGTGTGTCACATTCCTGCTGCTGGGACAGATTACAGGAGAATTCACAGTACTCTAATTACATCCTCTGCCTGTCATCCCCTCCCCAGCTAGCAGCCAGACCCCCCTCCTCTCCCCCTCTCCCAAACCCAGCACAGCTAAGCTGAACATGCACTACAGCAATGCCACTGAGGTTTAAGATTAGCTGGGTTGAAGCCTAATGAGAACTTTGAGCAGTTTTTTAGGTATGTGTAGTCAATTAAAGCATGCATAAAGTATTCCCTGCTAGCAGGCACACACACACAACGCTTATTATGCAGTTATACAATTAACGGCACTGTTGATTAGATTAGAAATGGTTCAAGTGGACTTCCTTGAATAGTTCAGCTGTGTGTTCTCCCATTTCCTGTTTATGCCAATGAGAGGCAGTCCCTGTATGCCAGTGACACAGGGGGGCTTATCAGGCAAGATTGGACCACAGCCAGCCGGCGTAGATGGGCTGAGTGATACTCACTTGACTTTTCTTTGGCCCTCCGATGAGGACACTGGACCTGTGGTGAGGGTGGGTTTCCGCTTCCTTGGCCGCCCCGGTCCTCGTCGCGCAGGGCTGCGAGGTGTTTCCTCCTTCCTGCTTGCACACGTAGATATAAACACAAGCAGAGAGAGAAGGAAGTCTGAGATACCACACTTATTTATAACCAGAAAGTTTGTGGCAACACTAGAAGCATTTGTTTTTAGGTTTTTGTTACTTTTAAAACCTCTGAATGCAAAGGGGAGAAGGTCACACTCACTGATGGTCGTGCTTCCTCTGAAGTTTGGCGAGCTCCTTTTGCTTCTCTTTGTAGCGACGCTGTAGCTCGGCCAACTTCACGCGCATTGCGAGCTCGGGACCGTCCATCGTTTCCATGCTACCTTTAGCCGGGCACACCTGAGGTTCATCATTAGTGGTTATTAGGGCTGCGTACTGGCAACAATATGGCAATACAATATGCATTATGACAATAGTTTCGATACAATATGTTGCGATATTTTGTGATTTCTAAAAACATTATTTAAGGAATAGGATTGTATAAGGAACACACCATCATGTGTATAAAACCTCAGTAAAAAAGAGTTTACTTTTTGTATGTATTTTTGCATTTATCACAGTGAGTCCCAGTAATCATAGCACTACTTCTGTGCACCCCGTCTGCTAGGAATATTTGCATGTAAATTATTAATTAAAAATGAATAGTGTTTTTTAGAATGACTCTTTAAGTATAAAGAACACACCACCATATGCATAAAATTTGAGTTTCTATAATATCACAACATATATCGACATGTATCTATATTTCTTACACCCTCATTGGTCATTTTTGTGTTTTGAGCCTTACTGGTTCATTGCGAGGTGTCCAGCTGCATTTCCTACGCAAATTGAGGATCCTGCGGGCTGGGAAGTGTCGCCCTGAAGCCATGCTGCTTCCTTCCTCTGAGCCCATCTCCAGCGCTCGGGCTGTGGCCAGAGTAGCAAGGCTCTGGAGGTCAAACATCAACAGCTCCTCATCTGTTACAGGAACAAAAAATGTGTTGATTTATATTGTGTCCATGCAACATAACAATTGAGCTTGACTTCTTTAAATTTGACCAGTTTCTTTGTGAATGAGAAAGATTTTGTGCATGTGAGCACACATTCTGCATGAAAACATGTATGTGTGGCTTATTATTTCAGCCATAATCATGTGATATAAAGCGGATAAATGGGGGAGGAGGAAAGAAATTGAGGGAAATTAGGTCCATTAAACCAGTATGAGGAAGCGGCCGCATATCGTTTCAGAGGTCATATCAATGTGGACTCACCAGATGCTGCCATGTCAGTGGCCATCTGGGCCAAGCTCTACCTATATAGCCCTATCTGCCTATGGCACTGACAGGACTATCCGCCATCAGTGGACTGAGTTAAAAGCTGATTATCAGGGATCGCAGTCTAGTCACAGAGAAGAAACATGGAATTTTGTTTACAAAGCAACACTATTTTATGTTTTTACATATATAAATAAAAAAGACAGATCCTTTTCACTTGTTTTAGTACTTGTTTTGGTAAAGACTATTGTTGTGACTCGACATGTGCCACTTCCTTGAGCTGTCAACAGTATCGCATCACAAAGACAACATCACCGACTCTGGAATCAGTTGATGATACCCTTTTTATAGAACCCTCTTTTGGGAGCAGTTAAATGCATTAGGATGCTGTGGTAAACACAAAACATCCTTTTGCATGAATAAAAAAAAACACATGGCGCTTTGAAAAACAAGGAAGCTTTTAAAGGCACTTTAAAACAATGGGGTCTAATTAGCCAGGCAATGCTCCAGGGTGCTGAAAACATCGACTGCTTTTGTGATTACACACTAACTTTCAGTAACGTGTTGTGTGTGGGAGAGAGAGAGAGAAGCCAATTGGTGTGTCGCTTTTTTTTCCCTTTTTGTTAAAGTGTGTGTATTTGCAATTGCGTTTGCGCACACGTGTGGATCAAACAGCGGCAGGATGGAGAGACAGAGAGACAGCTCCCTGAGGAAAGCTGGAAGGGAAAGAGAGGGAGTGAGAAAGGGAGGTGTACACCCCTCACTAGTAGTTCAGCCCTGTCCTCCTGCTTCTTCTCCCTCTCCTGAGGCCTCTACATCGTTAGAACAGCCTTTTAGAAAATAAAAGTGCCTTTAACACACCAAAGGAGAGAAACGGCAAGCAGGCAATGCAGACAGCTTCTCTGGGGACATGTTAGTATCCACCAGAGGCTCTTGAGACCAGCAGGAAGAGAGGAGTATCTGGGAGGGAACACAGAGCGACGGAGGCTAGGCCTGAGGGGGGAGTGGGAGTTTGTCTCACTGGACACAGAGGAGAAGGAGGGTAAACTACGAGAGAGAAGTGCATTCCACTGATATGACTGTGCATGTTAATGTGCATGACTAATGCAGGAACCACTGTCCCTCACCTTGGCTTTTCCCACAGGTGCGCTTTTGCTGTTGCAGCTCCAGATCTGCCAGCTCACTCAGAAGCTCCATACCCTGGTGGGGGTTAGGCTGTGACGGGGCAACTGATGGGGTGTTAAGAGGGAACAGGGGAAATGGAGGTACGTCTGTGCAGAAGGCGGCGGCAATCAGCAGTTCCAGACTCCAGTAGCAGGGCACAAGAGGTTTGTGGGCCACAGCAACAGTCGCCTGGTTAGGGCTCGGGGCGGAAGCTGAGGCGGGGGAAAGACACACAAAATCCACGGAGGCGTCATCAGGGGTCATCTCGTTCTTGTGCTGCGGCTCCCTGTCCGTTGCTCCCTCAAGGGCCGAGGACTGAGGCTCAGGAGCTGCAGGAGAAGCAGGGTCAAGCTCGATGATGGTGGGCAGCTCTGACTCCTGCTCTCCAGGCATGTTGACCTTTTGAGCATGCTCCACCTGGCCCTCCTCACCCACCACCTCATCATCCTCTTCCTCTTCCAAGGTGATGACAGCTTCTGGCCTTTCAGGCTCCTCTGTTGAAAGGGGGACTGGACAGGAAGCAGCCTCACACATTGGGCTCTTAGCAGGGGGGCAGACCAGCACCTCTTCCTCAGCGGGGCCCTGCTCCTCCACCTCCCTCTCTCCAGGCACATAGTTGGCTGCTGTCACCGCCGCGACCTCCACCTCTTCTCTCTGTTCCAGAACTCTCTCCACCACGCTCTCCTCCTCTTCCTGCTCCACTTCCTGAGGTGGGAGTGGCTCTGTGAGGGGTCTGACCACCGCCTGGCAGTCTAGCTCCTCCCCCAGGCCGGAAAGAGACTGGGGAGCATGCTCAGCAGGCTCCACTTGGACTGCTTCCAGGTCAGCTGGCTCAGCCAGTCGAACATCCTGGGGGGAGGGCCCGCTCCTGTAGCCCATGGACATGGCAGGGTAGGTGTATCCATGAGGCAAGTCTGTAGAGAGAGAGAAATATAGACAATAAAGTCATTAATTGGCAATATTGGCAACAAGTCTGATTCCACAAAAATATCTCTTCATGACAGTATTTGTAAGTGATATTTTGGCTCAAATACAACAGAAAGCACAATTTTGGGGCCTGTGGGGCTGGAGGGAGAGGCAAGGGCCGCTACTGAGGTGTTTCTCAGTCATTACTGAGGTAACAGTAGTTGAAAGCCCCAGCTCAGCCGGCAGCCATTTTCTACAGCTTTGAGCTGTTCAGTCAATCAGGGGCTTGCCAACAGAGCCACCCACACATATTACCACAACATCAACAGACAAAAAGGATCATTTGCAACAGTGGCTATTCCAATTAACACTGGGGATAATATACAGGGTGGTATTATATCCTACAATCTACTGTCCCTTTTTTCTTGCTGTGTCAGATTTATTTGGATCTATAACGGCCTTAAACTGATTACAGACTTCATGTTCTTTCATCTGATATGATCAGTTTAGCTCTTGTTGACACCATGGCCTCAGTGCATGAAAGGCAGCTTGAAACTTTGAGGCACATTTGTATATTTTTGTGTGCATAAAGCTACTCTGCTGATGCTCACCAGGCTCCAGAGACTGAGGGTAATCCTGCGGCGGCTGTCCCTCTCCTCGCTTGTCCTGGGACTCGGCTCCCTTGGGCATCTGAGGCGGAGCGGGGCTGATGGCAGGTGAGTGCGGGGCTGCTGCAGCGGGGCTGGGAGCGGGGCAGGGTGTAGAAGGAGTGCTTTTGGGATGCGGCCGTAGTGACGGGGACTGGCAGCAAGGGGACAGGTGGGCGGCACACGCCCCAGGAGGAGAGCTGTTCCTCTGAGGTGGGTTGTACGAGTACGGCTTGGCAGGTTTCGACGTCCTCGGCTCCGAAATGAGTTCCTCTAGTTCGACAGAGGGCTCGTCGGGCCTCTTCTGCATCTAGGGCATTTAAATAATAGTTGTTTTCATTGCTACATTTACTAAAGGGCCCTACAAATCAGGAAGATCTCAAGCATGTAAATTTCTATATTAGCAATGTAATACCCAATTTCTTGCAATCTAGTCATTAACACAAAAAGCTAATTGCTGCGCAGCCTGAATTCAGTGATTTATTCCATCCCTGTAAGAAGGACAGCATATCCCAGAAAATTTTAGGGAGAGTTAAAAATAGACTAAATAGTCATGTGAGAAAAGCTGACTCATGACTCCCTCACTCTGCTTGAGCCTTGTTCTCTTTTGTACAGATAGATAGGTAGATAGAAAATCTCTTTTCAAACTAAAACCTTATTTCTTTCATGTTTTGACTTATGTTACCTGTGCATTGTGAGCGGCATGATGCTGCATGTCCATGCCATGCGCAGCTCTGTGCTGCTGCTGTTGCTGCTGCTGGGTTTGAGACTGTGGTTGTGGTTGTTGCGACTGGTGGCTCTGGTGCTGATGTTGATGCTGATGCTGGAGCTGTTGGTGCTGCTGGAGAGCGTACAGCTCCTGTTGCCGTAGAAACTGGGAGCGGGAGTACACAGCAGGATGCTGCATGTGGGAGGGTGGGCCCCGGGCGCCATACACAGGGGGCCACAGCCCTGGCTGCTCCATCACATCTAATGAGAAAAAGGAGGAGGAATGTGTGTGACGGAGGGGGCTACCTCAGAACAATAACTCACACACACACACATGCACATACACACTCAACGCAACCTTTTCCGTTGGATTCAACACACTAGCATACAACATTGTGTTATCTATATCCTTATCCTGTCATTATATACCTCCCACACACAAGTTCCAAAACAGTGAAACCATTATGGATCATTTAAAAATCATTGTATTCACATATTATGCAAAGACATAGACAAATGTCTTCAAAAAAAAAAAGATTTTTGACTTCACAGAACAACATCTCCCCAGGCAGCAGCAATCCCACACTCTCCCCCGCTCTGAACAGAAAGCTGTCTCTTAAGAACTGCCTTGAGAATTTACTGGAATGCTGGGAAAAAAAAGTCATGACAATGATGAAATGTGAACAGATGATGAGGGCTGTAGGTTGATTAGAGGTCAAAATACTGGGCTGGAAATACGAATTTGTCTCGCCGGAGCACTCAGTGTGGACTTTCAGCCGAAAAGTCCCACCTGCCCGGCCAAATCGCAGGAAAGAGGCTGCGAAGGGGCCGGGCAGGAAGCTGAGTTCCCATGTCTGTTGGTCCACAACCTTTTTTGTTGAGTCATAAGGGTCCAGTACAGCTTGGTGTGGGTGATGTGCTATGACAGAGGTCCCCCTTGGGAAGGAGTGGGCCGACACTTTAGGAACCTCAAAAACCTAATTTTTCTATTCTCTCACCCTTGACTCGCCCCTCCACCCCCTTCCTCCTAGACACACCAAAAATCCTTGTTTAGAGACATAACTTGGATGTTTCCTGTGGGAAAGCTTTTGTGGATGCACTTCCTTTCCCAGTTCAAACTCCTGTGGTGCACAGAAGGAAACGCACCGTCAAAGATTGTGAGCTAATTAAATGTCACAGCCTGCTCTCTGAATATGTGTCTACAATGACTTTTGAGAAGTGATCTCTCCCTTACTCTCACACTTCCTCCTTCTCTGGTTCTGTGCTCAGCGTATGCATGTGTGTGTGTGGCGGGGGAGTGCGCATGCAGTATAGCTTTGGATGAGTACCCTAACCCCGTTGAAAGCCCTATTCCTGCTGGGCCGAGCAGGTGGCGTGCAGGAAATGTTTGAATTGTGGTGTGTGTTTCTGTGAATGAGCCCATTAAAGGGAAGTTCATCAGCAGTCTTCACAGGAAGTGATCCTGTGAAGACTGCTGATGAACCACCAACAGTCCTTTTAATGTTAACGCTAATGTTCACGTGTGCGGCTGCGCGTGCACACACATCCAAAATGTTTTATAAATACACTTGGATTTACAGAGGAGGAAGCAAGGTCATGGCATACCCAGGTGATGGGTCCCAGGATGGGCAGGAGGCTCAGTGGGCAGGACCACCAGCTGGGCAGAGGGGTCCTGAGGCAGAGGCAGGACTGGCTGCAGAGGGCCCGACATGGCTGCAGAGAAGCCTGGTGGCAGATTCTGGTGCAGGGCTGTATGACCTATACCTGCTTTATAGAAGATAAGTCAGTTTAGATGTATATACACATCACATACTATGTAAAATACTGCTACAGATACATTACCACCACCAGTCATAACTTAAAGGGACCTTTTTCTCTTCTCTTTGCAGTACAATTGCTACGTGAAACTCCTCAAAACAAGGTCTGTGGATTATCTTGAGTAACTGCGTCATGATTTCTGGAGAGTTTTTCAAATGTATTTTCTAGAGCTCTGACCACAAGAAACAAAGTGCCATACACTGTATATTTGAAAGGAGGCAGACATCTCTTTAGCTGATATCTCCAGCACTCAGCAGCTCACACTAACACGATCTAGATTGATAAATACCACGACAGGTACACTAACACATTATATGCATTTTTAATTATGAAGCAAGTTATGCAAATAAACCCGACTGGTTAGCGATGAAAAGATGCTCTTGCTTAAACGATGTCTTCTCTTCAGCATAATGTAAAATCCTGGCTGCTGAATTCTGCACAAATTTGAGATGACACTGAGTTCTGTGGGCACTAAAGGAAACTCAATATTGCTGCTGAGCAAGATTATATAAAAGCATAAATGGCCTGTAAGTCGATGGAGCGTAAAACCCTTGTTTTTTTTCTTCTACTCGTTCTATGAATGGGAAAGGCAGGACTGTACTATTCAAATGATCTGTAACAATGTAAAATGTCACACAGTTGAAATGTGCAAATACAATCTAATTTTCAAGATTATTAATATTCTCTTACCATAAGAGTGTCCTGTCATCCAAAGAGATGGGCTTCCCGTTCTTGGCATCCAATGATGGTGAGCAGAATGTGCAGAAGGATCTCCTAATTGGCCAGACTGGAGGGAAGTCCCGCCTGGGACCATGAGATGAGAGGTGAGGTCTCCGTGACAGCTGTTGGAGGGGTGGATTCTCGCAAACTCCACCCTTTCCTTATTATCCCTGGGATCAGCAGGAGATCAAAAATAAGGAAAGGCAAATGAAGATCACTGAAGGTTTTGAACAATAACAAATTTGAAATGGGTATTGAGCAATGGCTCACCTGATATAAGCATCTCTCTCTCTGTCCAAGCAAGTCAAACCTATCTGTTCCCCACTCATTCTCTTCCTCTCCTCCTCGGTGGGATCTGAAGGATACATGGAGCGGGGCGGTCCTGCGAGACAAACATTAACTTAACAATTAGTTCTCACCTGGTGAGGACATGTTCCCAAGTCTCTCACAATTTCTCAAAACACTACTACGACTCACAGGGGACGCAGAGCACTGACAGTGCTTATTAGTTTGCCCCACTGTACAGATTTTACAACATGCTGCAGTGTCTCATAACTGCAAACAAAACTAGGAGTCACTAATATTGTTCAAGCTTTTTCAGCTCAAGAGCATGTTTTTTACTTTTCTTTTTTTATTGTTTTCACAGCTAGGTCATCAACAGGTCACAGATAAGGGAAAAAAAAGGTATTTTCTTCTCTACACCTCTGTTTATGAGGCAGTGACCCAGGCTGCTTACCTTTCACTGAGGGATGAACCCTGCCCTGTCGGCTGTTGGGGTGACCATCTGCTGAACGACAAGGTGGCTCCCTCTGCCTGGCCACAGCCACGGCGATTCCCACTGGTGGCTGACGCACCTCACTTTCCCCATGACCCGCGTCGCCCATATCCCGGCCTCGACCGCTGTAGTCAGGGCGCTCGTTGTCATTGGTTGGGCCCTTTCTGGAAGGTAGAGTCTGTTTGTTGCCCTGCAGGGCACAGCTTCCCCCAGCAGGACCTGATTTGAGGCTTCCCAGCCCCCCAAAGGGGCTCTTCTGGGAGAGGAGCAGTGGCTGTTGCTGGTTGCTGTACTTTAGTAAGCTTTTCATGGCGCTGCTCTCCCCCTGAGTTGGGCCCTGGGGCTCAGGTTGCTGCTGTGACTGCTGCTGTTGCTGACTGAGGGGGGGTGCAGGGGGAGGCTGAGGAGGTGGTAGGCTCATTCCCGGCTGCTGCTGCTGCTGCTGCTGCTGTTGTTGTTGTTGTTGCTGCTGCTGCTGCTGCTGCTGCTGCTGCTGCTGGGAGAGCTGCCCACCCGTGCTCCCTAACTCCATGTAAGACTTCCTCTGCTCCTCCTCAGGTTGCGACATGTGGTGAGGAGGCCTCATGGCCCAGGGTGGCACCGGGGGCTGCTGGTGGTGGTGCTGCCCGCTGCCGTTGTTGTAACCATAAGGAGACATGTCCATCTTTCTCTTCAGCTCCTGACTCGTCCCCTGGTTCAACTCCGCAGGAGAAGGAGCGTCTGGACCAGGTCGACCATGCTGCTGGTGGCGTATCCTGGCTACCTTTTGTCCATCTCTCTGTAAGGAGCAGCTACCTCCAGGACCGGGGCCATGGGCTGCTCCGGCCCCACTATGTTGACCCATGCTTTTGCTTCCAAGTGGGGAGGAGTTAGGTTGGGGTCCTGGATGGGAACAGTCTCTGTAAGGAGAAGTGTTGACCGAATGAGGGACAGAATGTCCAGCCTTGGGCCCCTGAGGCAGCGAGGGTCTGAACACATCCATGTCTACACCACTGTTGATACATTCAGCACTGCGTGAACGTACAACCTGGTGCTGCTGTTGGGGATGTGGAGGCTGTTGTAGCTGGGGAGGCGGAGGAAGCTGTGAGGACTGGAGGTGTTGGTGGTGGGACTGCATCCAATCTGGAGCCTTCTCTGTCTTTCTGTACGGGTGCTGCTGCTGCTGTTGTTGCTGCTGCTGTTGTTGTTGTTGCTGCTGCTGTTGTTGTTGCTGTTGCTGCTGCTGCTGTTGCTGCTGTTTTCTGTGCCAACTACTATGGTGCCCATTGCCTCCATTCTTTTCTATTACCTTATCCTTGGCATTCCCGCCTCCCCCTCCACCACCTACACCATGGCAGTCGGGGTTTCCAAGCTGGAATGGCCCACTAGATTTGTCCCCCAGGCCTGCCACAGATGGCACAAACGTAGGCCCTGTGACTTTAGGTTCTCGCCCCACATTGGCTGGCCCCCTCTCATGTGAGGCGGGGTTGGCCAGAGGAGCAGGAGGGGGTGGGCAGAAGAAGTCTGGGTGATGGTGTGTATGGTGGGAATGATGTGGGTGGTGCGGGTGGCTGGGGTGAAGCTGAAGGCAGTGGAAGCCCCCTGGGTGAGGATGTGTATGGGGGTGAGCATGAGGATGCGGATGGGGGTGTGCCCCTCCGGCAGGTGGACCCATGTGTAAGGGTGGGGGTACAGAGTAGGACAGAGAGTGGTGGAGTGGTGCCTGACCCCTTTCTAGACAGTCTGAAGGTTGTTCGCTGATCCTCATCTCCCCACTTATCCCCTCTTTGGTGCAGCGACTACTGCCGCTGGACCCCATATGTCTGCCCTGGCTGCTCCCCCCACCCCCCATCGCCCCGAGGGCAGTGCCCTCCCCTCCACAGCTGGACATGGAGGCCTTAGCCCCCGCTCCAGTTCCTGCATCTCCGTTTTGCATCTTGCCATTGTGCAAGCAGGCACTGAGGGGCTTGCCCATATTCTGAGGGTGTTCTTTGTTGTACTCCATCGTGAGAGATGCCTTGTGCCTCTCCAGGGCCCGACTGTTGACCTCCTCCAGGGGTAGTGGGTGCTGTGGATAGTGTGGGTGCTGCTGATGGGGGTGGGAATGGTGGTGGTGTGTGGGCTGTGGTGGCTGGTGGCTGTGGTGCTGTTGCTGCTGCTGTCTCTCCTTTGCCTCCTGTTTGCTACTGGACCTCTCCTTGTCCTTTACAGGTACCACTCCTCTCTCCACGGCCCCCTCCTTGAGGCCCTTATGTAGACCCGCCCCTACTCCTGGATCTCTGTCTCTGCTGCAGGACCCCTGCGAGTGTCCTGAACCTGCCCTGGACATTGGCGGCAGACTGTGATTGGCTGAGATGAGAGGTGGCTGGGACGGGAGACCTCGAAGATAGAAGTTCTCTGAGAGGAAGGAAGGCCAGTAAAGACAAACGCATTAGTCAAGAAAGGAAAAAGGCAATGACAGAATTAGATTATTCAGCTCTCATGATAGTGTCCCTAGGCATCCTGATATCAATATCCCACATCAAATTACATCAAACTGTGTTGTATAAATTGGATTTAAATGTCTTATTTCTGTCTGATTACATTTTAATCATCTCGTGCCTCACCTTTTTGTGTGTCATAGAAACGGTGCTGCCCGTAGAGAACTCCACTGTTGGCATGGTGATCCAAGTGGCTCATGGGAAGGAAAGTGTGGGCCAGACTCCCTGAGAATCGAGGATACCCCGGAGCTGCTGAGATGGATAGCAGAGAGAGGGAGAGAATTGATAAGACAGGACAATAACCTCCAAGATGCAGTTATCCAGACTAACCCAGCATAATCCTTCAGGTCCAATGCAGCTGGTGGTGTTCATACGCAAATAAGTACTGGCTCTGCCTGTCATGTTTGCCTTCCCTGCCTGAGTTTAGAATGCAAACAATACAAGACAAGCTTGGGGATTGCTGTAATGTATGAAAAATGTCTTTGAAACATATGGCTCTTTCTTTATCTCCCTCTCGGAGCTGGCAGTGGCACCTCTATCCATCTGAATGGAGTGATAAGGACGGATTTGAAGCTTGTGTTTACAATGAAGAGCGAGCCGGGCGGCTGACCTTTACTGACCTACATCAGGGGTAAAAGGTCATTTGGATGTTAGGCCTGTAAGCCAGTACACCTGTGCTTATTGCATCAAGCCCATCTGGAGTACATTTACACCACAACTGAACACAAAACTCATTTTGCAACGGGACATTGAAAAACACAAAGGACTTTGAAGGTGGAGGAGAGAGAAAACATGGATCGAGATGAAAGCCCATTGCAGCATTCGGACAAAGAATCACTATGACAACACACTTCCACTGCACTAAAACATCTAAACAAATGAATGTGAATTGAGATGTATAATTAATTATTTCACATGATTGCAAAAAATAGATTTAACAATAAAATCAAAGTGCTGCAACTTAAAAAAAATCTTGTTTTTTTGCTGACAACAGTGCTTTATAACTGCAGTGAATATTCTCTACTGAGCATATTAAGGAATGTGATCCAGCCATGATTAAACCTGTGTCCTCCCCATCTACTCTTAAGAAAACTAACCTTTATAAATTATCACCATGAGTGAACCGATGTCAGGACAGGAAGGAGGAAAAGACAGACATTCTGTGTAAGTGCTTCTTTTCAGGCAGCGCGTCTGCTGTCCACCAGCACTGCATTCAACCACCTCAGTGACCTCTGAGTCATCTGGAGAAGTTCAGGTGTTTCACGTCTCCTTTTTCCCCGCTTTTGCACCTGCCTCACCCCGCAGCAGCCTCACTTTCAAACACAACTCGCAGACGGAGTGAAGGAAGGAGGAGGGGGATAAAGGGAGGAAAACATGGCTCTACAAGCTAAATGAAAGACAGACGTATTTGTGTTGGCAAGCGTGTGACCTGATCCCGGAAAGCGCAGATGCAGTTCATTTGGCTGTGTGTGTGTGTGTGTGTGTGTGTGTGAGCGCTGTGGTTTTAACAGGAGCTCCGAGTGTTGAATGTCTCACTTTCTGCCGGTGGAACAATGGGGCCGGTGCTGTGAGCCGACTCTGGGGAGGGAGGAGTGTTGTGGTGGGCTTAATGACCTCGTCTCAGAGCGGCCTCCGCATGCTCCCATCTTAATTAATGAAATGCACAGAGAGGGCAAACAGTCCTGCAATAACACAGGAGGTGCTACTTTCTGAGGAGGGCAACGGGGTGATAATTACATACCCTCACGTTTTCTCTCTTTTACCTATTTTTCTATCTCTCCCCCTTTGTCTGTCTCTTTCTTTGCTGTCATGATTAATAAGCACACTCATTTGTGCCAATTCATCTACAGTGGGAGGAGGGGGGGTTCCTTTGTTTAAGAAAGACGTTTATCTCTGATTTTGGGGGGAGAAAAGCAGAGAGCTGTTTGGCAGTCTTTATCCAAGCTGGGAGAGGGGCTTTTTTTTTTCCGCGGCAGCATGTTGTTTGTGAGCGTGACGATTGACGGCGTAATCCCTTTTCACAGCGTGGTCTGGCTGTGCCCGATAATGCCAGCCCGCTCAGTTTCAGCATGCCCTCCAGTGGGGCGGCAAGAGGGGGACTGCTGGGCACGGCAGAGCCCATTCAGCCATTAATCTGGCCAGGACAAGGGAAGCTGCTGCTGCTGCTGCTACTGCTGCTGCTGCTGCTGCTGCTGCTGCAGGCGACGTGAGCAGGGTCTTAGTGCAGTCTGCTGACTGCACAGCAGCCTCGCTCTCTTTCCCTCCACACGCTCATACACACACATAAACAAGTCAGCATCGGCAAGTGAATGACAGAGGGGAGTTCACAGCGCATGCCCTCCTTTCCACGGGCGGAGCAGGGGCGAAAGGCAGAACAAACAGAGCTGCGTCCCAGGGAGGGATTTCCAGAAGTTCCGAAGGTATTTCTCACAGCATGGTGGGTTGAGAGAAGCAGGCCGACAGGGAGGACAAAGAAGGGGGCTGGATATAGAACAGCACCTAGAGGCAGTAAAGAATTAAGCCTGCTGAATTAGAGGCAGACGACAAGAGTGTTTCGTTCCTCTCTCCATTCCAACCCACTCCTCTTACACCTGCTCTGAAAACACACGCCCGTACAATTGCTCCTGACGGCTTCTTCACTTTTGCTAAAAAGGCAAAATAACATAAATGCCGAATTGTGTATTGTCTCGGGGGGGGGGAAATGGCTGTAACATTTCAGAGATAGAAGGACAGAGAGAGAGCACGGCAGCGGAAGACCAAGAGGAGAGGAGGAGCAGGCTGAGCTGCCTGTCAGGTCCGCTAATTGAGAAAAAGTGACAGAACCATCAAGACACGGAACGGGAGGAGGAGGGTTTCAGTGGAGGAGGGGCAGTACTGTGGTGGATCTCTTCAGGTTTGACTAATTGAAAGGAAGGGATGCAGGCTGGCACAAGAGAGAAAGAGAGAGAGAGAGAATGAAAGAGGCAGGAGTGTGGAAGAGAGGAGAGGTGGGGGGTGCAGCTTAAATCCCACAAAAGGAAAAGCTAGCAACTGCTCACAGGAGGAAAGATGGACAACTGAAGATAGGCTTGGAAAGGCGTATCAAACAGAAGTGGATTAGACAGGTGTGTGCAGGCAATCGTGTGTGTGCGTGCATGTATGTGTGTCTATATGTGTTGACAGAGATATGAGACTGCGATTGTTTTTGGCATAACGTAAGAAGTCATTTGGACCGCAGCCAGCTGGCCTCAGGCCTGTGAGTAGCCTGCAGGTTTTTTTTTTTTTAGTCCATTTTTCTTTTTTAATTTTCCTACTCAGTTGATTCATGGAGGGGGTTATTCTGGGTTTATATAACGGCTCCAAACATGAAAATAAATCTTTCAAAAGCTCAGAGGGCCTAATCCATTTTACCAGGTGTTATGAAAAACATTTCACATTACATTTATTAAAACGGTCACTACACTGTTTTGTTTTCCCCTGTTTTTATCCACCCACTAACATATACTACCACCTCTCTCTCTCTCTCTCTCTCTCTCTCTCTCTCTGTGTATCAGTGAGTCCACGTCTCCACTCAGCAAATGAACAACAGACAATCCCATGTGTGGTACACACAGGGACTCTGACTGTATTTGGCAGGAGAGAATCTGAAACAAAAAACCTCTCTTTTAATCCACGCTTCATCATGAAAGCCTCATGTTTTAGTTCTTGTTACCTTATATAAATATCCCGGCATTTGTAAGACAATGCACTGTACACTTTCCTTTTCCCCAACACAATAAATCTTTAAACAAAAGTCAACACAAGACTTTTCTGTACCACATTCACTGACTCCCTCTGCCAGAGCTATCTCGCTCCAGACACCATACCAACACGGGTATGTGCTGATGTTATTTATGGGTTTGCTTAACGTGTCACTCAGCTAATGGTTTGTCGCTCATGCTCCCAGTAGAAATGTGGTCTGTATGCATGACTTAACTGGCCCTCTCTAAACATACTCAGACCATGTCCACACCGATGTCTGCGCTAATGCGGATTAAGTTGAAAACACATCTTTTTCCTACCAATTTTGCCTTCCAACCCCAGAAACTGAGCTTTCAAAGCTTTTTCCTAATTGGACAAATTTGAACATGATGTTTTGTTGTAGTGTGGGCTGTGGAAAAAAAAAAACTAATGTATGATTGTCAGCTTGTTTTTCACAGACATGGTTTATTATTATCATCTGTCTCCATACATTATTATTATTATTATTATCTCCACCAAGGAGCTTATGTTTTAAGGCTTGTTTTTCTGTTAGTCAGCAGAATATCGCAAAAACTTGTCAACACATTTCTAATTTAGTGGAAAGTTCGGCCCGAGAATCTTGTGATTAGTTTTTGGTGCAAATCCAGATTCAATTTCACATCCAGGAAAAAGACTGCATTAAAGAAAAATGTGTTACTATTTTCTTATGCACTTTTGCACTTGGTGGAATAAGAAAAAAAATCAGCTAGATGTATCTTTTGATTGTCTATCGCTGTGTGGATTTTGTTGCAAATGTAGATCCAAATGAACATTTTTACACCTTTTCTATTATTAAAATAAAACATTCAGAAAAGACTGTGCCCTTATTGCTTTCTAATTATAATTACATTTTATTTGACTTCTTTTTTATCTCCACTGCAATTCCATTTCAAAAGCCTGTGACAATTATATGGAAAAGAAGAATTTGTTAAAAGATGTATCCAATAAAAAAACTAAATGTATGATTCTGCTTGCTTTATTCTCTCTTAGTCCACTAGGAAAGTATTTATGCACTAAGTGGCTGGTTAGCGATTGACTAATGAGATCATTGTTATCTATTGCACGATACATGCTAGATTTTAGCTCTTTAATCTGTGGCAAACGTGTCAGAAAAATAGCAAAGACAAAGACATCGTGCACCATGACAGGTATATGCCACAGACATGAGGATCATACAGTAATCTTTGAATACAAATTCGAGCTGCTATGCTTGGATTTGCATGCAAACAGCCACTTTAAAAACACACCTCGCAAAGAAAAAAAAGGAAAAAGAAAATCCAGAGAATATCTTTAAGGTTACAAGTGACACACTAATGCGCCAACACACACACACACACACGCTCGCTCGAGTCAGTGCCTGCTCTGCTGCTGGTGGGGTTCTGCTGACACCCGGAGAGAGGAGGCGAGAGTCTGGGTAATTGTGCCGCTCATTTTGATGACTTGCTTTTTATGCAAAACAGGAAAAAGACAATATGCAATTATCTTGAGGAGGGAACAGCTGAATGTGGTTGATGAACAGTCTGGATTCAATCATGCTCTTAGTGCGTTATATGCAATTAAACTGCAATAGAGATAATGGCCTCCATTGCCAACTGAGTAATAATCCCAGTCATAATCACCTCCATTACTTTTATTAGGCTTGGCATTATCATCATCACTCTTATTAATATTATTCTACTTTTCCAGAAGAAGAAAATCTTTGACAATGAAACCCTGAAACTATAAGGTAAAAGAAACACTGATGCTTACAAAATGAGTTTTGAGGGAAAATGTCTCTGACTGAGCTGATGATAGAATCCATATCTCATTCAAATGTATCCATCCTGTTTCCATGTTTATGTGACAAAGTCTAGACCTTCACCTGTTCTCCACACTATCACAGCTGTCCACTGACTCAACCGCTGATGGCCAGGACATGAGAGTAAGCTGAGGGGGGAGGGGAGGAAGTCAAGGGGAGGCATCCAGAGGGACAGTTCACCCCAAAATCCAAAAACTTCACTTAATTACCCCTCAACTATAATCCATCTAGATTGTTTTTGGTATGATTTGCAGAGTGTTCCAGATGAGATGTCAGTTTTCTCTTGAATTTAATGGAACTTTATGTGGCATTTGGCTTGTAGTGCTCAAAGCCAAAGTCTCCAGGAAAAACACCAGGCTTTGTAGCCAATGAGACAAGTGGCCAAACTATGGAATTACAACTTCTTGGTCTGCCATGCAATGCCACGTGGCCCAAAAATACTTTTCCCCATAGACTTTCATTGGAAAAGAGACTATAAAATAGCTCTTATTTGTAAGGATTAGCCAAAACCAAAGTAATCTTTCTTCCTCTGTTCATGTAAAGGAGCACCAGGCCAAGTGGTTGGGAGGCGGGGCTAAAAGGAAATGCTCGTTCAGATACAGATGATCAGGAACATTTTATACACTGATGTCGAGCTTTTTTTTGGCTTTATGTGCCAATGAGAATCTTTCATAGGAATGAACGGGGCCCCAACTCCAATGCTGCATCCAATTCTCTTTATACATTCAAGCCATGGTTTAAGAAAAAATATATGGAAGAACTCAAAAGCAATGTCCCTTTCAAGAAATCATGACCCAGTTATCCAAGATAATCCACAAACGTTGTTGTGAGCCATTTACTGAACTATTGTCTTTCTAGTAGCTATAGAAACAGACATTTCCGTTGAATTTTTCATTACCACAAGGCAAGTGGCCTATAGTTCAGTTTTAATCAAAAGAAGGGAGACATCCCTATGGCTGATTTCACCAACACTGAGTAATTTACTCCAAAACAATCTAGATAGATTAACAGCATTACAAGTAAGACATAACAAATAATTTATTTGGGGGTGAACTGTCCCTTTAACACGCTAAAAAGAAAAAAAATTGAACACAGACCGCATCTCAGCTGCACTGCACCCAATCAGCCCCAACCACACATCACGCAACTGGGGCGCCGCTGATCAGTGACCACAAATAAACACTCCCCTCTGGCGTCCCCCCGTGGACTAACAGCTGGGCTATTCTTAGAAAAGAAATAAATAAATACAAGAGGGCTGAAATAACAAGAGTCCGACAACTTCAAAGACTGCGGTTCACTGGATGCCATTGGGCGGCCATCACATCATGTAATTAGCAAAAGATTAGGAATGGGTAAATCTAAAAGCGACAGAAGTGGAGTCACAGGAAAGCAGACCTTGCATTAATATATCAGTGGGTGGCATTGGATAGGTCTTACATTTATCTGTCATCCTTAGCATTTGAATTCCTGAAAATATCCCAGCCGATTAATCTCTCTGCTTTATCCTTGTCTGACTTCCTGGCTGTATCTAAGCAGAAGTGTGAGGTGTTGAACTGAGTGTGTGTTTGTATATCCCTGACTGTGTGTGTGTGTGTGTGTGTGTGTGTGTGTAGCTAGGTTTTTGTAATGCTGAGCATCGGGTGGGAACTACCCTATTAAGCTGTGATGGAGACACCAGCTGAAAGCTCTGCAATCACTGCAACTTTTTTACTGGCCCGCGATCGCGCGTGCTGCTTCAGAGAGTCTTGAGTGACATTCCTGCTGACGTGAATCGAATACCGCAAGATTCCTTGGCTGAACTTTTGACCCTGTGTCCCCATCCAGAAACCATGGCACTGTACTCCATCCCAATCATGCTGGGCCCAGGCCTATTTCGGTGCACAAATAAAAGGGTGGGAGCCTGGTTCTTGCTAGATGATTACAAGCCATGCTTTGGTGGAAACCTAACACGGCCTAAAAATACACAATATCAGAGTAACAATACACCCTGCAAAGCTCTGTCCCCAATACTGCCAAGACGTGAATATCATGCAGACGATGTGGTCAGATTAGGGGCATGTGTTTGTGTGTGATTTGAGGTACCTTCATGCGAATGGGGAAACCAGATTTGTGAGGCGCTGGAGTGGGGTCCGCCCCGGAAGGAGGGTGAGGAGGGCGAGGAGGGCGGCCGGGAAGGGTGAGACGGGTGGGAAGGGGGGGAACCCAGACTACTGGCCAGGAAGGTCCCCATGAAGGAGGCGGAGGAATTGCCCATCAATCCACTGCCTGCATTCCCACAGGGACAAAGGTAAGGAGAGAAAACATGGTTAGAATTAGAGGAGTGCACTGTGACCATGAGTGTGAATCAGATGTAGATGTAAAAAGATGGAGCCCACTGGTCGTCCAGGTGGAATCACAAAGCCGGGCAGATTTGATCACTGCCCTGGGGAGAGGGTGAATGAGTGAGAGAGAAAGAGTGTGAGACTCTCCTCCCCCTCACTGACAGCAGAGTCCTCTCACACCGCCTCTCCCCATGGGCAGACAGAGGTCTCATCTCACAGCTGAGTACACACTTTCTCAGGCTCTCTCCCTCTCGCTCTCACACACTTTTGCTCCTGCTCCCCAGTGTCCCTTTCTCAATTTCTCTCCCTCCCTCCATTATCTTATGCTCTCCATCTCTCACTTTCATGCCCTCAATCTCTCTTATTGCTCTGCTCCATTTCACCTCCTCTCTATCTCTCTCTTCCTTTCTCTCTGCATGATTCTGACAACCCTGGACTTTCTTCTTTGTTTCCATTTTGATGTTCTACTGCTTTCTCGCGTCACAGTGGCTCTCTGCTCTCCGCTCTTCCCCTCCTCTGTCCCGTCTCGATGAGCAGAAATGAACGTGCCTCTTCCAAACCCTCATTGTGACTTCTTTCCCTCCCTCTGTCCCCTTTTCTTTCTGACACATAGCATTTCTTTGCTTTGTTCTTTACCATAATGATGGCACCAGCAGTGCAATCTGTCCCTGGCTGGCTGAACTGTGTGTTTAACAAGACTATGATGAGTAATTGACCATTCGTAGCAACGCCCGTGTGACTGGGGGCTGATTGTCTATTATGCATTGCTGGGCAAGCTGGAGAAAACACACTGATTAACCACTGCTTAAATTACATTCCCATTACGCGCCCGCCAGTGCACTTGAGCGAGGGGCCCGGGTGCCCGACTCTTTGCACATTCATTTCCCCCAAGTCACACTGCCGTGAAGTCTCATGCATATGTATGATGCCTGGATGAGAGCACACATGCACATACTTGCACAAACTCACACATCGGTGTATCATGCGTTGTGCGGACGAGGCTAGCTGTGAAAACGTCGGGGAGAGCAACACGGCAAAAATTCATTATCAGCCCCTGATGACAAGCTGATCTAACAAGGAACGTTGTGTGATTTTATTTAAGCATGAATCAGTCGAAACATGAATCGATCCTTTTCTGGGAGTGCGAGAACAATTGCGTGGAAGTCTTAATCAGCCAGGCGGTGAGTGAGCTCATCCTCTGGGCAGACAGCAGGGATAAACCCATCAGTCTGCTGCTCGCTGCTGCACCGAATAGTCTATGGCTCATGGGCCGGAGCACGGGAGCATGGAGAGGCACACACACACACACACACACTTCACACATAGAAATAGGTATGGACACATATTCCTGCACACACACACACAC
>CAFUXE010000268.1:523269-534722 GCA_903364295.1 Serranus cabrilla | reverse complement strand
GTGTGTGTGTGTGTGTGTGTGTGTGTGTGTGTTCACAAAACAGTCTCTCACAAACTGACAAAAAAACAATAACAGCCTGCTTAGTGTTTAACCAGCATATTAAACACTGCACAAATAGCCTCCAAAATTTGGCCACAGGAGAAAATATAAGAAGCAAAGTGTTTTATGTTCCTTGTTTCATGATTGGTAATTATTTTTGTTTTGGTACAACAGAAAAAACCTGTTAGAAAAACTAGGGATGCACTATATGGATTTTTTTCCCTGCTGATAACTGATAATTAAGTGCTTCTCATGGCTGATGCAGATCAGATAAACAATAATTTAACATTGCCGTATTTTAAAACCTGTATTTTATGCACACCTGAGGGTTAGGAAGGCTACGAAGTGGTGAGGAAAAACGGATAATTTAATATTCCAAATCTCTGGCCTAACCAAACCTAACTGACATCACTATCGTCAACACACCCTAAACATCAACACTTCTGACGCTTACATTTTTTTTTTTTTTTTCTACTGACGTAGATAAAAAAAAACATCACAAACATACCTTGGCTTTCATAGAGCATTTTGCCAAAGAATTCAAATGAAATGCTTTGACATAATCTAATCTAATCAAATCAAACATGTCAATGTATTAAATGCTCAATAAAACATTTTTAGACTCACAACTTAAAGGATTTGTTGTGTTAAAACTCTTTTCCTCCTTGCGTCTGTCTCTGTCTGAAACTGGAACCTGCACACCTGTGATGTTTTGCTCTAGTTAGCATGCTGCACTTCTTCTTCTGTGGTTTGTTGGTGGGTCACAAATTGTGCATACCGCCACCTACTGTAACCGAGTGTGCGGATGCTGCTCAAAAATGTTGTTTTCAATCGGCCAATAATATATTAGTTATCAAAATATCACATAATAATAAAAATTCCCTTTTATCAGCCGGAAATGTATTTGTATTCAGGAGTCGAACTTATGAGACAAAATCCGAAAAATCTGTCACAGAACACATGCAAACAACCATTAAGAGAACTTCCTCTACAATTACAAACACTTGCAGGATTAAACATAAATGATGAGGAATAAATTATAGCTGTCAATAAAAAATTTTAACTAATTGCATGATTTGCTGTGATTAATCTGACTTATTTTAGTTAGCGTTATTTAGACTTTGTCAGCCTGCTACAGCCCACAACATCTATTTTGCATTCATTTTTTAACTATTTCTAATATTCTAATTAGAATATATCTGATAAATAAATAAAAAATTGGATTTTAATATTGACATCACTACTTTTAATGTGTTTAGGAGGCAGCTATTTAGGAATGGGTGCCATAGCAACGTTGTGCAGATCAGTGGGAGGTAGCCTGATGATAATACAGTAGCCCTCCTCCCCTTCCTTCCTTCTCTGCTGCCACCTCCGATCACCCCTGACCCCGCGGAGCGCTCCTGGCAGAGCTCTGTAGAGTGCAGGGTGGGGTTCGGGGGCAGTGGGGGGTGGATTACTGCCAGCGTGCTCGCTGGGCACACATCCAGCCCCCATCATCCAGACACCCAGGGCTCCTGTATGGCACCGCCCTCAACATTGCACACTCCTTGGCCCTCTCTTTCTGCCTGTCGCCCCCAGGAACCCCAGCTTTCCTCAGCGCCTCCGGCTCACATAAATCAGCTAATCCTCCTGCATTATTAACAGCCTCGCCCCAGAGAGAGAGAAAGGGTGAGAGAGACGTAGAGAGTGACAGAGAGAGGCCGTGAAGCCCCTCTTCACACACCGAGAAAGGAGAGAGCCTCTGCCAGAAAGACAAGGAGAAGAGAGGGACAATACATAAAACGGGAATGTCTAGATGTCAGGCAAGGGGATCTTTGAAGTTTAAGCTGATGCTAGGGGAGAAGGGGATTGAAGGAAAACCTTAGCGGGGTCTCAGATCAACTCATACACAACCGAATTAGAGCTCTCGGTGATCCAGTTTGGCCATAAAGTCTGTACTGGGAGAAGGGCATCAGTCCAATGTAAACTGTAGTAGCACAGAATAACAATGCAGTTGCCTTCACCTCAGTCACATTGACTCTTGCTGACTCCACAGCCTGTCACTCAGTAAATGAACCCTCCCTCTGTGTTGTGTCTGCTGTTTGCCTCCTGCTGAGAAGTATACGGCACACGATGCTGCGCAAAAATGTCTTTCCCTTGCAGTTTGCGCCAGCATTCTCATAACGCTGTTAAAGGATATGAGCACACTGTTTTAATATAATGCCCTTCCTAAACCCATTCAAAGCCTAATGAATCGGAGGTGTCGGTGAGAAAGCACACAGGTTATTAAAGTGGGTTGGTCTGCCTTGGTGTTGGGGCTGTTTTTAGTCTGAGTGCCAAACAAAGCAGTTCAGGAACAAGTGGAGCAAAGGTCCGAGGCACGACAGCACCGGTGCTGGACTCACCACAACTGTTTATTTAGCAGCTTATTAAACAGGGACATGGATCCAGGGAGCCTGGCACCGCTATGCCAGCTTCTTGTAAAAGTTGTGTTTTTGCTGCCTGTATTTTTTTTTTTTAAAAACCCTGTTTATTTATTTCTCCAGGTTCTTAAGTGGTGCCAGCAGTGCACTTGTATGGGCTCTTAAGAAAATCGGGTCATGTGCATCCTAATCGGCGCCGATCCCTGACAGCGATGAAGATTAATCCTATTAGAGAATTAAAGGAGAGGGGAGAGCATTGGGATGGGGGAACCCCACGTCCCTCCCTGACATCTAAACATCCCACCCTGACACCCTCGCTAGCACAGTAGCGTTCAAATGGGTTCAAATGTACAAACACAGAAACAAACATACAAATATCCCAGAACCTCTGGAGGTGGAGGTGTTAAGTGCTACTCCACCCACGCTCTAGCATGCGAGTGTGTAGGGTGACGGAGTCCAGTTTGTGCACAACAAGCAAAACACACATGCGTGCACACGCGGTAATGTGGGCCCAGGCAGAGGCCCCCGTGCACGGCACGGAGTGAGCAGCAGGCGGGGAGGCGGAGCGGGGAGAATGGAGGCCCAGTTGTCATGGGAACCGAAGAGAAACAGCGCTTGAGGCAAGGAGGCTGAATGCTAGCCATTACAACAGCAGTGGGCAGATGCAGTTGGTCAGTGTGCTGCTCAGCAACAACAGCCTTTCCAACCTACCTTGAAACCCCACCCGAGCTTCTGTGCAGCTCGTAAACACACACACATACACACACACCTTTTTCCCGAATCCAATCTGGTTTCAATTGTTAGGCTGCGAGGAGGGAGGTGTCATAATCTTTGCCCCAACTCATTAATGTAACTCATGGCTGAGTGCTTGTTTGGTGTCTTAACAAGGAATTATACAATAATAGGATGTAAAGGGATTCATGTGGGCCAAGCAGTGCTGGGAAAAAAAAAAAAAAAAAGCTGAGAAGACAACAAGCACCCACCCACAACACGTTGTTCTTTTGAATGCTGGGAATCAGATCAAAATTTCCTCCTGGAGAAATACACACCCATTCACACGCACTTGGACACACATACACACACACATAGGCGCAGATCTACGACTATGCCTATTGTCTAAGAGAAGATAAAGTACAATTATTTCACCGTGCATCATATTTCCCTGTCTGCTCTTGAAAAATGAGCCAGGTTAGTCTGCGGCTCTCCGTCTTATCTGCAGACAGCAGCCCGAAGGGACGGATGGACGTGTCGTCTAGACAAGGACACCAGACAGACAACGAGAGGTGAGAGTGATGGTGACAAGAGAAGAAGAGAGACAGAGAGAAAATTGCAGGTGTGACTGCATCAACCTGTTCTCCACAGCTCACTGATCAACCAGCGCCAGAGAGGGGAGGATAAAAGAAGAAAAGCCAGGAGATAGAAACACACACACACACACACACACACACCTCCGATCACAGGAAGAGTCAGTAAGCACGAGCCAGCTGAGGTTGCACTGTCAGCGGTCAGTGCCATGTGGCAGCCAGGCTCTGCAGCTCTTCAGCTCATATACTCTCCCTCTGTCATGTCCAGTGACAAAACACACACCCCCTTCTTTCTTGTCTCAAATAAATCAAATCAATATCAGCAAGAGTTAGATGATCAAAGAGAAAGCCAGTAACCCCCTTTTTCCCCCCAAAGAGCTGCTTCAAATCCAGCAGCTAGTGAAGCAGCCGTTCCTGGCACTGCTTTGACTCTCTGACACACCGAGACAAGACACATGTATCGTATATGGGATTTATGATTTCAGACAAGTTTGTAATGTGGCCTGGTTTGGCTCTTTAACATTTGAGTAATTTAAGGAAGTACATGGAGTCGAGACCGAAGACAGAAGCGAAGAAATAAGTTAACTTACCAAGTGAAAACATATTGAGAAGGATGTGTCTTTCTCATCAGACTTTCCTACCGATGTAGTTCCATGTTCTGCCCAGGAATTCAGACGCCCAAGAAAAAGCCGGCCAGACTTTCCACACACATATTCACTCATAAACACACAGCTACGTTTTCTGACCCTCTCTGGCAACACGGGGAAACTGGATTGGATCGGGCAGCTGTAGACACCGGCAGCCCCAGACAGACTGCACACGCTACCCTGGAGGGCCGCTGACTAACCCAGCGCCTACTTCCTCACAATAAAACACAGAAGGAATTTCAAATGGCTACTAAAGAGGGGGGATTTCCTTCAAACAGTCAAAGTCATCTTGAAAACATTAACACAAATGGTAGCCAAATTCCTCCTTACTTCGGAAACAACTGTAGCAGGAGTTTTTTT
Organism: Serranus cabrilla; assembly: GCA_903364295.1. Taxonomy (NCBI): domain Eukaryota; kingdom Metazoa; phylum Chordata; class Actinopteri; order Perciformes; family Serranidae; genus Serranus; species Serranus cabrilla. The sequence goes on along the minus strand of CAFUXE010000268.1, from coordinate 529,970 downwards.
TGTTGTAGTTGCNNNNCCCCCCTGCTTTGCAAACTCCCTCCCTGACTTTATCTTTTTGGGATGGTGGGTGGTTGGATGGTGGGACTCAAGGAGCGAGCCCCCTCTACAACTGTAGTAGGAGGCTGGACTGATCAGAAGCATACTGAAGTGAGAGAGAGAGAGCGAGCAGGCGGTCCAGTTCTGGAGCCGAGCCCAGTGCAGGGGTGGGGGAAAGTGCCAGCAGCGCACGCCTCCGACACTCTCCACACTGCGTGCCTGTGGAGTGAGTTTAGTGGATGTGGTCAGTGCGGGGGTGGGAGAAGTGGAAAGGGAGCGGGAGAAGCAGTTGGAAGAATGGACGGAGGAAGAGAGTGAGAACGTATGACAGGGCAACATCCAGAGGAGGGGTTAGGGGCGAGAGTTTAGACTAGAAGTGTCGATAAGGGTGTGAGGAGGTGTGAGAAACTTTTGAGAGTGAAAGAGCAGCAGAGAGTGTGTGGGAGTGTGTGTCGCCGAGCATATGCCAGCCTCCGTGTGTGTGATTGTGTGCGCGTATGGTGGTCGTCTCGCTGAAAGTTGACAGCCTGTGTTTGCAGAGTGGCTTTGTGGTCAGCCACTTGCTCGCGATTGAAGCGATGGCGGGGTTAAAATGGATTTTGGGCAATTTTTTTTGGGAGTATGCAAATAAAATTGGCGCAGGGAGGTCAGCCAAAGCCCCCCCGCCCACTTCACCCAGCTGTTTATACAATATACAAGTTGACATGATCAGGATAAGAGATTCTAATCCTAAACAAATTAGTCCAACTGGCTCGTCCTGGCTTGGCAGGGAGCCTGAAAACAACAATGGATCCACACAGGCCACGATGCTGCAGAGAAAACAGATAGGAAAAAAATGTCTCTGAGGGATATTTTGTTCTAGTTGGGGTGGAGCGATGTCAAAGAACATCCACACATCCCACCACTATACATTTCTGTCCATCCATTCTCTTTCTCACCCTCCTATGTTATTGTACAGGAGTCCGCATAAACAGCAGATATCACACGTTTGCCACTACCTGGCCAGCCTCCTCAAGGGGTATTCCACCTCGCTTTTATTGTAATTAATCATTCATAAAGCCTCTTTTTCTGAAAGCATAATCATTGTCACACAAAGGTGCTCCACCTCTAATCCCATCGCTCCTGTGCCAACAGTGGTGGGGACGGGGGCCGGGGGTGGCAGACTGGAAGAGATAGCAATGTCTGGAAGAGTTCCTGCTGTAGAAGTGTTTTATGGGCACAGTAAATAAAAAGCTGGACACACGGCACCGGTGGAGCTATTTGCAGCAGAGCAGACCAGGAAGAGTGTCGTTTAAGAGACAATAAGAGCTCAAAGCAAGAAATGGCTGAGGGGTGAAGGCCACAGGGGAAGGAGATCTGGGGTGGAGGTAAAGAGGTTAAATTCAGAGGATATCGATTGCCTGCAGATGGCTCACAACATGGACACAAATGGTCCTACAAACGGCAACAGTGAATTAAGCTGAGGGGGCCTCTAAACTTCCGGAGGAACACCATAGATCCGAAATCAGTGAGGTGGGTGGGATTTTCAACCAGGAGAACGGGGTTCGCGCCGTATGTGAAAACAAAAATAAATTACTTTTTACGTAACTTACGAGGCTAACAGTTTGTGAATCACGTTGTTTTACATAACTTTCATTTTTTACCTTAGTTCTGTGGCTCACGTCACCCTTGTAACTACTTCACTGGGGACATTTACGTACATTTACTTACTTTTGAAACTGCCTTTTGTAATACTTTATAACGCTTCAGTGGTTTTTATAACCCCAAATCATATGTGTATATAAAACTGCATGTGGTATTTCTAGAATGCTCTGCTGTACCGTGAGCCGCAAAACGCTCATAGTGTCGTTATGGGTAATATTGACAAGCGTCTATTCTGTTGTTAAGGTCGGAGATCTTGTTGCAATAAGCGCACGACAATCTGTTGAGAGGGAGCGTGACTTTATTCTCTGGTCAGGACGCCATTATTCTGTTGTGTCCAGACCTTTATGCCACTGATCAAGACAGTCTGGAGAGGAAACTGGACGAATGTGTAGCTGGGACATGAGTTTTTGGAGATAGGTTTTGGGCTTGGATCTGTGTTTAGGTGTGCTGGCTATGATCCGTGTGAAAGTGCAGTAGTGTGCTGAGTCACTGGCCTCATCTGTGCAGAACAAGCAGACATTCCAGGCCGGGACACAGGAGGTGGGAGGACAGATTCGAAACAGCAGCAGGACCAGGCCAGGACAAATGAGCTCAAGGCCCATTACCTTCCTTTTACACCCACCCACACATGCTCACTCACATTCCCTACTCCCACAACACAGATTTAATAGCACACACAAGAAAAGCTATGTCACAACACAAACTGCGCTTTCAATTTCTCTTATTCTATCCTTTTCTTGAGAACTTCAATGTTCATGATCTAACAGGAAGTGCATATTACACCAGGCCAAGAGTGTTTTCTCTCCAAGCATCACCTTGTTATTTCAATCAGCATTTTACTTTATTAAATCCCCCTCTATGCTTTATAAAAAAGCCAGTGTTTTTTGTGTCTTGGTTCAGATGAAATGCAAGTGTTTCTTATGGAATGGCCAATAAACGCCTGACATTTTGCTGAGCGCTCGCAGGGCCAGAAGCACTTTGTTCTTTGTATACAGGGCAGCTACACACTCCTCAAGGAGAACCATTTGTTATCTGTCCAAACTTTGGTGAGTGTGCTTGTTAACTGACCCATTGTTACATGAGGCCGTTTCAGGGCCGTTTGCTGCGTTCCGGCTCTTTATTCCTGAGGCATGAAATGGTGATTACCATAGTGGGGCTCATCCATCTCATCCTCTCATCCACACACGCACGCTAAACATCCGCATTTGTATTTTGCTTTCTCTCCTTCTCTTCCCCTCTCTAGTTGTCTCCGTCTTCCTCTCTCATGATACACACACACACACACACACAGCAACACACCCAAACACAAAAAGAGCCGCCCACAGCTGCGTCAGGCCATCTCTCTAACAATCCAATCTGTTTTCTTTCCCATGATGTTTCCCATTGGCACAGGGAGGAGAAAATCAGATTTACTCCCCCACAGGGCCCATGCAGTTGCACTGATATGGAAAATGATTTCAGTGCTGCTTGAGCCCATAAACATTATTTTGGTCTCCCCTGTTAATGACACATTTCTTCCCAGCATTGTGGATCTCACAGAGGAAGGGATGAGTGTAAGGGGGGTGAAGAAGAAGAAGAAGAAGAAGGGAGGAGGAGGGAAAGAGGAAGGGGGGAGGAATCCTCCAGGGCCTCACATACAACAGGGGAGTCCTTCACCCCTCAAACTGCATCCTGACATCCAAGCCGTCTCTCACCCTCTTCCTCATACACACACATGGAGAAACACACGCACACAGCTAATCAACCATGCAGGAACTTAAATTGTCACAGCCTTCAAATAAAGCCCAAAAAAAAAAATCAGAGCACAAAGATATCCCCGCTGGAAAACGAGCAGAGTCAAAGAGGGATTTCTCACCTCTCTCTCTCTATCTAGCTGTCAGCCTGATTCCAAACACACTGCATTTGGCTTCGGGGCTCAAAGCAGCCTCACTACAATTGTGTCATACAGCCCACATATCTTTTATTGGTGGTAGCAGCCAATATAGCAACCCCCCTTCCTCCTCTTGAACACAGGGATAAAATTTGTACTGTTAGTGGTAAGTTACAAACACTCCCTGCCCGAGGCATATTGTCAACGAGAGGAGCGCGCCGTAGCCTCGAGTCCTAAACACAAGTCATTTAATATGATGGTGTTAAAAAGAGACTCCAACAGGCCAATAGTGAGGCACTAAACCTCCCATTTGGCATCCATTAAAACCCATCTGCAGGACCAAACACGAGGGGGTGAACAGGAAACGGCCACGTTCGATATGACTAAAAACTGTCCTCCACTTCTGAGCATTCTCTCACAGGTCTCTCAATCTCCAGATCCAGAAATGGGATTTTCATGGTTCTCCTGTTCCACTGGAAACATCACGTGGAATGCTCTGGATCTGGTTTGCTTTACAGCTGATGACTGATCTGTCTAAATCCATTGGTTTTATGTTCTGGCCAAAGGGATGGATGGGTGACTAACGGCGGCTTGCGTGCCATGTTTCAGCCGACGCAGCCAAAGCTCAGCCCGCCAGGTCACGGACACAGACATGCCTGGTAGTGGGAAAAAGACAGATTAAAACAAGTGCTCAGCACTATTCTCTCTAATTAGTCCCCTGTTAACTTTTGAACTTAATTGGTTAATTGAGATGTGGTTAGACTGGGCAGGTTTCCCCTCCCTCAGGGTGACCATACGGCTCCAGTGTTTCAGCCTGGCACTGCCTGGCACAGGAGGTGGCTGCCTCTCTCTCTCTCTCTCTCTCTCTCACTCTCTTTTTCTTTTTCGTTTCTAGCATCCCACCGCTCCAGTGACGAGGAGTAATGATGCCGCACAGGAGGCAGTAAAACTGTGTTTTGCGAGTGTGTTTTAGCAGAGATTGTACCCATGCACTGCACATATGCTTGTGCCACATCAAAGCAGCTCTTTGACTACCCGGTCCTGGGTGGTCTGAACCTCTCTTCTCTCAACCAGCAGTGCTACATAGATAGGCTTCGGAAAAGTGGAGTGTGGATGTGGGTGGATGTTACCTCACCACAGGCGAGTGTGTTCTGTCGAATTCAGAAGTCAGTTTACTTTGGAGGAGACATGAACAGCATGAGGATGGAGAATAAAAGTGCGGTGCAGTACATACACAGATAAACACACACACAACCCCATAGGCGTCACATTGCTTGAGTCTCCCCATCTCCTCTGGTTGATGTATAATGATACCCACAACACCACATAAATCTGCAAGCGGCTCCACTCATTGGGCCAGATTTTGCCTGCTGTCTTCCCTTTTTCACTTTCATCCCCTCTTCTCCCTTTGCTCCTTCGAGCCCCATCACTCATTCCCCTTCTCGGTTTTCCCTTTCCGTCCTCACACCCTCTCCATCATCCCTCCATCACTCTCCCTCCTTCCCCCTGCTGCTCAGCTCCATATTTCTGTCCTCCCTCATCACTTCGTTCTCTTCCCTCAGTTGCCGTCATCCACGTGCTTCAAAATGGAAACACTTTCTCTTCATTTTTGTTTTTTTTTTTAAAAACCGCTTTCCCTCCCACTCCCTCCCTCGCCCCACTTGCGCTCCGTTTCTCTGCTCTTGTTTGTCCATCAGTTTTCCTGAGGCCTGGGAGGGTAATGAACATCTTGTTTTATGAGGAGTCACAGGTTCACCCCTCCCTCCATCAGAACTGCCCATAAATCAGAGTCCCAGCATTCAACTGGCAACCGGGGCTCGTTGGAATGTCCTGTTCTCTCTTGTCCTCCCATCCTCTCTCCCTCCCTCTTCCATCTGTGGCCCCGGCGCCTCCTATAGGTCATGGAGAGCAGTGCTGGACACAAGGGGCCTGGTTGAGGAGACTGCCTAGCTGCTGTCCTCTGAGTTCTCTTGGATTTGCCTGTAATATGATAAAGTCCTGGAGTGATGTGTGTGAGAGAAACAGAAGGCAGCTCCCTGCTCTGGCTTCTCTCCGTCTGATGTAGCCTGTCAGAAGCGCAGAGACAGAACAGTGCAGATAACGGAGCCGAGAGCCGCCGCACCAGCCAGCCAACCCAAGGTCTTTCTGCAGCCCTGAATATAATTTGCTGCTGGTTCACAAGGGGAACAAAAGAGAAATGTTTAATTCTTGTAGCGTTGGCCAAGACAAATGCAACCATTTTTGTTCTGATAACCTACAGACAAGGGGAGGGAAGGCACCTGGGTAGCCAAGGCCAAACGATATACTGTATTACCTTGTAAAGAACACACTGTATAATACATGCGCGTCTCCTTGACTTCTGTTGTTGCAAAGCTTCTTAGCCGGAAGGACAATGCTCCAGTTGGCCCGTGCAGATAGCCACCTTCTTTCCCACTGTTGCAGACTACAGTGGGAAAGAAGTGTGTACAAGGTCAGCCAAATCACACAGTAAATTCTTTTATGAAATGCATCTGACAAACTGGGCTTTAAAGATGAGTTATTTCTCCCGCCTGCGGACACTGGTCATCCATGGAATGCCGCTGCCGGGGCCTGCACAACATCTGCGGCAAACACACTTGAGCAAGTGAGTAAAATAAGGAGCCTACGATCATCACAGAGGAGAGAAGGTCATCCTCACCCGAACATGAACAGATGAAGTGTAACATAGAGCAGGGCGGCCATAAAAAAGCCTCTCCTCTCCCTTCTCCAGCTGGTTAGTTTGATATAAGCTTCAATAGCTAGGAGTAGGAAAAGGCACAATCCAAGGTCAAAGCAGGGAGACGGAGGGGAGGGATATCATCTTGATCAACTGCTCATGGCTTGTCTGTCTGGTTGGTTGGCTGCACAGCTACCATTGCAGTCGTCTATCTCCTTTGCGGTGATCACATCTCGTCCGCTGGACAGGTGGGCGGGCCGCGCGTTCACGTGTCATTCCTCCTTTCGCTCTGTATTTGTCTGCAGGTCGCATTGAGAAACGTCACAGAGGAGGAGGGAGGCCTTGTGGGGTTACGGGAGGCTCCAAGCATCTGATCGAAGTTAACAGATGTGCTGCAGCTGCTCGTTTTGTTTGCCATAGCACATCCTCAAACACACAAATGCACGCTCGCTGAAA
>CAFUXE010000268.1:497218-507879 GCA_903364295.1 Serranus cabrilla | reverse complement strand
AATAAATAGATTCAACATTAAAAAGGCTTTTATATTTTAATTAAATCCAATAAACTGGCACAAATATCAAAAAAATTATAGATTTAAAAAAATATATTATTATAAGCAGCAAGTTTTGTATTGTGTTGGTACATGTGTCCACCCCCATATTTAAAAAAATATATAATTAGTAACAGCTGCTGTGGATTATTCTATTCAGCAGTCTTGAGTGATAATTCCTCACTGTTCTGTCCACAAATGTGTGTGCTCATGTTTGTAAAGGTGCACATTTGGGTACACAAGATACCCAAGTCACTTGTTAAACCTGATGCATGCACTGTGAACACATTTGCACCCCGACACTTTGAAGCCCAATATAGAAGGAGGATTTTCTGCTATGGCTCTTCTTCCTGCAACCTCCACACACTGTATACACCCCATGCATAACCTGTCCATTCTCCCTCAGCTAGCTTATATGGCTCAAGGTATGGCCCAGGGGTTTTTTTCCTTTTGAGCGATGGCACCGATGTGACACTTATCAATTTAACGTGAAGTGACAAAATCTCATTTCAGATTCAGCCCCTGAGCTAGTGGGGAACCATGCCAGTGTGCTCAGTCCAACTTCCTACGTGCAAACTAAAACAGATCCTAAATGCCATTTTTAAATACCATGGCATTTACCTAACTTATCAAATAGCTATTTGTTTAACTAAGATGTCTTTATTGCCTTTGAGATATTTAAGCTATAAATGTTGATTTAGCTTAATCAAAATTCCTGATCATAGGCCTAGAGTAAATCAAATTTCCCCTGATTTATTAGCTGATATTTGAATAGGGAAATTCTGTCAACAGCCACACCTGAGCAACCATTTATTTAAAAGTGAGAGCCCCGTCTATTCATCTTTTTTGTGCAAAAATAATCTGCCTTGCACAACACCACACATGCAGGCCATAGCCTATCACTCACGCTGATAAATGCACAGGCTTTATAGCGCAACATTATGAGAAGAGCATTTGAAACAACAGCCAGCTTTAAGATAGATAAATGTTGATGGGAACACACATTTCAGTAGCTACATTCGTGTATGACAAAACACAGCGCCTGTTTGACTGACCTGAGTGGGGAGCCATTGGTATGTGCGAGGGGTAGTATTTCCCCGGCGTGAAGTGACCGCCGTGCTGTACAGAGCCGTGGCCCGAGGGAGCGATCCGAGAGGCGGCTCGGTGCACCAGGGCGCCCCGCTCTGATAGGAGGTGCGCCGGAGCAGCGAAATCCCGTCCTTCCATTCCGAAGAATGTTGAGTAATCCGAAATCCGGATAGGGCAGGTCAGGAAAATCAAATGCAACCCATATAATAATCCTTTCCTTCAGATCTATGTGTTGCATTCAGTCGATCGCAGGCTTCCCCAGCCAAAAACGTAGCCCCCGATCATCTTTTCTGTCAAAGGAGAAATCCAAAGCATGTTCAGTATCAAGGAAAATGGAAAGCCCGGTTAAGAATTATGCGATGCAAAAACACTGACAGTGCAGTAAAAATTTAAGAGAAAACAAATCATTAGTACCGCTCTTGTGGATTTTGCTGTTGTTTTATTAAGGCTTCTTTTGCAAAAAGCTGAAATTTCGACCTAAAACTGATGGTGCAAAAATAAGTCACCGCAGATAGAAACGGCCAGAGAGGCGTCCAGAAGCCCACTGAGCCGGGCTCACATTCAGCTCTATTGATCAGCCTGGGATATAGGCCTAATATGCATCATATGGAGAGGAGCACTTGATATTGTACCGACACAGAAACAACGAGCAGATTGACACATTCTAGGTTTCCATATATCCTATTATTCAATAATATTCCTATTCTGTTTTATCCAAACAATTAATGCAACTACCACGTCAGCAGTTGCCAGCTGTCACTCTCTCCCAAAACATGGCAAGCATATTAATTTTGCTTTTTTTCATTTATTCTTTTTTTTTCTCCAAAATAAAATCGTGATTGCTGTAAAAGCTGTAAAAGAGGAGGAAGTGTTGTCCTGTTTGGGTGGGTTAAAATGATGGAAGCCTACTCAGCCTACATCTCAAGGTGAACAACGCTGCCTGCCTTCTCCTGCTCGTCCTATTGTCTCGGATTGATACAGGCGTTTTTTTCTCCATGCAGCTCTCATTAGCCTACATCTCACACAGTTTGCACAGCATTAATCACATAAAGTGGCATTAATCCACCAAATGTATTATATTTTGCACCTTCTGCAAAATATAAAAACAGTTTATCATAAAACTGGGATTTGAAAAAAAAAATGCATCAATGCATCATGCATCGACCAATTTGCACAAAAAGGAACATGCACTCAGTTCATAAAGTTTCACAACAAATCATAAAGAGGTCTGATATTTTGAAATAATATAATTAAAATATCGCTCCATTACAGAGATACATCAGCTCTATGAAAGACATGCTCTTTTTTTCAGTGTGTGTGTGTGCGTGCGCGCGCGCTCGTGTAAATGTGTGTGTGCATGTGAATAACTGCACTCTCACTGTCTTCATCTGCCTTGACCTATTTCAGGTCAGGTAATCAAATAGAGTTGTAAATACATTATAGGTTACATCCTCTGCTATGCCACAAAAATAGCATTATCGTGGAGATGGAGAAAAAAAATGCCATTCGCATTAATTAAAATAAAATGTAATTTAACTGTTAAAATATACGTTTGTCTTTACAACAATCGTCTAAACGTGACAGCCCCATTTTTTTCTGTGCCTCGGTGATGGCTGTGAGTAATTAAAAACAAAGCAGGCAAACAGAAGGCAGCTTAATTTTATAGGTCCAAATGAGTAAATAAATAAATAAATCCTACATGGCTGAATTTTCTCAACACACTACAGAAATATATGTGGTTTTACATTAAAGATTCCAAATTTGGCGTCCCTACAGGGTTTCTCAGAGGGGTTGCAAGGGGCCCACAGCAAAATAAAAGCATAATTTAAAAATAAATTGTACTACTAAAAAAAAAAATCCAAATTCTACAAGGTATAAGAATGTCATTTTGTTATCATATATGCTATTTCACTCTCAGCACTATTATCTCCCCATGCAGCCAGTTACAGCTGAGCCTACAATTCAGTGCCACATCAACAACAATAAAATCCTTCTATACGGAGCTCCCTGGGACAAAACCTCATCCACTGAGGCTTCCTGAGCTCATGTGTGTGCATACATGTGGGTCCTTTAACGTGTAAACGTTTTTTTAAAAAGGCCTTGCTGTTGCATACATGATAGCTGAGTCTCCAGTTTGAGGACTGTGGAGAGATCCAAGGTGAATGGCCGACCGTCAGCAGGACTGCCTTTGTCTCCATACTGAGAAAGTGCTTTGCAGTCAGCCATTACCTTCCCCCTCGCCATGCTGCTCAGCTCCTTCTGTATGTCCACTAACAACCTCTAGAATAAAATTATTCCACGTTTACGAGGCCGCGAAGAGACTGCTACTTTGTAAATGCTCGAAATGTACATTTATAGGAATTTAATTGCAGCAGTGTAAACACACACGGCTGTTTTCTTTCATTCCAGTCTCCAAATGTGCGAATTCCTCTCGCCAAATATGCGCTATAATTTTAAAAACCGTTCAAATCATCGACGCCCCTAATTCATTAAGCAGCTGTCAATTGCATTTACAGAAGCCAATCGAAAGCAGAAACGTTGATAATAAATCAAATTACGCTGTATAGGTCGCATCGCGCTGCGAGACAGGCGGCTTCCGTGACTGAGCTGGCCGGCAGGGAGTGCACCTCGGCCGGCCCGGGTAGAAACACGGCTCCGGTCCTCTCTATGCAAATGATCCGCTTAGAGTTTATCGCAACCAGACAAAAACTTTAATCGACACATCAGCGACAGGTTAACAAAAAATAAATCTTTAAATATATATATTTTTAAATTAAAATAAAACGTTAAATGCTCTTAAATCGTGGCCAGTTGCATAAAAATAGGCAACATAGGCTTTCACGTCGCTAACTGAATAATTAAAAACAAAACAGCATGCAAATAATTTGCCGATCAATAATTTAATATTGCATCTAATACCAAAAACGCTCCTAACGCCAAAATATAATAAAACCATTAACATTTAATTAATAATAATTTTATAGAAAATATTAGTAACATTAATATTTATTATAGTAGTACAAATGTAAATTATTTTTTTTGTCAGCTCACTGCATTAAATCATCGATTTCGTCCACATAGGATACACCTCATACATCCTGTTTTGTTATTTTATAAATTATAGCACTGCACTGTGTATAATGAACAGCATGTCACATATAGCAGTTTGCACTAGAATTCTGCCCCTGTCATCTTACAATGAGTAAACAGGCCTTAAAATATTTTATTCCACAGAAAAAAAAATAATCAAGTATATAAAATGACTACTTACTGGTATGTTAAATCCTTGCATAACAATAAATTATAAAATCACAAAACACAGGGAGGGAAGGAGCAAGGCCAAATGCGACGCCCATTTAAAATCAAAATCTGAAATAAACCATGTGGCTAGAGTGAAATCCTACAATATTTCCATCTGAGGCTGTGCAGGAGCCTGCTGGTTCAGTCTATGGAAGCTGTGGGACTAGGGCTTCCGGCCTGGCTGGATCGCGGCTCGGATCTCCGAGCAGCGGTTTCTCTCCCGGTGCAACTGCGTACCTCGCGTCTCGGGGCAGGGTAAACACGCCCTCCCATTGGACGGATACCTGCATGTTAATTAGCTCGTGCCGCCCGCCCGGAGATACGGAAGGTTCTGATTGGTCGGCAGGGCAGGCCAATGGTGTGGTGACTGGCAATGCTAAACAGAGAGGGAAGCGCCAGATTTAAAGCACGGGATGGTCGAAATCACTTTCAATAGAGCTCAGTGCAGCCTGAGCACAGCTTAAAATGAATACATAATAAATGATCTACAGGCGGTGGATATGGTAGTATAAATGATGCGAAAACAAAAATGAATTTGCAGGTAAATTGATATATGTGTTCAAGAAACCAATTTCATTACTTGGATAATACTCGTTTGAATTTAAAAAATTACATTGCACAGCCTATATGACATTTAACAAGAGCTTTAATCATGAATGCATCACCAAAATGCGCAATATATTGTAAAGGTCATACTATTGTAAATATTGTAAAAAAAGAAAAAAGAAAAACAAGAAAGAAAGAAAGAAGAAAATAGAATGTATGTATTAATAAATAAGTGCAATTATGTGCTTTCAAGATGATACCAGGTAAACTTAAATTGATTAAATATCTATTTTTAGAAAAAGATTAATACCATCTATTAAAAAAATGATTAAAAAAATGTTCGCTTCCAATATGTGATCAGGAAAATCAAGTCTGTCATAACTTGAAATATAAAAAATGTGGAAAAATAATGATTCAAGATAATATATCAAAATGCACCAATATTTAAAAAACACACCAGTTTTTAATTATTCGAAACATAAATACAGCTGAATAAATAATATTTTGCAACAAATTGAGGTATTTCTGGTTGAATGATATTTTTCAGCTGTCCCTGAAAACACCTTAAAATAATATTTTGCTAACAATTTAGGTCATTTATGAATATCAAATATTGGTCATTATATATATATTTTTGTTTAAAGTCAATAGAGGCTTTTTGATAAGTGCTTTACAGACAGTTTTTTTTTTTTTTAGCTCTACACTGCATCATGCAGGAGACAGTAATACCAATATTTCCCTCATGTTATTACTATGGACTTTGGTTATATGCTAAATGTTTACAAATGAATCCCCTCCCTGTATGCAAGCTTCCTATTGGCTGGCACGGCGCCAGAGCATTGTCAGTCACAGAGTGTAAACAAGACTCTGATTGGCTGTTGGCCAGTCCGCATTGGGCTGTCTGAAAAAAAAAGGCAATAACTGGCCCTGCGGTTTCAAGGCGTCCCGGGTTAGATGATGAAAGGGGATAAGAAGAGGCGGTTTCAAGGCGCCCCAAAGGCGGACCCCCATTGGCCCTGAAGCCATATGAGTCAAGCGTGAATCAAAGGGAATACTGCAGAGAGAGGGAAATTATATGTTGGATATTGAAAATAATCGAGGTTAGTTTTCGGATAAATGCGGACCAGCGATGCCTAATCATTATGAAAAAGTTATGAAAACAAGTGAAACGAGCCTCGAAACAATCCAGGTTATAGGCTGCACGTGAGGGTGAGAGGAGAGAGAGAGAAAAAGAGCTCCGGTGGTGGATCGCCCTGCCGAAGTCCGCTTTAATGGAGAAAATCTGCATGGAGTCTTTCACCATTTTAAAGTGTGGCTGGATGAGGTTTGTCGTAGTGGGGTTAGTGCGGTAAAAATACAAATAACAGAGTAATTTGTTTGAAATAAATTGTGAATTTGAGTTAATCGGATCGCATGCTGTTTGTAATAGTTGTGGTCTGGCTGTAGTAGGTAAATTCACATTAGGGTGTAAAATGCTTTCATGGAGCCAGGAGATATGAAGACGATGTAATGAAGATCATAAATGTGGTGCAGCCAAAATATTTAACATTTTTTGTACCCTGTAGCCATTTAACGTAATAATTCTTTTCAGAAAATCATTCTGGGAGGCTCCCTGATTTTGAGTCTATAGATAGCACTTTCTGTTATACGTTTTTTTAAATTTAATATTTCTTGTCTGCTATGTAAAATAATAATAATAAAGGAAATATTTGTCTTCATTTGCTTTTCTTTTTGGTTAATTATTTCTATTAAATTAGTAACATATGTAATTGTTCTTTTTTACTCTGCAAAAATCTTCGGTAATTGCTTTATTTAACTGTCAGATGATCAGAGGAAAAGAACATATACAAGGAGGCTATTTGCATGACAAAAACAACAACAATAACAACGACAGAAATGTTCAATTATTAGCACATTTTCGTGTGTTAGTGACCCCTGACCCACTCATTATTTTCTTTTAATATTTTAAGCACTGTAGATGGCCTGACAGAAATACAAGACATTATTTTATTTTTTCAATTTCATTTATTTATTTATGGGCAGCTGAAACCTCAAACCTCCTCGACATTTTTTTTATTTATTTATAGCCTGCATCATTTATTTACCTGAATTTAACCAACATAAATAAATAAAAATATTCCAAATATTTCTGAAATTATCTCCACTTGCACACAATAGCGTCTTGCTGAATTAAATGGGGGTTTTTTTTAATTTTTTTTTTTGTGCATCAACTCAGTGTGACCATCTATACCTTTTACCACAGCTGATTCTTTTTCCTTTTTTTCCGTGCACTGCCCTGCTGTGTGAGCTCGCACAAAGGGTCACTTGCTTTGCTTGAATACTAACTTGTTTTTTAGCAGAAGGTGTTGGAATTTCATCTCATCGTGGGCTCCTCTCGAGTGCAATGTGAAATAGGCTAGTCAAAGAGGTTAGCTGCACACGCACGAGCACGCACGGTAATACGTTGCACGCATGCACGCACGCACACACACACAAACAGGCAGAGTGATAATTAATGCGGAGTGAGTGATTTCTTAAGAAAAAAAGACCAGTTTTACGACGAGGATTGTCCTTGATCAATGAAGCGTTGATGATTGACAGTGTGTGCCTCCCACCCACGTCTACCGACGGAGAAAGGGCCCTTGGATATTAAGGACAGACAAACTGATTGTCTATGTGCTTTTATTTCCACACATAAAATACTCTCTAAGCATGGCGGATCAGCTGGAACATCTGACAGCGATATAAGATTCATGTTCTGAAAATATTTGTTTTATAGGGCACGTTTAACACAAAAACGCTTTAAATTACCTCGAGATTAAACTTGTATGGGCGTTTTAAAATAGATTTTTCTCCATTATTTAGCTACTTAAATGCTGAAATCTCAGTGCAGGAACCTGCTTTTAAAAAATGAATTGAATCATCCGAAATGAGTGAATGCATGACTGGGGATCGGTTAGTTTGGTCAAGTTAAGTCATGGAACCGAAATAATGTGGAGTGAGGTGAAAACGGATAGCCTTTGACCCTTGTGTGTGTGTGTGTGTGTGTGTGTGTGTGTGTGTGTGTGTGTGTGATGGGGGCTGCTAAGTAAGAACTGCTTGAATTGTAGTGGCATATGGCATAACCAGAAGCCGACTGCAGCCTGGCACTGTTACATGAATCTGTCTTCACTTCAAGAAGACGACAATGATCTTCACCACACTAATAAAAGTGTTCATTTTATTTTTAGACAATTCTCGCCGAAATGTAACTCTCGCTAAAGGGCAGCTCCAACACGTCTCATTTTTAGCACCAGGCCACAGATAGTCTGCGTCTTAAAACCAGGACTCGTTAATTCACATCATATACTCCCTCTGACTGAAAACAAAAGATCATTGGAGGCAGGAGTGCTGAAGATGGTGGACAGAGGTCATGCAAGAAAAAAATAAGAAATATATAAATAAGAATATTTTAAGTCCCTAAAAATGTATTTTTAAAATTAAATAAAAAGAGACTCTTTTTGCTCAGTGATTTGGGTCTTGTATGCATTGTATTCAGCTATATAATTGGAAGATCTAGTAATTTGCTCCACCCTTCAATCATGTGACATCCTGTGGCACTTTTGCCCTCTTTACCTTTAAGTATACCAAGCCAGGGAAGCTGACATCATATTTAACCCCCTCATTACCTCAGTGGGGATTACAGGAGGCCGGGACTGTTTCCCCTGCAGCTCTGTATGCCTACAATGGAAATGACAACATTTGCAAAGTTCATCACCAGTTGAAGGCTGCTAGTGTAATTCCACACAATTGAAAAACTATTTTTTTTTAATGTGAACTAATGAATAAAACCTTGTTATTGCATTGAATTCGACT
The DNA here is from genome assembly GCA_903364295.1 of Serranus cabrilla. Taxonomy (NCBI): domain Eukaryota; kingdom Metazoa; phylum Chordata; class Actinopteri; order Perciformes; family Serranidae; genus Serranus; species Serranus cabrilla. Next base: position 499,050 of record CAFUXE010000268.1, on the reverse strand, counting down.
GTTTTACACACACTCACTGATGTAAACCAAATTATTTATTTGACTGTAAAGGGTGTGTACATCCAAATGTATTTATTTTATGTGACATGCAAATATCACTGCACTAATAATATAATGCAGATATAAATTAATAAACAACTTTAGTTGACACTCGGTTCAAAAAAGCCCAATTGATCACTGCCTCAGATTGTCTCACACATTAAGTCATTATGTTCCTTGACCAAGTCTTGTGATTGTGGTTGTCTCACACAGCTGTTGAAGGCTTAACAACACACAAGAGCAACATTGTGCCTCCATTATTAAACTCATCAGCTATGTTGTTACCCAACATCTGCAGCGAGGGGTGCTGGGGGACACTGGTGGATGGGTGGGTTAGGGGGGGTTTGCTTGATGCTCCCATGGTCATGTGACCAAGATGGCTGTTGTCTCTAAAAAGCTCTTGTTTGAGAGAAGAAAGGGGGGTTTGTGGTGTGATTGATTTCTCCCCCAGCTGCAGGTTGGTGGAGCATTGCATGAGCATCACATGGCTCAACTGGGCAGCAATCATGTAGATCAGTTCAGGGTCTCAGACGCAGGCCTTGGTATCTCCCACACCCAGGTCTTCCACCTCTTTTCATTCACATGCTTTATACGACTCCTCTCATCACGCCTAAAATGCTTCTTAGGGCTGATTTATTAGGATATTCTGATTTCTCTTGCCAGTTTGATGGAGAAATAACACAGCAGGGATTCTGTTGGCAGTGGAATGGTGCAAATAAAGGATATCTCTGGTATTTCTCCTGCAGTGATACAAGAGAGATGTAGCAGAGCCTGCTACAAGTTGACTGGTAACAGACTGCTAAAATCTTCGGCAGGCAGATGAGACGATAGAGGCCAGACATTTCACAATAAGTAGGAATGGAGACTGAAATGTCTGTGAATCACAGTTCACATTCCCTTAACTGTAAATGATCTCTTTTAGGAAACCCTGTCTACTAAAAGAAATATGTCCTTTACTCTCAATTACGTTTCAAGGGAAACATATTTTTGCCCCAATACAGTCACAGTTTTTAACATGAAGTCATTGTTATGAATTGAAAGAAAACTACTTGGTTAGATCAGAAAAGATAATGGTTTGGGTTGAAATAAGTTTATTAACTTACCGAAGAAAGCATGTCAACATTGGTTTCATACAGTAGCTGTAAACTAGATATAAGGACTTGAATTACACTTGAACACACCGTTAAAACTTTTCAAACTTTTGTGCACCCAGAGTAACGACCACTAACGTGAACCTCAGAGTAAAAACACGCACAGAATGGGGGCCAGAAAATGAACCCGGGCAATAACAGTGGCAACATCCTCCAATCATCCACCTCTCTGTAAACAGAATCAAGAAGGGTGTGAGACCAGGGCCACCAGTTACTGATACATGATCAATAGAGGTTCAGTGATCCAGGCTTTGCAGCACAGCAGGCTGCAGTACTAACTAAGAATGTGTGGCTTGGTTAAAAGCCTGTGATGCTTATCTGGAGTAACAACAACAACAATAACAAGCATGCACTAAAGCCGGAGCATGTTAAAATGGCTTCTGATAACAAGCATCTTTTGAACAATCCGAGTACAGCTAAGCATTCCTGCACAGTTACCCGATGTCGTGTATTGATTGTAAAGTAATAACTAAAGTGTTCAGCTGCTCAGATGTTTTCCTCTCTCTCTCTATGTCTCTTTGCTTGCTGCTATAAATCCAGCTCAGCCATCGTACCAACAAACGCGTTTATATGACATGTATATGCTTTTCACATGAAGCATCCAATTAAAAATGTCCTCTGCAAGGCCTAAACCAGTTTTCT
>CAFUXE010000268.1:474335-497189 GCA_903364295.1 Serranus cabrilla | reverse complement strand
CCCCCTATAGCAGATGGCCCCTCTGTCATATTAATTTCACATCCCATTGGCCAGTTGTGGTCCTGACATAAAGGTGATGAGCTGTATTTCAGTGTCCCGACTGATGCGACTCCCAAAGATATGAGGGCTTTTTTATGGATCTTCAAAGATGCAGTTATCGCTCTCGCTGCCCACCTGACAAGCCTGCAACGTGTGCCAAAGATAAAAGTTTTACAATGCCAGATAATTGCAACATTGCATAAGTGGAGAAAAGAAGAAACCGCAGCAGGCCACAGTCAGTTCAATGAACAACATGTGCTCCAGAACCCTCAGTGTAACCCTGCAGGTCAGGTGGTTCTCATGAACTATTTGTATCATTTTCTGCATAAAGTAATGGACAGGGATTCAAAGCTTTCTGACCAAATTTTGTCTGGTGATAAAATATAAAAGCCACATAGGTCCCCAGTGGCAGGTGGAAATGATAGTGGGTGGATAAAACAGACACAGAACTATAACCAATAACAGAGGGAGACCAGTATTCACATCCCATTGGAAATTATGCAAGGAAGTAGTTCATTTTAACCCCTAACTCCTGTCCTTTTACCCCCCAACCATAACCAAGTACTTTTGGTGCCTAAACCCAACAAGTCCTACAAACCATACAACCACATGTTGTTTCTTTATATACTCAAATACCTCCCACTGGAAGGAAATCAACATGTCCTCATACCTAAGCATAGCAGTTAACATTTAAAACTCGTTTATTACCATAATAAAACAGTCTGGTTACATTTAGGCAACAAAAGTACTTTATTAAGTTAATGATATAGGAAGTTTCATCCATTTGTATAGGTTTTTTTAAACCGAGGTGAGGCAGTTATGTAGGTGACGTAAAAATGTGGCATAAAATAGCATTTCCCTAAACCTAACAACATTTTTTAAAACAGCAATTCTCACTTATTTTGTATCATACAACAGCAACTGCATATGTATTTGTAGGAAATAATATGAAAACATTCTAAATGTTATTTAGATAAAAGAAAAAGGTGGTTACCACAAGTGATTTTTACACCACATACACAAAAACAAACCTTTAACGAGAAAGTGTATTTGTATTTTGACTTCTGATTTGCTAAACAAACTGACCCTGTAAAAACTAGAAAGAAAAACTGAATTATATAAAAACAATGAAGATCCATCTAATTTGATGGTGCACACCACTCACAGTGTCTTTGTGCAGGTAAGCCATAGCAGTAGCTTGTCACATTTAATTAAACCGCGAGCACTGACAATGATTTGCCAAGTATTGTCTTATTCTCAATCTGTTCCTTCACTGCATGCAAATATCTTTATCTATGTCCTTTCTCTTTCATTATGATTTTTTTCTCTGAAATGTAATATCTTTGTGTTTCTGTGTATGCCTTTGCACATACAGTAAAGCACATGTGTGCCAGTGAGCCACTTGCCCCTCCGACACAGATATTGCAAAAGATATAAGTTAATATTATTGTTTGGCTGAATATGACCAGGAAGGCATGTTCTTATGTTCTCAGGAGAACATGACACATGGCCTAGGCCAGAGGATAGAATAATGTGTGGCAGAGTGAATGGCTGCACATGCTCATTAGTATCATTAATCACCGGGGACAGGGATGCCTAATGATAGAGAGAGGAGGGACTTCACAGAAGGAGGAGGGGAAAGGATATGACAGAGATGAAGCTTTCCTCAAGAATATTAACATTTGGAAAATATAAGTCGCTTTCAGATTCATTTAAATTGATCTATTTTGGGCACCCCTGGGTCTGGCAACATCGCAGGGATTGCTAGAAACAAAAGGAACAGTGTAATTAATACTAGGCTTAATTGTCACTCTAAATTGTCATATAATTCTAATTTAACGTGGCGTTCTCACTCATAGCGTGAGGGAAAATTGGGCTGAGCCAGTTCCCTTGTGGAAAAAAATGGATCTCTGTGGGGATCAAATGTGTGTGTGTGTGTGTGTGTGTGTGTGTGTGTGTGTATGTGTGTGTGTGACATTTTCTCACAGACGTTTGATTGTGAACTGAAGGATTCCTCTTATGGGGCTGCTTGGCCGCTGGTTACCAACCATAGCATGCAGCTAATGGGAGAAGCTGAGCCTTGAACCACATCTCATGGCGGAGAGTGCCGGGTGGAGCTCCGCCGGCTCCTCTGCAGGCTGTTCGGTGGGAGCAAGAGGCCCTGAGTTTGTCTGTCCCTCTGCAGCAGCAGAGGCTCGGGGGATAGTCGAGCATGGCGAGGGCAGGCTGTTTGATCAGCACATATTTTTAATTGGCTCCGGGCACCCTGGAGTGTCAGCATTGCCACGGAGTAGACTCCTATTGCACCTTTCCTAATTAAAATCATTACAAATTCCAGGCGCATCATAAAGGATTAAATGAGACTTGTGCGTGTGTATGTGCCTACGTGAGTGTGTGTGTGTTTTATCCATTGGTTTGCCTGTGCACGGGTGCCTTGTCTCCTTGATAGCTAACATGTATAGCTTAATTGTTTTTCTTCTCAGTAATAGTAAATGAAGGAGGGCTGGCAGTAATCCTAGTCCACTAATCAAATTACATGAAAGAGAATCTTTGAATATGGAGGAATAATTTTCTATATGTCTCTTTAAGATAACTGGAATTTAATAAGAAACATCTACATTGTGTTAACCTGCGGTTTTTTAGGTCTTTTATTGAATATTCACATCTGTCCTGCTGTGTGTAGCGGATTTAACGAGAGCAGTTTGTCTTATTTGAAATAATTGATGTCAGACAAACTGTGCAACTCCATGGAGAATTATTTCTGAAAGGCTCAGAAAACAAATGGTCTCGAGAAAACTTGTATTTCACTTTAGCGGATGTTTTATTCATCACTTCTTTGATGGAAACAAAACTCTTTCTGTGTCTTAAATCAGATATACAGATGATGAAGATATTGTATTAAGGCTCAGAGATCGTGCTGCTATACTGTGCTTTAGGGGGCTAGGGAAGGAGTGGCTTCAGTCCCCTAAACAAAGGAGGCTTAAATCCCTTAAATATCTACCAGTGCCACTTTGCCCCGAGGGAGCATAGAAACAAGGGAGTGTTTCTTTGGTGTGATATTGGAAGCAAGAGTTCACAAAGGCAAAATGGGAGCGATGACTATGGAGGGATTTTAAAAGCTGGCTCTGTTCAAAAACACCCTGACACAAACATTAAAATCATATGACATACGACAGAGAAAATGACTACAATTTATAAGGGTAATAACTATGTCTGACCAAAGTTTTAGATGCATATCTCAGTCATGAGCCATTATGGGAACCTCGACAGCGTTCGCAGACTACACATATGTGTTGCACAGAAGCCTCAGAGTGAAAGTTGTAACTGATAGTTATGGCGATCCAGATTGATTATGTCTCTCACAGAACACAGTGGAACTTCTGTTCACATCAACAACCAATAAAACTACAGCAAGTCATATAATAGTTAATGGACAGTATTGTCCAGCAGTGAATGGGCATGTTATGGGTAGGCAGACACAACAATGGACAGAACACAGACGTCCCCAAGGTTCACTGTAAGTCTTGTGGTTGCAGATGTGAGGACTAAAGTGCTTGCAGATCAAACTATATAAACACGGAGAGACCTACTATGTTTTTGATTATTGAACTGAAAAAGGCAGGATGCATGTGGATGAAGCATGAAAATTACCATGTCTTTTATGTGATAATTCAGATTTTTTTTGGGGTTCTATGAGGTGCTTGTTCATGGTTAGCGTATTACCTACAGCCCCATTTCAAAACAGCTGAACTATCCTTTAATAGGTTCAATTTATCCAGTCAAAGTTTCTTCAGTATCTTAGCATTGCTCAGAAACCAACACGGTATGACTTTGTACAGAAAAAAATGTTTGGACGGTTATTTGAAGCCATTGCGAGGACTCAACTTTCTCGAAAAAAATGAAAAAATACCCGTTTTGAAGGGCTGTATTTGTGGAACATGATCGCTTGGTTCCTATTGACTCAAGAAGTACGGACAGCAGAGAGACGTGGCAGAGGAAAGAAAGTGAAAAATGGACGGGAAAGATGAGTGAGGGTGGGGTGTCTCTTCAACCATCGCCGCTTCCTGTCCGGAAAAGTCCATTCATCATTTTCACGTCTTCGTGTCATGGCTTACTTTGGCAATAGCCAGAAGTGTGGCAACGATGACACAGAGGATTGATGAGGTGCAGGCGGGGGTGGCTGGCAGGGGTTTGGGGTGGAGATGGTCAAACCAGATGTGTTGTGAGGTGGGGCTGGGATGGACCACGAGGGGGGACCTGATGAAGGTCATGATGTTACCCACTGCCCCCATTAACCATATTTGCAAACAGTCATGAATGTAGGCCATTTACAGAACCTGGGCTGTGTATTCTGGTGCATTTTCAAATAAATCCACAAAAACACAACTTTCCATGTGTCATTACCCACCAGCACACAGGAACACTTTACTCATTATGTGGACACCCACCTACAATAATACATGACACTAACTTTACGATAAAGACAACAAATCCAAAAAGAAACATGGCCAGTAAATGCACTGATCCATTTTTTGCTGGGAGTTTCATGAGACGATTGATGCACATCTTGGAAAATACGAAGCTAATGCAGGCAGCTGGTTAGCTTAGCTCAGCTTAGCACAAAGACTGGGAACAGGGGGAACAGTTAGCCTGGCTCTGTCCAAAGGTGACAAATCTGCCTAGCAGCATCTCTAGACCTCATCAATAAACATCCGTTCCTTCTCATTTGTGTTATCTGTACAAATACAACACTCATGGATGGATTACTGCCGAGCCTCTTGGGCACAGGCCCAGGGGCCCAAAGTGTCAGGTGCCCCTGGCCTTTACCTACAAAATGTCACTCAAATAGAGAAATACCAACCAGGAAAAAAAATCCTAAAAAAATTACCTAAAAATAAACACTACAAGCTATAAAGAGACACAAAAAAGGACTACAAAGAGATACAAAATGACGACAATGAGACAAAAAACAACTAGAAAGAGATGCAAGATGACAACAAAAAGGGGCGAACCAACCACCCAAAATAATAACTACAAAAGAGCAAAAAAACTTAAAAGAGACACCAATATAAGAACAAAGAGACACACACAACCACAGAGAGATGCATAATGACTGTGCCCAGGGGCCTGTTGTTGCATAATCCATCTATGACAATACCAAAGTGTCAAAAATTGTTGTGTATATTGTGCTTTTATAGTTTCCAATCTTTGTACTAATCCAGTAAAGTACCTACTGGTGTATAACATTAGTTTGAATGCTGAATTACTAGCAATAGTAAAATTACTGCATATATTTTTGTAAATGTCCGCTCAAGCTGTTAGCTTCACCTTGAGCCCACAGATCTTTTTTTTTGATGCAGGTTGTCATAAACTGCAATGGTTTAAACATTCAGTATTTTTTTTGTATTTCACTTTACCGACACACCTGCAGTTTGGGTCCAGATCATCCGACCTCTCTGGAGCTGTAAGTCATCAATCGGCTCTCATTGCTTTGAAAACTCCAAAGTTCTCATTGTCAAATCTCATTCACTGACAAATGCTGCTAATTATCCATCATTAATGTTCCACACCTTTGTAGCGGCATGTGAAACGTTAATTAAGGAATCAATTAAGTTAATAATTTTATTAGTTGTTACGGTATTTTGCCAACCCCCTGTGATTTTGTGTGTGACTAACACGTGGTAGCAATCAGAAAAGATCTGGCCCAGATGTCACACCGTACCTTGATGTCTTGTACTAATTCGGCATTTTAACTTGTCTCCTCTCTGTTGTACACTAGATGAATGCTGGCAGGTCCACATTAGCCGACACAGTGATACATGAGTGGGTATTGCTGGACTCCCCCTTGTGGTAAAATATTACACAACTGCAAAAAAAGGCCACAGTCTGCCAGACAGACAGGAATAAACGGAAATGTGAAGAGGTAACTGAACTCAAACTGAATTAAATTAGAGCCAAGAGTAATATCAAAAGGTGTTCTCTCTTCCTCCTCTCGCTCTCACTTTGCTCTGTAGTGTATCCCCTGCTGGCATCAGGCGTACTCCGAAGAGTGTGGTTCTCCCAACTCAGTAGCTGATCAGAACCAGGTGGGTAGGCCTCCATGTGCTTTCCATTTGTGCAGGATGTAAATGGATTCAATTAGATCCAAATGCACAACCTGTCAGCCAGGGGGAAGTGGCAGACTTTCAAAGGCCATTAGATTATGGACAGGATTTGGAATAAAAACTTCACTGGCCCGGGATTGTGCCATTAAATTGGTTGATGTGAAACTATTGAAGTGATTTGAGCTTGCATGCTGACTGTGCGCTATTCATGTGGGTGCAAATTCTGTCACACACACCCCCTCCCAAATTATCATTAGCACCCCCTTTCCCCTCTTTCTCTCTCCCTCCCTCCTTCTCTTTCTTTTTCCATGTCTCTCCCTCCTTCCTCCACGTACACACGCATACAAATGCAAACACACATACATAAAAGCTGTAGTATATCCTCAGACATATTGCCAGTGGCCTCGCAAACTTGCCTGCATTACAAACAGTAGCTCTTACAGCTTTAAAGCCGAATGGCTCCATCAGTCATGGCTGTTAAGAAGCCCAGCCATAAAAATTAAAGACTTCCAGCAAACTGACCAACTGTAACACGTCTCCTTTGTTTTGATTGGCTGGAATAATACGATGGATACTGTTAACATTCAGTTTCACTCACCAGTCTCTGTAAACATGTAAAATATGGCGGAATTGAAGAATGTTGAAGGAAAAAGCCTGCAAAAGAGTCATTGATGTATCCTCTAAGCCGTGATACAGTTTCACACACTTTGGGAAGCTTTACAGAAATGTTTATTGCCGGGCCAAGTAGATGTGTTAACTACAAATCAGTTTCACTCATCGGGAATTGAAGGGGGGAGGGGCAGTTGATAACAAAGGACTAGATAAAGGCGATAGACAGGGTTCAGCTGTCCCATGAGTTTAATCCAGAGAGCCTTTACTTTACAGGCCTGATATAGAAGTGAATCAATGGGACATTTCTAAGCCATTATTATCAATCACCATTGCTTAAGACACCCTAATGAGCTCATTAGATAAGATGAACAGCAGATTGATTGCAAAATGGGGCAAGTAAAAAGTAAGATGTAGAGAAGAAGAAGGTGATGGAGGAGAAAGGAAATAGGTCTCATGGATCTCCAGAAAGAAGAATGGGAGAGTGAAATTAAATGAGTAAGCGACAGGCCGTGTGTCTCGGGCTGTATTTCAAATTTCAAATTCAAATTTGGTGTCGTTTCAATCGATTTTGCCACCTGCTCAGGCCTCATAAAGATCACAGAGATGTATTTGTTACACTGACACGCAAAGGTGGTTTCAGAAGGCAAGATGTCATCAAAAAGAGGTCAACAAAATGACCACAAACCCCCGCAGGTATAGAAACGATGACTTGGCGTGTGTGTCCCACACACACACACAGATGCTGATCTTAGCTGTCTGTGGTCGGCAGAACAAAGTAGTTCAAGGCTGCCTTGATAATATGTGGACATAAGAAGGATGAAGGCAGACGAGTAAAGAGCGAATAAAGAAGTAAAAGAACAAAGGAGGCAAGTCAGTGAAGTCGAAGAAGCAAGAACACCGAGAAGAAGGGGGAAACGGTGTGTATAAGAGTGTAAACGATGTGATTTGGGCAGACATTTGTTCCCCTTGGGTGAGCTTGATAGGCCATTCGGTGAGAAAAGGGGGAACGTGAGAGAACCCCGCTGCTGTTGGATTTTGGCCGCTGTGGTACTACAGTATATTGAAAAAGAGAAAATATTTAGGAGAAGGTCAGTATTAAAGCAACAGCAACCCTCTCCGTTTCCACCTAGGACTGAACAGATGTGCTCACTACTCCAGCTGTCGCCAGATGTGGATATAAGACCATCTGCATGAGCTGTTACTCGTGTATGTGTATGAGTGAGTATGACTGTGACTTTTTTTCAAACACTGAAAGCTGCAGTTTACACGAGTCAAATTGAGTAATGTCACCATTTTTGATGATTTGATTCCTACACCTACCTCTCCAATTACCCCCCTGTCAGGATTATTGTAGATCCTGATAGCCTCAAGGTGAATGTTGGCTGTTTTATGGGAGGAAAAACAGTTAAATGTTTAATTACTGGAACATAGTTTGGAGTGTGTACATAGGCTTTCAGCATTTTGTCACACTTCTGCATTAAAAAAAGCTGATCATAACATGCTGCTAAACAAACACACTTTGATCTCATGTGTGGTCAATTATATCCTGAAGACTGACTCTATTTCATAGTGACACACACCTACACTTTCACACACACACTATTAGCATTTAAAGCTCATATGTTTATTCATATGCAACGTATCCTCATGAGCAGGTTCATATGATACCTTACAAAAAATACTGCACAACCATTCGCATGATATCTTCTGTGGAAAAATTGTAAAATAAACTAATTGTTTAGACTTAGGCAACAAAAGTACTTGGTTAAGGGTAAAAAAAAAAGAACAGGGTTTGGTTTAAGATGATTACTTATGTAAATAACAGTGAGTGCAGTTACATAGGTGTCTAAGGCATCTCAGAAGGCATTATAGCACATCTGGATATGACACTGCTGCTCAGCATTGCAGCATTTGTTTTCCAGTGGCTACTTGTGGAATTGCAGCAAAAAATTATCTGCGGTACAAAGAGCATTTCCCTATAAATCACCATTGTAAAAGGGAGTTCAGTATAACTGTTGACTGAAAAAAACATAAACTGCAAATAAGGTAATTCATGACTAATTCTATGATACATGGATGTCTTACATTTAGAATTTTTGTTGAAAAGCAGAGATAAACCATTTCATAATCTGTGACGTTATCACAATGTGAAGTCTATGGGCAAAGCGGTAGAAACACTGGAAACTAGAAGACTGTTTTGGATAGATGCTAGATTCCAATCCCCAAACGGTGGTTGGCTGGTCAGGTTTAAGCATGAGGACTGAGATGAGTTGAGGTTTGGGCAAGGTCAGAGTAGGGAAGGTCATAAATTTTTGATATTAGGGGGAAAAAATTCTATCGCCAACATTCGGTGGCTGGGGTCTAGCATCTACTATCTACTACTGTTTGTTGTATACAGCAGATGAGTAATTCTCACTGGACTGGACTGGTGCCATCTTATATTCAATTTGCATTCTTGTGAATCCCACAACATTTCTTGGCAAGACCCGCCCTGTGTAGCATTCAAGCGCAAGCATTAGCCAATCACACACAGGGTACCTGATCTGTTCTGGTCCTATCCCGACCAAAGGGCTATCCTAACCTTAACCACTCGAGGTCAATGCCGTCAGAGACAGCTGTCTAATAACAACCGTCAATATGGAAAGTTATGAGCTACGCCTCCTGGCTGCCAATTACGTGGGGTTTCTTCGAATTACAGTGCATTCATTCATGTAGATTTGACTATGAACAGTGAGTGAGAACGGCCAGGAAATATCCAAGAACTAAAAGGCGTGATGGGGACTGATAGCCAAAAAGATGACCAAAAGAATAAAAAAAGGAAAGTCATTTTTTCGTATGATCCCAGAATATAAAACCTGATGAGACATATAAAGCTATAAAGTGTTATGAGACCCCAGGAGACGGCAGATTAAAATGGGCAAGGGCGATTTCCACCAATAAAGGTGGAGACTGCGGCTGCTCCACCGCTGTGCTCTGCTCCACCAGGCAAAGAGAATGGTCTGAATGGATTTCAGCAACCTTCATAAAGCCAGGACTAAAGCCACTTCACAAAGGGGAATAGAAACCAAGCCAATCAATTAATGCCCCCCAACAATGACAAGCATAGACGGGAAGAAATGCTTTCAGACCTGGTGTACGTTTGAAACTTGCTGGGTTCCAACATCCTGTGGCATTGAGCAGGAGAGTCAGGTCTACTCTCTGCATGTTCGCTGCTGCGTTCTTTGTGTGTGTGCATGCGCGTGTGCTCTAATGTGTTTGTGTGAACGTGTGTGTGTGTTGAAAAGCTCACTATTGAATGAGTACATTCAACAGAGCACCGAGCTCTTTAAATGCCAATGAAAATAAAGAGAGGGAAATTGTAGGCACTCTGAAGCAACAGGGAAAAAACCAACAGAGCGAGACAGAGAAAGCAAAACCTTACAGCGCCAAGAGAGACTTCATAAGGTTTAGCAGCCCTCCACTCAAATATATGGCGGTCATAAATCCTCCACTTAATGTCCTTTGGGCTCCACTTTTTATGGGTAGTGACAATGACAGTGAGTGACTTCTTTAAAAAAAAAAAAATGTTAATCAACACGGCAAATTTCAACAAGGCTGTCTGGGTAAACTCCAAAGTTTACTCTTTCAAAAAAACCTGATCCGGTAATGAAAGTCGACACAACGCTCTGTTGCACTACACAAGACATTCAAAGGGATGTAAAATATTATGTTTCCTCTGAAGTTTGGAAGGAGTAAATCATTAAATAGAATGCAGGCAGACTAATACATGATACCATACTGTTGAAAAGGCCACACTTAGTGGAATACATTTGGGTTCGGTTTCTTTCTTGGCATTGCTTCCCGTCTCCCATTCGGTCTTAAAAATGACATTTGCAGTGACAATGCAGATGCAACATGACAGAAGAAGTTAAGTATCAGCAGTAAAATCTACTGCTCAGGTATCAGAAGTAACGGCACTCTTTGTGATGAATGGTCCCTTTCAGAGTGGTAAAATATTAATGCACAAAGCCATAGGGAGTATTTTAATGTGGCTGGTCAAACTGCTTCATACAGTCTTGGATATACTCTCAACTCCAACAATACATCCTGTTAGCATATCATTTCCTCTCAGGCAAAGTAACTATATGGTTGTTAGACAGAAGCGGTTCACTTAAAGGGCTAATGTATAGGATTTAGGGGAATCTAGTGGCGGAAATGGAATATAATATTCATAATTATTTTTCATTAATGTATAATCACCTGAAACTAAGAATTGTGTTCTTGCAGAAGGAGGGAGGGAGCCCAACCTGTTTCTGTCGTAGCCCAGAACAGACAAACCTATTCACGTTTTTAGTTACCTGAAGGCCACCGTAGATATAAAGATATAAAGTGTTAATTTAGAGATAGATCCATATTTTACAATCTTGATGATGTTGGAAAATTAAACAACGCAGACAAAAAACAACTACTAATTCTAAGCATCAATAAATGGTCAAATTACTGCACATTATGGTACTTTTGGCATTATTTTTATATATAGAAAAAGATGATAATCGTCTAAATAAGAAAACTATCGTACATCTTACAACACTGTGTCAAATTCCTAGTTTAAAGTAACATTCTAGCTAGTTTCTTTCGCACTTCTGTGTAGTTGTGAAACTCTGAAGATACAGATAAAAAAAATATGAAGCTCAAAATTGAAGCAGGAGACTCTCTAGTATGGTCCAAGGCTCAATAATGTCTTTCATTAGATAATGATGATGATATCAGTAGGGTTATTTTTTTTCTGCTTGACAGGATGAGTAGTACAACTCAGGAAGGCTAAACTGACCTTCATGTAGAAAATCAGCTGAGTGCCCTTTAAAGGTGCATAATTTAACTTTGAGGTCTAGTAGAATAAAGTCTCACAAAGTACAAATACATTCAATAAACACAAGCAAAGTATTGGAGTAGATCCACTCATCCACGTACATATACAACATAGCGTAAGCCTTTTTGTGGCATATGTATATATATATATATATATATATGCCTCAGTCTTTCACAAATGTTTTAGATTTTCCTTCTTTTTTCCGTTTGCAGCACTTTTAAAGCTTAACCATCAAGGCTCTGTGGATGAAAAGGCCTGTCTCTGTGTATATTGTTCATGGGAACTTGTTTCCCCTCTAGTTTGATGATTACTCATGTTTTTACACCCCCCACTTTATAACTGGTCCAGCATAGACAAGTGTGCACCATCATTCACTGTGGCATTGAGGTGTTTCAACAATCATGTGCATGCCCAAACAATACTCTGTCCAAGGATTACTCACTGCTTTCTTTGGAGAGTCGGTTTGTTTTTCTATTTTGTCCATATATCCATGACTCCATATACCCGAGCTCTGTGATGTCAGCCCTTTCTCTCCATGTTTTTAGCTTGTTCACAGTCGATCTTGATGGCTCATCAAGTTGTCATGGCCTTCCAGCTTTTACAGCATTCCTTTCTTTATGTCCTGAGCTTTTTTTTTTTCTTCAGTGCACACTGACTGCTATAAAATAAGCCCATGAGCAGACCAAAAGCTTTGAGGCGTACTCAAGATCAGGTATGTTGTGTTGATGTTTGAGGAGTCACGCCTTCCCTGAGGGACTGATGCCACTTTGGGCTTGGCCTTCCTTTTGGAGGAACAGTCGGAGGTGGCAGTCTGCCTTGGGTTTTGTATTTGTGAAAACAAAAGGTCTTGTGCTACACGATAGAAAGTTGTGTGGGAGAGAGAAAGTTTGGTCACCACGGCCTTCGGTTTCATGTTTAACAGAGGAGCGATCATCAATAGAGGAGGAGGTAGGGATGGTGACTGAGTGACTACTCGCCCAACAGACATGATAGATGTCTTTTAATAACCTCTGGCTGCTTTTTTAGTGTCCTCCAGGATTTGTTGTTATTAAGATCTAGGTCTTATTATGATGACCACCTCTCTCATCGACTCCCACATCACACTGGGCGTCAGTCCACACAGTCAAAATAAACACAAAGTCAAAAGCCCCCCTGTACTTGTGCTGATGTGGCACTTGTTGATGGTGCCAGCATGTCTAACTCCTGACCAAGGAACATGTGGCTTCACAATAGTCAGCAGTGAGGAGAAAACAAAACATGCAGCTCAGTGATCACCTGTTGAACAGTTGGAATCTGCACAAAAAGCCCCGTGGCCACCGGTCTAACATAACTAAGTTACATGCTAGATTGCAAGAGCATGTTTAGGTAAATAGCATTTGATGGTTTTAATAAGCGTTTCCATTACAAAAAGGAAGGAGGAAGAGTAAAGAGGAGCTTGTCGGGAATACACGCAGGACCACGGGAGCCATAAGAGTCATCACTGCTGCACAACAAAATGAGAACATTTTATTGTCCTTCCATTTCTTTTGAAAATAACAATTACAAACACTCAGTCCTTTAGTGTGTCTAAGTAGCTCGAAGCTTTTCACAAGCATAGATTTGGTGAGGGCCCATGTTTTATTAATTTGCAGATGAGCTCAGCTATTGATGGCGTTGGCCGCCCATGGGTTCAATTAGGATAATACAGGGAGAGGGGCAGATTATGGGCGGCTATTTAAGTGAGGGTATATCTCTTCCTGACAGTTATAGTCCAAATGCAACAAATTGCACCTTGGTGGCTGTGAGCGGCGCCATATCAGTCCTCTGGTGATGAAACATGCCTGTGTGGCAGGTCAGCGGTGTGGAGACGACACCAGGCTGTGTGAGCCATGTAGCCTGTCCTCTCTGAGCTAACAACACAGGCCTGAGTGCAGCCTATTCCCATTCAGTTAATAGGGGCCATTTAGAAAACAGCGGTCTACATGGTGGTGCGCTGAGTGCACGCTCTACCCAGCCAACCCTAAACAGTCCCACTTAGCACGACTCTCTCTAAACTATAGCACTTCTTCTCTCTGGCACTCTCTGGGTTGAAAGCCTGTGAGTGTTGACAGCTAAACAGAGCAAAACTGGACCATGTTAACATCACGTTTTTCAAATACAAGTCAGAGTGTGCAAATATTCTCACAAGCAGCTATAAAAGTGGGGAGGGCTTCGGTCTGCATGTGGGACAAGAAACTGCTCGCAGCCTTTTCTTTATGTGTACTGGGGTGAACAGTTATTATGATTGATCGGGGCCTTGACTGTAACTTTGCTGTGCAATGAAAACAGTCTACTGTACATTGTCTCTGGAGCGCATTGTGTGAAATTGAATAGGGAGCCCATAAAGTGGAACCGGAGACACCGACCCAAGCATGGCGAGCCTTTCGGTTATCTTACTTTTCTGTTCAGTCCGTTCAAAGCATTAGAACTGCAGACAGCTCTATAGAGAGTGGCTGGACTGTTTGCTTTCTTTTTCTTAGGGAAATGAGGACTGTTTCTCAGCTGCATCGGGGCTGCGTGTTTAGGCTACAGTCAGTGAGATAACCCAGTCCTCCTCTCCACACCCTGACAGCAACAGTTGGGGAAAGAGTGAGCACTCAGGAGCGGCACAGACGGGCTCATAGTGGATGAGGAAGAAGATCCTTCTCTGTTTTTGTTTTTACTCGAGAGTAGGTCATTTCAGTCTGAGTGCTGTGCCTTTATAGCCATTCATTTCGTTTTTAACAACCTCTGCCCTCAACTTGAGTCTTGTTTTGCCATGAGGTTAAAGTTATAATCATGACGATTTTCATTTAAATAAATGTCTGTTCACAATCGTGATGGAGCCGGTGGCCTACTGATGAAAATCCTTGCATTTGCACTATAACAAATTGAGTGTCTGTGTTAACATTCGTGGGAAAAACCACAAGTGGTGCACAGTTAGTGACAGTTTTCCATCTCCAGCAGTATGTCAGACAGGGTAAGCGGAGCAAACACATAAGACTCGTTCTTCAACTCACTTGTGTTTAGGTAGCGTACTGTTTTTACTGGTCTGTACTTGTATTGTAAGTAAAATAACAATGACAGAACACACAAAGATAAGAGCGAGGACTACAGACAAGGAAACAAAGTGAAAATGAGATCCAGGAAACACCTGCAATTACGGTTTATCACCAAAGGTGCTGCCAAAAAGAACAACATGGATCTTTGAGATTATAACTTTAAGTGCCACACATAAAAAACTGTACAAAACTGTACTTTCACCAAGAGGCAGCCTCCAAGGATGAAAAGTGAAGCCAATGTTGGGGTCCCCTAAAGTTGCAATCTTTCCAATGGCCAGGAGGGGCCCCAAAAAAGTCAGATTATATGAGAGTCAATGAGAAAATAACCCAACCATCTCAATCAGTAATTTCAAGTGGCACCATTGCTGTTCATTAAAATTATTTGTAGAATTTACGATGCTTTAAAATATCTTATCCAGAGTAGGTTGGACTGAATGACACTCTCAGGAGTCCGCTGTTCATTTTAAACTACGGTAGCACCTTGCCAGTCAAGTTAGCTACTGCTAGCATTAGCTGATAACAGTAAAGCTCCCAGTCTGTTTAGCACAAGGGGTTGCAAAAAACATCCAAAATGCCAAACTGGAGTTCATTATTTTTATACAGTCTAGGACTTTTACAGAACACACGAAACATTCGTCAAATAACCGTCATTTCTGACAACAATACTTTATAGAGTCAAGTATTCGTCTAATTTGACAACATGGCAGAATGTGCTGAAGGCCAACTGCAGCATGAAAAAGAACTTGCATAAATGCAGTAAACACTCCAGCATCACATGAATATGTATCCATCTTAATTCCTGACTTGTGAAGTACTTCATCATCCTGACCCACTAACCCTTCCCTCTCCTTGTTCGCCTGCCGCAGCTTTCCCTATTCCCTGCTCCAGCCAGGCCGGGCCAATAGGGCACCGCTAATGTGCTTGGTGGGTCATTAATTCTTCGGATGGCGATGGGGGCAGCAGAGCGGGCGAGCTTTGTTGTTTGATGTTGGGCGAAATGGTGGTGGGGAGGCAAAGCAGATGTTTGTGTTGGCTGGCGAGGGAAAGCAGTATACTTGATGCCAACCCAATCACCATCTCATGCTAGGCAACAGCTGCCCAAATACGTTTCAGCCAAAGTCTGGCAAAGGGAGGCAAGGATGACCAGGTCAGCCTTAGCTCACTTTTTTTCTCATGATCCTTTAGCCCTGACATAATCCATAGTTTGAATATACCAAAGCCACTCACTTGAAGGACTGTCCTGTGTGTCTTTTTGTTTCCAAAAGAATCTTATAAACAAGTGAGATTATTCAAGTCTCGCAGCTGAAGGTGAACCAGACACTGATAAATCTAAAACATACAGTAGTTTGTCTGCCTGTTGTGTGTAGCTGATGTTCACTGTGCTCTTGCCTTTGAGGAGAGATGTGAATCTTAGCAGAGAGGACACAAAGAAAAGGAACCAAAGACTAACCCAGATTTTTTCGCTGGCCACGGTAAAAATATAACAATGTATGCGCATACATAGACCCCAGAACAAGGACAGTTCATTTAACTCTCTCCTGCCTCTCCACTCAACTGATATGAGCCATTCATCACCGCCCACCTTCATATCTGTGTGCTGCCCGGAAAGGACAGTGTGTATGGGTGTGTGTGTGTGTTTGTGTATGTGTGTGTGAAAACAGATTAAAGATAAATATCTTCTACGTAGCCCACACGTTTTGACCCTGTTGTAGAATTCCCCAGCTTTTATAAGATGCAGACTGTAAGGAATACAGTTTGTGTCCGGCTAACATTCAGAGTGTGCTGCCCTCTACTGCTCTTTTCAAGAACATCTGGATTCAGAACATCTGCTGTTCAGGAAATAATCTACACAATGCAAGTATTTATGCTTAACAATACTGCGCTTGAATCAATCAATACCCTTCTTACACTTTGGCCTGTAGAAATTATTTTGTGCGTCTTCTAAAATGTGGGCAGCAAAATGATCCACTTGGATTTTGTTCTAGTATAGTGTGGCTCTTTTGACCTCTTAAAAAGTTTGCCATTCTAAACAGCATGTGCATTTAATTTAAAGTGTTTCATACAGTCCAAGTTTACTAATGTTGCTTTGTCTTGTTCCTTTTTGTAGACACTGATCACAGAAATTGTCTGCGGTCAGCGAGTCTCAAATAAAGATCAACACCAAGAATTTTGTGCTCTGTTTTAAAAACACGAGGTGCAAGAAAGTCCTATTTATGTTTTCAATCACTTTATTTTTTTAAATTTCTTTAACAAAAAGAGTGTTCTTGATGGGCTATTAAAGTACTAACAAAATTCCTCATTGAATAGATAGTTGCATATCAGGCTTACAAGGCTTTTACATTTATTTTTTTTTAAAAAGGAAATATTTTCATTTGAAAGGTTACATAAAAGGTTTTTTCATTTGTATGGTTGAATTTGCGCTCATTCAAAGTAATCCTGATTAACTCTGAGACTCTTTTTTTATCATGATTTCTTTGTTTCCCTAACATAAAACAGGGAATAAATGACAAAAATAAAATAAACAGCAACAAAAGAAACATCTATCCGTTATCAATATTGGCTTAGAATTTCCCAATTGGTGCTAAATCGGTACTATGAAGCTTCTATGAATTTCCATTTTGGGGTAAATTATTCTGATAATGTTTTTCTCAAACAGAATTTTGGATTATCACCGGATAAAATACTCATCCAAGCTGCTGCTGCTTACATTCTCACCACCTTAATTGCACAGCACTTGCCTCTAATGTGATGTTTGCTTCAAGATACAAAAGGCAGCTCAAAAGAGGCATACGCCAGATGATGCTAAGATGAAAGGTTCACTTACAGCTCACTAATTGTCCCTCTCTGTAAGTTGCTGTACTGCATGTTTCAAGATAATGAGAAGGCATGCACCTGAGATAAGAAAGGAGCTCCTTTGTCGCGATGCAGGAAGATTGCTAATCCTGAATTATCATTGGCTCATTCGTCATCTCTAACTTAGTAGAGGTGGAGTGAGGGAATCAAAGGAGGCGAGTAATGAGGACCCACGGTGGCCGGCAAGGTAACCGTGGTTACGTGTGGTGCATTAATGTATGTAATCTGTTACTGTGTCTGTGACAAGACAAGGACATGTAGTGTGCTAATTAAGGAAACCTTTCACTGCTCCTCGCTTAGACACAGGTCATATCTCATTAATGATGGTCTCAATGCATGGGGACTCATTCATTAATGGCCATTTGGAGGAAAAGGGGAAGTATATGAAGATGGAGGGAATTCCTGTTTGCACATACACTACATAGTATGCAAAGCTAAAAGGTATTTTTCCTCACAGCATCACCATGTTTGGTTTTCTTATGTAATAAAAAAAAGGCCCAATGCAGGTCAAAATAGAAGAGTAAACAATGTCTTTGTTCAAAAACATTAATTTTTATTTTTGAAATGAAGGGGTATTTACAAGGAAAAAAAATAATGGCAGGCTAATGTCATGTACAATACTAAATACAAAAAATATATCATTGAAAAAAAATAATAAACCACATCTTCAAAATGCTTTCATTTCTGACACACCAGTCTGAGAAAAATAAAAATAAAACAGCTGAGATTACTCCTGGGATGAGGCTTCAGCAATGAAGCCCATCCCGCTTTAAGAAAAAGGAGAGACGCACAGCCTTAACGGTCAGTGCTTGTACCTGGATGTTCAGTGCACAGGGACACACATACAGCAACCATCGAATGGTAGTGCACAGGCAGAAAGGCTCGTCTGCAATTAAAAACAGCATTTTAGTGGCTCCAGTAATATTGCAAACAAAGCCTAGGGAATGTCTTTTTGCTCCTAAAGGCTGTCTTGTAACCTCCTCCAGACAGAAAGAACTACAATTTCCTACATGCTCAAATGCCACACCAAACAGCCCTCCATACAATCCAAAGGGGGAAAAAAACTGAGAAGGTTTAAGGAGTAAGGAAGGTTGTAGAGTCAGTGGGTATAGCCATTGTTTAGTTTTTGTGGTCATGGGAAAACAAAGCTGGTTGTTCTACATTTTTCCATCACAGCAACAAAACATAAAAAAGACCTTATCTTATCTCATAATAAACAATGGAAATGACTCATTACCTCGACATAATACGCTTTTATATCATGATCAGTTTTGACATAAATACATCTGTATCCTCACGATTATTAGAGAAGGTATGCCAGATGTTCTAATTACCTATAATGCAAACAGGTAAGGTTATCTCTATCTTAAACTGCTACAGTCATTATGTTGTTACATAACTGCAAACTCTCCTATGAGGTAATGTCTGATATTCCACAGACACTCTTCAGAGGTAGCTGCATCTGAAAATAAAAGGTCTTAAATGCTGATGCCAAATTTAAGCAGCGACATGTTATTATAGGTGATTATTCCCTAGTCGCAATCTTCAGCATTATGATTTTATGATCATGAGAAGACGGGAGGGGTTATGTCAAGATCTTGAACGTTAATGATCATAAAAAAGGGCTTATGTCGAGGTCAATCAGGTGAGGTCATAGTCAGATTAGTAGTCGCATAGTCGCATTATAGGCTTCACCTATTATAATCTTGCTATGGGGGATGGACTTTGTATTTCTTTTTCATTTGTGTTGGTTGGTGCTAACCTTGGATGCAGCGACAGTGCAAACCAGATATTGAAGGAAGCAGAAGTGGAGAAGAATGCTGCGCGAAAGGTAAGGTATACCATTTTTATCTGCAATAGGAACAATAAACATATTGCACTCATTGTAAAATATCGAACAAATGTTCCTGATTTTTTTTTCTCAAGTAAGTGCAGTAGTTGATGGAAAATTAGCAACAGTATTCATCTTGCCGTGTTAGAAGTCCTTTATAAATTCCAAACTGTAGTAAAATCAAACAATTTATTCCGTGGCCTGACTCTCCTCTAAATTTATCTGAAATCCAAATACTATAACCTAAAAAAATAAGGGAGAAAAACACAACCTCCTTGGCTGGGTTCACATCCATGGCTTCTACAGGTTCCTATAAAGGAGTCCCTGTCTGAATATGAAAGCAAATGAGCAGTCCGAGACAAGTGCAAATCCTCCCTGAGACTGGTCCATGTACTCACACAGACATTCAGCATTATACAACCCAAGTATCCTACTAGGAGACTAAACAAGTCACACTGACCGGCCTAAAATTGTGTTTGGTGCCATTTCTGCAGCTCCAGTAGCACTGTTTTCATATAACATTTAAGACAAAACACAGGGATTCATCATCAACAATCAGTCACAATAAGGCTCCAAGAGCAGCATGTAAACCAGACTGGTCAGAAATCAAGTGGATCACACGAAAAAAATGTTTAAGTTGATCACACAGTTATTATTGCTAAATGATTATCACTTTTGATTTATTTGAATGATGAACCCCCTCCAGATACCTGACCAGGAGCTGGTCTCTATCCACAGATATGTAGAGCTGCGAGATATCACAGTAACAGGAGATGGGTGGGAAGAGCTGAGTGAAGTGAATCAGCATGTGGCGTTCTGGCATGCCTCAGGGACTCAGGCCTCTGGCGGCTGACAGAGAAAGACATGAGGTCGTCATGTGTCTCTGAGCTGACATCGGCTCTGCAGGCTCTGGAAGTGGGCCTGCTTCAGGATGCGGTTGATCTGCAGGTAGGACATAGGATTTCTGGGGCCGGCCAGTTCTGAGGAGTCACCGGAGCTCAGGGGACTGCAGGGGCCCACAACACATTGACTGCTACAGCTCCCAGCCGCATGTTCTGGACTGCTGATGCTGCTGCTGCTCTCGCTGTTGGATGACTGAAGTGCAGATGTGAACATTAGCAGTGAGCTTACTAGAAATGAATGTCAACATCCAGGGTTTTTTGTCTAGAAAAGCATTTCAGCTGAAATGATTTGTGGTAATGCATGCCAAAACTAGACATCAACTTAATGCAGTTCCAACAAACTGGTTGTTGTTCAGAGTGTTTATGGTGGTGTGAAAACTGTCAAACTGTACAGATACAGCTTGAAGAGGGGGAACTCAGCCTGTGTTGAATTAAAGTTGTGGTGTGAGAGAAAGAACACCAACCACAGGATTTTGCAATAGTAGATAGTACCATTAGTATGGATTCAAGATTTTAAGTTCTGTTAAATCCTTGTGTTTAGAGTGGAACCTGGTAGGAAAATGATCCCTTAAGCGGTCTACATATTGACATATAAGATTATTAGGTAACAATGGTAACATTGTGTTGATCATCACCTGTGTGTGAGGATTTTACCTGGTACATTAAGTCCCCCTTATTCAATCAGACATTGCAAAGTAGTTAAAACAGATGGGGTAATATTAAGGTACAAGATACCATTTCAATGTTTCTCTACATTTGACACTATTAATGCCATCTGAAATCAGTTGCCATATTGACCAATCATTTTCATAAGTAAACAATTCTGTGTGAGCTCATTTTAAGTAAAACTAAAAAGGGTTTAGATAAAAAAATGTACTACTGAAAAGTAACTTTAGGGCATCAGTTTTCCCAGCTTCCTATAGTTTCTTCAGTGTAACAATTTTGTTTCCTTTAACAGCTATTTGTACCTCAGAGTCCCACGCATCTCGTCCTGGTTCTGGAGACAGAGGATGAGCTCTGCTTTGCCTTTTGGCTTGAGGCACCAGGTGGCCGCTCTCCACATCACCACCGCTGCGCTGCCGTTTCCTGTTTGGGTACATGCACATTCAGGGATTTAAAACGTACACACATACATATAAATATATAACGTATACAAGTACCGTAATCCATGAACGACCAACTGCAGCCCGCATGTGCGATCATTTGTTACATACTTCGGCTATGAATATTTTCTGAAAGGCTGCTGCAAGTGGTTAACATAGGCCATATTAACGTTAGCTCCTCCACTTGTTCGAACAATATCTCGTCAGTTAGCGTTACATAATGTATTATAGACATCGCTCACCTGTTTTCAGTCAACATATGATGAGCCTTAATCAGTCTCGAAGAGTCTCCTTTGTGTTTACTCTGACCAGACTGGAAGAACCGACCGGCTGACGTATAGCTTCTTTCCTGTCAGTTGACGGCCTAACGTTATCACCTGAGTTAGCAAACTAATCGTGCCCGGCTAGCTAATTATGTTGAATATTGATGTGATACTATTAGCCATTGTGGCAACACTAGAAGAATGCTCTGATACGATTAACTACACAGAAACTTGAGGTAACTGGCCATTAATCTGCATAAAGTCCGGGTGTTACCGAGCTGGTGTTAAGCTAGCTAGGTTAGTTAAAAAGCCAGTCACAGGCGCTAGGCTACAAGCTAACGTCACCGTTAGCTAACCTTCTTCGTTGGTGCTCTAAACAAGCGGACCACAGGCAATATTACAGAAAAATACACTAGTTTACTGATAACAATCGAGCAACCTCAATGCCAGAGCCCGAGTAAAATAAAACTTCTTATAAGTTCAACCTAGCTAGCAAGCCACAGCTAAACCCACAACCAACCGCGACAGTTGTGTTTACATCGCACTGCGGCTGCGCGAAGCCGAGTAATGATGCTTTTAAGAGCTGTCGAAAATATCTAATAAGAGTCGGCTCGCTATGGCATCAGAATAGTTTTCTGTGGCGTCTGAGATGTAGCAAACGTGATAGTCATGCTGATACTGTTGATAAATATTGCGATGAACATCATTACTTTTTTCTTGGTCAGATTTGTGATACAGATGAGATACTTTTGGATAGAAAGAGGGGCTTTCGAGCAGCACCTGAAAGCAGCATATATAATGCTAGCAGAGTGTTCAGTTTGCAGTGTGCAGTACAAGAAAGCGACAAATACACTTAATGAATTAATGGAAGTAAGTTAAGCACCATGCATGAATTTCTTTATGAGATAAAAACGTGATTGGTCTTAATCAGACACAGTAATCGATCAATATTGACGTATGGCCTGACATGAAGTGCATTTCTCCATAAGATGTCACTGTTTTCAATAGGCTTTGTTTAGCATTGCAGCTAAATGTTATTACTGCTCTACGGGTCGAAAATACTGTAGAGATCTAATGTTACAGAAAGTGCGTTTCTGTCTATCTCCCATTAAAACCACTGGGGCTGTTTTATGCCAAGATATGGATTAATGATTACAACGGATATATATATATTTTTAAAAACAGTTTTCTATATAGAAGTTGCAAATGCTGGAAAATGAAGCATCCAATTTCACTAAG
>CAFUXE010000268.1:440482-474259 GCA_903364295.1 Serranus cabrilla | reverse complement strand
AAGGAAAGGGCTGAGATTAACAGGGATCCTCAGCAGCAGCGGTCCTGTTATTATAAAGGGAAATAATCGCAATGGGCAGCACCGACTCGAAACTGAACTTCAGGAAAGCGGTGATTCAACTGACAACTAAGACGCAGGTACATACGCTCACGTACAAACGGAATAAAGGATTAAATAGAGAGGGAGACAGTGTGGCGGTGAGCGCTCCGGAGAGCATCACCGAGGAGATGAGATAGCGCGTAGCCTATGATGTAGCAGCATTAAAGCAAACAGATCATGTTGCATGCGTTCTTTTTAGCTGACATTCATTGCTTTTGCACAATCGAAATGTTTATAAGATCAGCGTTGACAGCCTGCATACACTGCACTTGTCGTATTTGTCATCGACTACATTATGGTTGATTCTTGGAAGCAGATTACCATGAAGCTTTTTTTTCCAGGCTGTTTGGGTTTAATTTTGATTATAAAACAAACGATGGCGTAGCTAAATCAAAAGTGATGACGTAGGTCTGGCAGTGACCACGTTGCAGATGCGGCAGGTGGACTGTGCCGAGACCAGAGTGCCAGATAATGTTTCCTCACTGCTGCTAGAATAGAGGTTTTGTTTACATTGCCATGAAGTAGGCCTCGGATGAGCTGTATAATGAAGACCAAACAAACCATGTATGCATTATGAATAAAAGGGCAATACTATATTTTTGTTGTTCTGCAAGAATAATCATGCCATTGTTTTCAATCACTGACTTTAAAAGCTCCATTTGGCTCAGGATATATATATGGGAATTGAAAAGTAAACATGTTTTCTCCAGCCAGTGGAAGCCACAGATGACGCCTTCTGGGACCAGTTCTGGGCAGACACCACCACCACGGTCCAGGATGTTTTTGCACTGGTGCCAGCCGCAGAGATAAGAGCTGTTAGAGAGGAGTCCCCCTCCAATTTAGCGACCCTCTGCTATAAGGTACACATTATATGAACTGCTAATGCATCTGTGTAATACAAACTTCACAATGAGATTGCATGGGGACACTCATGGAATAATGTTGTTTGTTAGAGCCCAGCACGGGCGTCTGTCAGCAAGGCATTGGCTCGTGCTCTCAGATGTAAGAAAAAGTGAGTCAACTCCCTTTCCCTTTCCCTTCGCTTCCCGTCTCTTGGTACCAGCTTCCGTTTGAAGCCGACTATCACAAACAAAACAGACATACTGGGTGCTTACAGCCTAATTAAATAAAGAGGAGGAGACAAGGGCCCTTGAAGCTGATTTAAAGAGGTTTGTTACCTATTTTAGACACAGTCTGCAACATGCTGTTGATTAAATTTAGACAGTTAATTATTTTTACATCTTTGATAAAGTCCCAAAGCATCAACATACTTTGTCGTGATATCATGCAGCTATCAGTGTTCTTCCCTGTTAATGATTTCAAGTATGCACAGACTTTAAAGAACAATTTATTAGCTCATGCATGTTGTTTGTCTTTCTCCAAAGCAACATCATCTTTTTTCTAGTTGATGGTATAATAAATGTGTATCATATTAGAAGGGTATAATCACTGTAAATAAGTCATATTTACAAAGAAGTTTTATGCTAAAGGCTACAAATATTAAGAAGATTTCCATGAATAAAAAGCAGATAAATGCTATATAAATGCTGTAAAAGTGTCAAAACCTGTGATCCACAGAAGAATGCACGCAGCCGTTTTTAGAAACTGCATCTTTAAACAAGCTGTCACTACTTCTGTAAGGTTGTGATGTCACAAATACACCATACGTAGGTAGAAAGTGCTGCCTCAGTGCAGTTACAGTCATTTTCCAGCTGCAATGATGGTGCAAAGACAGCTTGGATGTGGAAAACCCGTAAACAATGACCAATCAGAGCAGACTGGGCTTCTTCAGGAGCGGGGCTTAAAGAGACAGGTGCTAAAATGGATCATTTCAGACAGATGGTGAATACAAATATATGCAGACTCACAGTATGAGAAAAATCATGTTTTTTTGAACAGTGAAATATGTAAACATGACCAAGTAGAAACCCCAAATAACCTGAAAATTAACATAATAGGTCCCCTTTAAAAAAAATACAAAACATTTCTGATGGAACAAATCTAAGAAACTGTGTGTTATTGTACTGTGCATAAGACTGAAAACAAAAAAGAATCTATATTAAGCTTTTTTTCTGTGTGAAGCACAGTGTGTCTGGCTCACGATATGTCATTCTTGTCTCCTCAGGCTGTGGAGAAGCTGGTGCAGGGAGCGGAGTCTGGTTGTCCCACAGAGAGGGAAAAGCAGGTGATCCTGAACTGCACTCGCATCCTGAGCCGCATCCTCCCCTACATCTTTGAGGACCAGGACTGGAGAGGGTTCTTCTGGTCGACAGTGCCGGGCGCTGGGCGGGCTGGGGTGAGTAAGCACTTGCAAAAAGCATAAAGACAGGTCTTTTAATCACTCTTAACACTTGTTATCAAATGGTGAAGCTCTGTGTTGCATAATAATACTTTGAGCACAAAATGTTATTTGGAGCCAAAAATATGACCAGTTGTAAAAAATATTCTCATCTGACTTTTTAGATGCTCACTCACTGCAGTAATACAATACAGCATTATGAAACCTCTGAGGTAATCAGCCTGTTCTTTTCATGAGTATATATCGTTAGCTACCAGCTACATTGGTTTCCTCATTCCAGTTGTAAGGAGGTGTATTAACTTTTCCCTGTAGAGCAGGAAATACCAACTGCACTGAAACGCTGTCGTCCAAGTAATCAACAGCTTTGTTTCCATTTGACCTTTCACACCTTTTCTTTCAGTGAATGCTAGAAACGAATGACTACTATCTGGATCTAGTCTTTGACATATACTGTATGTGTATCGTTTCCAGACAGATGAACTGGATGAGGATGATGGAGCTCGACCACTGGCCGAGTCGCTGCTCTTGGCTATCGCTGACCTCCTCTTCTGCCCCGACTTCACTGTGCACAGCCATAGGAGAGGCCCTGTGAGTACATCTCACCTCTATCCAGAAAAATGAATAAATGCTGACATGTTATGATGATAGGAAATGTTCAACATGATTTATTTTGTTCATTTAATACATTTTTTGAGCACATTTCCTTGTGATCATGATCGACTCACCAGGAAGAATTCCTCATCCCCAATGAGCGAGGAAGGAATGCTGCCCGTCAGGTTGCAACTTTGTTTACAGTGAATGCTTTTCTAGGGGTTTAAACTTCCTTGGTAAACTGGAGTATACTATGCTCATTATTCCACCGTCAGTTTTACATTTCCAACCTAAAACACATCATAGAAAACATACTTGGATACAGTTTCTGAAGGAAGTTCAGAAAAAGGTCCCCTTTCAGGAAACAGGTTTTACGGGGGAGAAACAAACAGATATCCTGAGAAATGTTAATCCTGCACATTAATTAAAATTATTTCTGATTTTTTTTTTTTTTTTACCACATCCAGGACTCTGTAGAGAACATGCAGTCTATAGACAGCTGTGAATACATCTGGGAGGCCGGGGTGGGCTTTGCACAGTCGCCCCCTCTCAACTACATCCACGACCTGAACAGGTGAGTCATCACCCAGCATGCAGCTGTGCTTGGCAGCATCTGTATCACAAACAGGCTTTAGACTGTTCATTTTTAAGCGGGTGACTTTTTTTTCTGTGCACCTCTATTCTTTTTCCGCTGCTCCTCTTCAGGACAGAATTGCTGAGACTGTTACTAACCTGCTTCTCTGAGGCCATGTACCTACCTTCTTCATCGGACAACAACGTCCTCAACCCCTGGGTGACATTCTTCTGCTCCACAGAAAATAGGTAACGGGCAAATCTGTCAAAAAAAAAAAAAAACGTATGTCATGATATGCATTGATCTATCCACCAAGTGACGTTTATTTGCACAAGAAGTAAATCTTTTATTTGTTTAGTTTACAATATTGTGAATAAGTAGACCACCTGTAATGAGAATTTAATTTAATTCAAGAAAACAGAAAAAATCTGGTCCAAGGTCGATTTACTAGGTTTTTTTTCCCCAAAGCTTTCAAACACATTTCATGGTCTTCATTGCAGGTTGATTTTTGCTCAGTTATAACCTTATTAGGTGGACTTTAAGTTAACTTTTCCCAAAGTCAAGATTTTTCCATTCAATTGCTTCTTTGCTCCCACATTATTTTATATACATTTATATATTATGTGCAAAAAAAATGTGTACATTTAGATTTTGATGCATTTTCTTTCTGCATTGACTAATATAGACAAGTTTATTGTAGTTATACTAGTTATATATTAACTAGTTGCATGGGTAAATTCTGGGACATGATCCTCCAACATGGACTTCTGTGTCTCTTTCTGCAGACATGCTCTGCCCCTGTTCACCTCTCTGCTAAACGTGGTGTGTGCCTATGATCCAGTGGGTTACGGCATCCCGTACAACCACCTGCTCTTCTCCGACTACCGGGAGCAGCTGGTGGAGCAGGCTGTGCAGATCCTCATCGTAACACTGGAGCATGACGGAGGGGTTCCCCACCGGCCCCCCTCCCCGTCCAGCATAGAGGAACACGAGGTGCGACACCAAGACCACCTGACAGAAATCAGTGTGATGTCTGTTGGTCATACGTCAATCAAATCAATCTGTTTATCTCTGTGCAGGCTGCAGGTCCTGAAAACCTGTTTGTGAATTATCTGTCAAGGATCCACAGAGAGGAGGTATACCCATTATCATTTCTTTAAAATATATCTAGATCTTTTCTGTACAGATGTCCAAATAATGCAGTCTATCTCTCTATTGGCAGGACTTTGACTTTGTACTGAAGGGCCTAGCTCGTCTGCTCACCAACCCTTTGACTCAGACTTACCTGCCCAACTCAACCAAGAAGATCCAGTTCCACCAAGAGCTGCTGGTGCTTTTCTGGAAGCTTTGTGACTTCAATAAGGTTGGTAATAAACTGAAAATAAAAAGAAGAGTTCATTAAGGCGAGGCATTGTGTACAAGCTGGTCAATTTTAAGATTTGAAATACTAATTTAGGTGTTTATTTTAAGAAACTTTATCTATTTATCTATCATAGATTTCTCCCGAGTGTATATTAGAGATGTTATGGCTGTTGACATTATTTTCTGATTTGTAGAGTGATAAAAAGAGATATCTAACATTCCCTCTGTAAAACCCTTTCACTCTAGTATGTCAACAAAATATAACAATAATTTTGTACCTGGCTTGATCCAGTGTTTAGGCTTCTGCACTGGAATATATGCAAATTAGCACATTTACTACACACATATATTAAGATAATTCCTCATTTGCATATTTAAACATTAAATATGAATACAAAATAAGCGTCTTAATGTAATAAAGTTTAATTGTAACATCTTTTAATTAAAATATTTATGTTCATGTATATATATATATATATATATATATATTCCCTAGTGACTTTTTTTCCTATAAAATCTCTTGTATTCCCACGACAGAAGTTCCTGTTTTTTGTCCTGAAGAGCAGTGATGTGCTGGATATTCTGGTTCCGATACTCTTCTACCTGAATGATGCCAGAGCGGACCAGTGTGAGTCTCACCCCCTTGTTATCAGTCTCCTTGCACCCAACAAGCCTCTATATATGTTTATTAACCTGTGTTGTGTTCAATGGCTGCAGCCCGTGTTGGACTCATGCACATCGGTGTGTTCATTCTGCTGCTGCTGAGCGGGGAGAGAAACTTT
This sequence comes from Serranus cabrilla, assembly GCA_903364295.1. Taxonomy (NCBI): domain Eukaryota; kingdom Metazoa; phylum Chordata; class Actinopteri; order Perciformes; family Serranidae; genus Serranus; species Serranus cabrilla. The sequence goes on along the minus strand of CAFUXE010000268.1, from coordinate 468,552 downwards.
GGCGTGCGCCTGAATAAGCCCTACACGGTCCATGTGCCCATGGACATCCCGGTGTTCACAGGGACTCACGCTGATCTGCTTATAGTGGTGAGTGTCTACGGCGTTACATCATCTGAAATGTTCTTTATTGCTGCCAAATTAAGATACAACTAATACTCACAGCTGTCACTGTGTTTGTTTTGTAGGTGTTTCACAAGATTATCACCACAGGCCACCAACGTCTCCAGCCCCTGTTTGACTGCCTACTCACCATCGTTGTAAATGGTGAATTGCTTTGGCGCCATCAGTGCACAGATATTATTTGCAACATCAACTTCTTAAAAGTTTTAACATCTGATGAGAAACAGAGGCAACATTTCTTTTTTTTCTGCAGTGTCTCCCTATTTGAAGAGCCTGTCCATGGTGGCAGCCAACAAACTGCTCCACCTGCTGGAGGCCTTTTCCACCAGCTGGTTCCTGTTCTCTGTAGCACAGAACCATCACCTCGTGTTCTTTCTTCTCGAGGCTTTTAATAATATCATCCAGTACCAGTTTGACGGTAAGAGAAAGCAGACACATAACATTCCGGGCTTGTGTGGGTTTCAAAAGCTTCCTTCTTTTCGTATCAGGATCAAGTTATGAAAAGGAACTCACAGAGTAAATCTGGCCCTCTTTCTCTCACCTCCAGGAAACTGCAACCTGGTTTACGCCATCATCCGCAAACGCAACGTGTTCCACCAGTTGGCCAACCTGCCGTCTGATCCGGGTTCCATCCAGAAGGCTTTGCAGAGGAAGAGGAAGTCTCCGGATGTCATTTCCCGCACTAGCTCGCAGGAGACCGTATCCATGGAGGGCTCTCACCCTGCTGTGCCAGCAGAGCCGGGCACACTGAAGGCCAGTCTGGTCGCTATTCCAGGTATGAGTCCCATCCTGTGCCTGGGTAAACATGTTGACAGAAAGTATAATAAGCACCTGAAGAGAAAAACACTGATGAAAAAATACATAAATTCTAAAACCCCCAAAAAAAGGGGGTCAAATAATGTAGTTTTAAGCTCATGTTACTTTAACATAAATTGAGAAAAATAAAAACTACACTTCCCAAGTTTATGACAAAACAGTTGTGGCTCACTGATGTGTTTGAAACTCCATATCACAGAGAAATAAGCTATAAACACAGACAAAACTCTTTGACTCTTGACAATCTAGCATAGAAAATCCCCAGATTTATCTTGGAAGTATTGATTGGTTATCTGTAACTCACGTGTTCCTGCAGGCATTGATAAACTGACTGAGAAGTCCCAGGTGTCAGAGGACGGCACCATGGTGTCAGTCCACAAGACAGAGCCTGCACACACAGCCCCCTCAGACCAAAGTGCAGTCGCTGGGACCAGTGACACGGAGTCAAACTCCGGTCGAGACAATGAAGTAAGTGTGTGTTTGCGTGCTTTTTTTTTTCTAAAAGCTGTTGCATGCTATTAAATCTATGTCTGCGCATTATCAGGATGTTTTCTACACCGAAGCAGAGATGGAGAGAAGACGTTTGTCAAGTGCGTCTTCAACATCGTTTTGGGTTCCCACACCAGAATGGGTCGGTAACTTGCTCAGCCTCCCCCAATAATGGATATTTGGAAAAATGTGTAACTGATCTGGATTTACCTTCTTTTCTTTTCTGTTTCCCAGGTCCTGTCCTGGAAGTGTAAGCTACCCCTGCAGACTATCATGCGACTCCTACAAGTTCTAGTTCCCCAGGTGGAGAAGATCTGCATCGACAAGTATGTAAACAATTAATATTTGGTCACAAGCAGTGGTGGAAAAAGTATTTGAATAGTAAAAGTACTAATACCACACTTCGAAATGACTCCACTACATGTAAACGTCCTGTGTTCAAAACATACTTAAGTGAAAATACAAGTATCAGCAATTAAAACTATTGTATAAATATAAAATGTCTAATCACTTTAAATTTATAGTTTTTTTATGTTAAATCTCGACCTGAAAAGTAACTAAAGCTGGCAGCTACATGTAGTGCAGTAAAAAGTATAATATAGTGCAGTTCTGGTCACAGTTATAATATAATCACATGTTGGCTGAGATTCTTTTGAAATATCACCGTTTCTTTTGCTCGTGTGTCACTGCAGGGGTCTGACAGATGAATCAGAGATCTTGAAATTTCTCCAGCATGGCACATTAGTGGGCCTGCTGCCAGTTCCTCACCCCATCCTCATCAGAAAGTATCAGGCCAACGCAGGCACGGCCATGTGGTTTCGCACCTACATGTGGGGCGTCGTCTATTTGCGGTGAGTCAGCCACAAGAGCAGAGTATCACGCAAACGGCTGTTTATTCACGCTGAACCGGTCCTTAACACCTTGTTTTGTTTTTCTAGCAATGTGGACCCTCCGATCTGGTATGACACTGACGTCCGTCTTTTTGAGATTCAAAGGATGTAGGTGGACAAATGGGACTGTTCCTCCTCCCTCCAGTATCAGCCGGTTTCCCGGTAACCCTCACTGTGTTTAACTTGCCTCCCTAACCATCATCATCACAATGCAAACACTTGGAGTCATTCAGACGAGTGAGGTCAAATATCCTTTAGATTAAGATGGGAGATGATTGAATTCTCAACAATGTCCATAAACAACTACTGTGTTTGTACATTTCTTAAGAGCTCAAGACCATAGAATGTGCGGAGCATTTCCTGAACACCGAGGCTCTTTTCTTGGCAGCAAAGAAGTGAAAGAGGAATATTGTTCAATTTTGCAGCCAGACTTGATATGGTGTTTTTCCAACCGAGGCTTGTCACATATCCTGGAAGGCACAATATTGGTGTTTCACGTTATTTGTTGTACTTGCCATGCTTTAAAGTGCACTCGTTTGAGTTGTCTGTTAATATGGTTGTAGTTTAATGTGACAATGTAATTCTAAGGGGTTTCGGAGGTTGATTCAAATTGTATGTTTGTATCTATATGACCAGGTTTAATTTTGGATCTGGCTGGCTATGCTTACAATGCTTGATGTTGAGAATTGTATTTTACGTAAATTATCCTGAAAATATATATTGATATGCATCTGTGACATGCGTGTTGGTTACATTACTTGTTTATTTCACTCTCTAGGAAGCTTTTGGATCCTCACCAAAACTGAAAGTCAAAGTTTCATCACTACATTAAGCCAGACATTGTTTTTAACACACTTGTAAATTGAGATTTTGGGCTACTTTGCTTCCTTAACATATCTTTCAGACAAGAGGAAAAAATCCCATCAAAAATACACATTGGGGTGTGTTTTATGACATTATGGTCTATGTGTGCTTGTAGATATCCCTCAAGTTCACCAGATGTTAGCATTAAATAATAGCTCATTTGTATATTTAAACATTTCAGAAAAGATGCAGTAAAAAAGTCTCAATGCAGGTAATCAACTGGGAAAGAAAAAAATATTCACCTGCAGTTTCTTGTAAACCCTTCATTTTTAAGGTTGTTTTCTCCAACTCTGAGCCACAAACTTCCACTTCAGTAGCCCTTAAAATTTTCAGTTTCATTCCATCTGTAAAAACTTAAAAACTTTGTGAAGTCAAACATGCCCCATTACACCATGATCACTAGGTGGCAGCATGTCTCTCCAGCAAGCAATCAGTTAACTGTTGACATCCATGGAGCACCTTTGCACTCCCACAATTCAAAGCAGGAAAAAAAAGTTGGCTTTTTTTTTTATGTTCAAACACAATTTTCTCTCTAAATATTGAGTTCATCCAACATTTTAATGAATATCCATTGTCATAAATTATCACACAAATACAATGTACAAGTTAAAATGTATTAAACATTTAAAGAACCAAAGAAAAATATAAAACATTAGATTACTTTCCATGCTCTAAAATAATTCCATCTAAGTGATTACGTACACTTCGAATAGACTGGCGACAGAGTGCATTCTGTAGAAGATTCCAAAAGGAAGTCCGATATTTACGATCGCTGCCCACATTGTGAATTTGTAGAATTTTATCTCGGTGGTATGATCAAACTGAGGACGAGCACCGAAGGCAGGCATGATCCAAAGCTGTCAGAGAGGGAGGAAATACACAGGGAACATTAACATGTAAACACTGATCTTTGGTTTGTTGCAATGATTATAAAGAAAATAAGCATAAATACAACTTACAATGATGTTAGCAAGCAGCAAAAAGGCACAAACTTCCTTCAGTATTTTTCTCTTCCAGCTTAGCTTATCAAGGTTTGAAGTCAGGATGTAGCTGGACTTATTCCTCTCTGGAACGTCCGTCTCTACTTGTTCCTGAAAGGCGTGAGCGTTTGTGTGCAGAGCTGCATCCTGCATCACGTGGAAAGGCTCCCGGTGGAGGCCTTCGATGATGAAGTAGTTCTGCAGGCAGAGCTGGAGCAGCATCAGCACGGCCCAGGACAGGTTGAGGGCGTTCAGGTACCCTGTGGCTCCTGTCGCCACCGCGGCCACGATGCTGAAATAGCTGATGATGAACTGCCCCAACGAAGCTCCCAACAGAAGCCCCACATCCAGGCTGCGGGTGGGGTTCTTCTCAGACACGTGCTCCCTGTGATCCAGCCTGTAGACGATGCAGCCAATCACAGTGGAGAGGCACATCATGCCCACTATCACTATATTCATGATGAAATGAATCAGCAGGGCCTTGTTTCTCCTCCTCTCGTCCTCCGTTAGAATGTCCACCTCGTACACTATGAAGGTCACCAGCCCCGTCACCACCAGGAGTATCCCCGTCACAGGACCAAACCACACTTCCTTTGGGCGAAACTTGACGCTGTGGTGGCTGTGATCCTCCACAAGTCGACCTACATTCTTCCACATGACGTAGGCCATCGCTGACGCAAAGAGGCTGTACTCTATGTTGAAGGGGTACAGGTAGTAGAAGGCCTCTTTGAAGGTGTCACACGCCGAGTGACTGCATTTACACTTCACACCGCCATAGCTGGCTGAAATGGAAAGATTTTTTATTTTTTTTCAAAATTAGTTTACTGGTGAAAAGAAAGCCAATTCTCAGCCTACAACATTAGTATGTGTCTAATGAAAAGAAAGATTATTGGGTTGCATTATGGGAAATGTAGGATCCAGGGTTTTTGAAATGTTGATCCGTATTAGGAGCTAAAAGTCAGATGTAGAGTCAAGTCATTGGGACAGACATGAGTTGACTCAAGTCACTGTTTCGATGACTTGCAACTCTACAAAATAAATTACTTGAGACTTGACTTGGACTTTGAAGTCAAGACTTGTTGCTTGAATGACTTATCTTTGTTGATTTCATCTATTAAACATGATTTATGTTGACATGACTACTGTCACTGTAACATCTGATCATTTGAAGACTAATTCTGCCGTGAAAGCATCTTTGAGGGCTGATGTTAGCTAGCTCTAGCCAGATAAGCCAGTGTACTGCATTAAGATGCATTAAATGGTGGCTGTCAGTTGAATAATTATGTTTTATGTTGTGGCCTGACTTAGGCCTCAACTAAAGAATTGACATAACCTGTAGCTTGACTTGCGAAAGACAAAATGACTTGAGTCTGTCTGCCAAGTCAGGATATATCAGCCTCTACTGCTTTACACATTTTCCTCCATGTGGAGTACCGTTTCAATGATTCATACACCAATCTTAAGCATTGAAAGAAAAATCTAAATACCTCTGTACATCTTGTGCGAGACATTTAGTTTAGGAATCTCAGTCTGGTGAATGGATTCCTCAGTCACAGCTGCCATCCACAGCACCAGATTAGTTGAAAGCATAAGAGTAAGGCCGCACCTGAAAGAGAGGAAACATGAGCGTTCTGCAGGAGTAAAGTTAGATTTCATAGTAATTGGAGAAAGAAAGGTACCTTGTAAAATTAGTGTGTAGCTGCACACAGTCCTTGGCATGAACCCACAGGAAGTAAGTCTAAAACAAACAGGTTTCGGTTAACCTTTCAGATTCATCCACAGTGCAAGTAATACGGCTTGTTTTTGCTCTTAAAGTGCAACAACCTGGACAAACAGAAATACAGCTTGCACGACAGGAAAGGCAACTTTAACAGCAGAGTCACAGTGAAGGTAGCCCACATAGGTGGCAATCTTGAAGATATCCATGAGGACGCTTAGAATCCCGAACAGCAGAAGTCCAGCTGAAATATAAACATTTAGCCGATTAAACCCTCAAATGACATTTACAGCAAATAATCAGAATGAGACAGGAAGTCCTCACTTCGGAGCCACACGGGCCCTGCATGGCTGTCTTTGAACAAGACTGCCTGATCCTTTCGAGAGGTGCAGACTGTGTAAAACAGCATCCACAGCATTGTGAGGAGGAGGAGGATGATGAGGAAGATTTGCCTGTGCACGGCAGTAATGGCCACGCTGTTGAAGGCGCTGCCGCTGACCAGAGCTGCACCCAGGATGAGGATGTTGATGCAGATGATGCCGGACAGGAGCCATCCGCCACCATGGTGGGCCCGCTCCATCACCGCCTCCACATGGTGAGAGCCCTCTCTGGGAGCAGGAGCAGGAGAAGGATCGGGCAGTTGTTGGATGTTGTCCATGTGTGCAGCCGTCTCAATGTTGGATGGGTGGATTTCAACATCATCATTTGGTGTTTTTCTACAAAGGAGTCATGTAGAACGTGTCTCAGAAAACAGTACAAATTCCAGACTGCACTGAAATTAATTGGAACATGTGTAAATGTAGCATAATTACATCTGAAACATGGATTTTAAGGTACAGAGCATAGAAAGTAATGTAAAAATAAATAAATAAATCAAGAAAATTAATCCCAAAGTCATTGCAAAATACTAGTCTTGCTTGAACTGCATAACACAAAGTTGCTTACTTGCAAATTACATTTTGCCATATAAATATTACTTCATCAGCACAAAGACTAGTTTTGCTTGACCTACATAATCTGATGCAACAACAAAGTTGTTTTAGGTGGACCAAGCAAGATATCTGTGTCAGTGTGTCCACGTGAGCAGCAAGAAATATGAACCCACACTGGAATGCTGAACGCCTAGAGGTGGACAAACAAACACATTGTATTCCTTGGTGTGTCCATGCAGTCGTTTAAAGAATCTTTGAAGATCCCTCAGGACACATTTTAAAATAAAAGCATGGCACGTTTTTTGCCTTAAGGGGAAAGAAAAAAAAATTTGGCTACCTCTTTAAAAATGTAGAAATCTAGAAACTATTTTCTAGATGTTTCAAGAAGTTGAAGTTCCTGCAAGTTTTTGTAAAATTGTGTGAAAGGGGGATACATATTGGAAACACATTTTAATATAATGCAGTTCAGGATAATACAATTGTTAATTTGCATTGTAGTATCCCTAAATATTAACATTTGTGGTAACTTATGTGGTACTGGTTTGCATTCAATTTGAAAGAAGCTCCAAAACAAAGGCCAGCAACTGAATTTATTCATATTGCACCAATTTATGGTGAAAATTATCATTAACGTTTGACCCAAGACCCATTGGCATATGTAAAACCACGAATCCCCACTGACCCTAAAACGGATTCTCTGCACAGATTTTAAAAAGTGACGCTTGAATACAAGTGCGATAATACATCTCCACAAATTTACCTCGACAAAAGTTTGTTGCAGTCACCACATATCTGTTGAGCCACAGTTTTCATGATGTCCTTCTGATTGTATGACCACAGAAGAGTCAGAGGCAGGTCTCAGGCTCTGGCCTGTCTTATCTCATGTCAAACATGCGGTGTATTAATTAAGGGAACTGCACCGAGAGCAGATAAACAGATAATGAATGTGCCAGCGTCTCTCTACCTGGCGCGGCTTGTGAAGTGCACTAAATGAAGAAAAACAGGTGTAATTAGTTCACCTGATTAGTTATTCTCGTGTCTCGCCCCGCACCCACACGGCTCCTCCGACAATTTATTCCGATCGCCACTTTCATTTCAATTCCCGTTTGGCCGCTCATTTGATTGTTATTCCATGTAAACAACATACTTCGCCTATCTCCAATGGCATGCAACTGTGGCACAGGTGAGACGCTGCCTCTGGGGACATTCAGGCTCAATGAGGGCCTGTGTGTTTTGATTTTTTCATGCATAATCCTGGTACCTGTAGACTCACAGGTCGCATCAGGATTACTGAGTTATGACTAAAGCATTGCTTCTGCTGACTCAGACTTTTGGAAATCCAAGGCATAATTTTCAAATACAACAAAGCAGGTTTCCTGGTTTTATGATGGTGTTACAAAAGCAGTTGTAAAAGCAAAACCTCACCAACACAATTACTGAATGTATATGATGAATGGCATATGTGTCATGGTTGGTAAATTTAATATTGAATTCAGTTTTTATCTGTAATTTAAGTGGGATTTATATTAGCTTTTATAAGTTAAAGGGACAGCCAACCCAAAAATCTGATTTTTTTCTCTCTCACCTGTTGTGTTGTTTATCAATCTAGATTATTTTAATGTGAGATTTGAAGATTATACTATTACACTTTCCTCTGCATTTCACTGAACAAAATAAAATAAAACTTTGAGATTTGAACTGCTTGTTTAATAGAATTCCTTATTTATTGAGTTCCAATTCCAGTGAAAACCTCAGAAAAACTCCAGTTAGACTTTAAAATGAACTTAGGGGCAAAAGGTGCTGACAGGACTGCCCAGGAGGTAAATAAGAAGTAGAAGAAATGGGAGAAAAGACATGAAAATGCCCACATCTAGATATCCACTCTAGAAGATTCAGAGAAATGTTGTTGCAGAAAAAGTCAATCTTTTACAGGTCAGCTGTTTGAGCAGGTTGCCGTAATTATTGCTGGTGAGCTGTGTTAACTCGTGTTAGTCACACGGTTGGACACAAAGGTCACTAAATGTTCTCTCAGTCCATCACAAACATCCAGGATGCTGAAAACACCAGACGTGTTGCTCCTCTTCCTCTGTGTTGTCGGGGCAGTGGATGCCTTGCACAAACAGTGGATTCCCGACACCAACTATGAGAATAAGACCAACTGGGACAAAGATGCTGTTCCATGTGGCAACGACAAAGCTCAGTTTCCAGCCCAGAGGGAAGTGTCTGTGTTCGTGGAGACCACACATGCCATTCAGGAGATGAGGCTGCCAGTCAATGGGGAGTTCATCCTGAATTCAGGAGCTGGATTTTATGTTGTGAGCGGGCAAGATCCAAGCTGTGAAGCAGGTGTCACGACCCAGTTCAAAGATTCAGAGTCTCTGCAGTGGTTTAACCCAGCTCTGTGGCAGGCAGCTGCAACTCTGGATGACTTGCAGCAGGGAAAGTTCTTGTTCTCAGTTCACGAGGAGAGCGTCCCTTGCCAGTATGATGATGTGGTTTTTCGAGCCCGCTCCTCCTTCAGGGTAGACACCAGCTCGGGTCAGTCTAGCATTCCTGTCAAATCTGTGTCTGTGCTGGGGGAGAAGTTTGACAGCAGCTCTAAATTCTCCCAGTATCTCAGCTCACGCTCAGGCCAGCTTCAGTTTCATGGATCCTCTGCCGTCACTGTTGGAAACCAAGAGTGTGGAGATCCTTCTGGCTGCGACTGTGGGAATTCTGCAAACCATGAGTGGATCTGTAGCAAAGTGAAATGTTCCTCTCTGAGCTGTAAGAAGCCTCTCCGCCCTGCAGGACACTGCTGTGATGTTTGTGGTGCCATTCTCACCATCCATTACGCCGCTGGTTTCAACCTGCAGACTTACAGGCAACGAATCCATCACCTATTTCTCACTCTGCCACAGTACAAATCCGTTCAGCTGGGCATGTCTAAAGTCTTCAAGTCACAGCGGTTGATGGGGGTCATCCCTTATGGTACCGCACCTGAGATCCAGGTGGTCATCATGGATGGAGAGAAGGGAACACAGTCAGAAAGTCTGGCCCGGGACATACTGAACGATGCCCGCTCTCAAGGCTCCAACCTGGGGATCATTGGGGCGGACTTTCAAGCCTCCTCTGGAAACGGCAGTGACCAGAGTGACACGAGCGCAGGGTTGGTGGTTGGAGTTGTCTTTGGTGTTTTGATTTTGCTCACACTGATCACCGCCTTGATCGTCCTGGTTCGTAGGGGGTTTATTCAAATGCCGTCCAGCTTCAGGAGGCAAAGCGTTGTTGGAGAGCTTGGTGGGCCCCTTGACCACGGCTTTGCCAATCCCATTTTTGACAAGCCTGACATGCTGCATAATGTTCCTGGTGTTTATGCGACTGAAACAAATAATTCAATCTCCCTGACTCAGTCAGGTGTGCACTTTGTAAATCCAGTTTATGACGAGAATGAAACAGATTTTAACGCCTGAAGCCGACTGCAGTGAACTTCAAGCATGTTAATGATTTTCCAAAGTACATTTGTATTATCTTGATGATTTTACAGACCCTTCATAAATCCTCTGATAGCTTTATAATGATTCTGAATGTGCACTTGTAAGACAAATAAAGTAATTGTTGGCAGCCAGTTGTGTACTTTTTTCCTTTTTCATGTCACACTGACGAGCTGTCAAACAATAGAGCTGCAATAAATTCTTAACACGCCTTCTGCTGCACATGTTCTTGTTTTCCAGTTTCCACTAGATGGTAGTAAATTTAACCTTGAGTGACATGTATGTGAACATGTACAGTAACTTTATATACCATGTTATGTAAGCTAAATAAACATTCACAAAGCACCATTTTTTCTTTCACAAGCTCCCAGTGAAGGCACATGTTGCATCAGTTTGCCACCAGAGAGACGACATTGTCTTTCTTTGACAGCCAGGCTATTACATATAAGGGCTCTATAAAATCAGCAGAGTACTTGTGGAGCAACCTCATAGGACCGGCTACATCGTAAAAAGACACAGAGCCTCTGTGAAAGTCAACATATAAGCCAATTCTTGTGATATCAGTGACATCCAACTGTGCCTCCACTCCGGCGTGCCAGGCAAAGAAACCTCGGCTGTTCCTTCCCATGCACCAGGAAAAGTCGTTCCCATTGATGCAGCTGGTGCTTTGCTCTCCCTTACGATCGATGCTCTTGTACGTGACTCCTACGTGTGCGCCCTCCCCACTCAGCTCCGCTTCTATGTAGTGTCTCCCCAGGTAAATGCTGTCTGAAGTCATCGCCTGACGCCAGTATTCGAAGCGGCCAGGGTGGTCTGGGTAGCTGTGCTGCCAGGGGCTGGTGTTGGTCAGCTTTCTGTTGTCTTCTGTTACACGCAGGAAGTGATGGGTGGTGTCGGGGTCAAAGAACAAATTCCTTGTGTCTACAATACATGGAAGAGAGAATTTTAAAAATAATTCACAAGCCAAATGAAACAGTCTGATAAAAAGACAAAATGATGTATTGAAAAGTATATTTACATTTTAAGAAGTCCTCTTGTGTCTCAGGATCAGGCAACGATGAATGTTGAGATTCTGCCATCTCTGATGTAGTGCCTATATTAACATATTGCAGAGAGGATATTCATTTTCTGGCAAGACATGAGGATTTCTACAATACATAGATAGCTTTTAAAGACATAAGCAAAGAAAGACTGAACTAGAAAGGGGAGTGCAGACCTCCGCCAAGGCCAGTGGTGCATTACCGTGCTCCTGGGATGGTCCTGTTTCCTGATTTGGGAAGTTGTGTTTGTATTTTATTGCTCAAAGCATTAAAACAACATATTTATAGCTGTTTCCAGTATTTGGGTAAAAACAATATGCAAGGAAACAGATCATTGGAGCCACAAAATATGACTGGGAACTCTTCTTTTTTTACCGATCATGTGAAATACCCTTTCTCCAAGTTTCATGAAAATTTGGCCTTTAGTTTTTCCATAATCCTGGAGGCAATCAGAAAACTCACACCAAAAAAAAGTCTACAGAAATGTGGTAGATGTTAGATTGGTTTTTAAGCAAATTTCATGACATTCAGGCTACTCGTTTTCAGGCCATTACACTCAAAACCATACATGTAATCCTCATGGTGGTGCTCGGGGAAATGGTTTAGGGTCGACAAAGTGAATGGGATCACCCATAGACAGACATACAAATCTGACATACTGTATACTCACCACTTTTACCGATAGATTTCAGTTTTTCCTTGTAGCAGGACAGAATGAGGTCACACAGCTCCTGTGTAGCATCAGTCACTACTTGGACATAAGAAGTTAGATGTTCCATGCGGTTAACGTGCGGACAGGGCAGACACACATCTGCCACTCCTTTCTTCCACTCGGAGTACTCCTGGAACATGCAAAAAAAAAAAAAAATGTAATATGACGTAACATGAAGCCCTTAAATAACTTGCAGGTACTTTATCCCTGATCCAGAACTTTTCTCTGTGAATGAAGGGATGAAATACCGTCTCTGTGGACACTGTCAACACATCCGAGCTAATCTCTTTGTCTCAGAGAACATTCTGTGCTAACCCCAGATCATGACACTATTAGGATCTCAAGCATCTCAGATACTCTGTACCTGCAGGAAGTCAACATCAGACTTGCTCTTGGTTAGTTTGTTCATTTGAGCCGAAGTTTTCATCAGCTCTGTTCTCCTCTGCTCCAGATGTGCCTGGATGCCCTCTGCCTGTCTGAGGGCCTGCTTCTGCTCCCCCTCCAGCACCTCCACCGCCCCTTTTCTGGCCTCCTCTACGGTTGTCTGCAGCCTGGCAAACTGCTGTTCGACAATAACACAAACCTCCTGTACTGAAGACTGAAGGCCCGGGGAGGAAAGAGAACAAAAAACACATTTAAACCAGAATTATGCATTACATAATGTACAAAGAATAGCATATTTCCCTGTTTAACATACCTTAATTACATCATTGTTTCCCTGTAGCTTTTCAATTGCTTTCTCAGCTTCCGAGGCACTCTGAGTGATCTCTTCTTGTTTCTTCTGCAGCTCAGTCTGCAGCACAAACAATCATAACATAACTGCAACACACTCTGCAAAGACACAACCCATAACGGACTAATCCTCACTTAATTTAGATAATGAAAGAAAATAGTTTGAAGCTGTGGATTAAAAAATATATTTAAAAAAAAGAGAAAAGAAGTACATGTGTTATGTTAAGACCTCAATCTGTGTCCGAGCCTCCCCCACAGATGCAGTCGTGTGCCCCTCGTGCTCCTGGCTCTCGCAGTCCAGACACACACAGCAGCCGTCCATCAGACAGAAGCGCTCCAGAGGAAGCTGATGAACCTCACACGTCCGGCACTCGATGTCGTGGAGGGGATCCACCAGACGGTGGTTTTGAAATTTAGCGTTCTCCAGATGGGGTCTGAGGTGGGCCTCGCAGTAAGACACCAGGCAGGTCAGGCAGGATTTGAGGGCCTTGCTGGGGCTGTCCATGCAGGAGTCACATAGCACATCTTGTGGGAGCAGCGTGCCGGGCGCCTCGGTGGCAGGATCCCTCGGTTCCTCCTCCACATCTGTATTGTGTTGACTCTCGCTCAAGTTCTCCTCATTATTTTCGCTAAGCGTTGCCATGTTTGCAGGCTTCCCTCTAGTCAACTTGAATCTGGTTTGGTTGAGCTTCAGGCCTACAAACTTCAACTGCCTTTTCCTGCTTTTTCTAAGATCCAAAGACCCTCAGAGTGCATACGGAAAGAATGAATAACCACGCCTTAACTATTTCGTACGCAGCCAGCTGCTGAAGTGCTCCTTTTCCACCCCTCCCTTGTTTAACTCTTGTCTTTGCTCTGTGCCCAGTCTCACTCAGTTTAAGATACAACAGATTACACAGAAAACTGGGAGGAAATGACGTGTGTATTATGAGCAAGCCAGGGAGGGAAATGAACATCCTCTTTTTTATTCTGTCCAACATAATGACTTGGCTTGTTTACGGATTTTACATTCTTCAGGAATGTCGGGTTAAAAGATTTGCTTCAATAATGGGGATAAGAAAACAGTTTTCTGATCTGTCATCATTAAAGCCAATAGATTAATAAAAAAGTCAGTCTGTGTATGTTATCATCACTGCAGCATATGGATAATTTAATGCTGCTAAAGTGCTCATCTGGGGGAGTCTGCCAGTGTTTCCTTCTGATAACGCTGTTATGTAAGAGGCTTCTAGACAACAGTACAACTTCCTGACTTCATGTCATGGAGTGCAGAGCCAACAATGGCGTGTCTTGTGTGTGTGAGCGGCATGCGGGGATTATCACTAAGGCTAAAGATGCCAAAACAAGAACTTTCCGCTTTCTCTGTCTGTCTCACCGACACACAGACACCAAACTCCTGGCAGAAGCGTAAAATGGTGTCTGAGACAGGATGGCCTTTAAAACCATCACTATATACAAACACAATGCATAAGAAGGAAATACATATATTTACATGTTTGGTTCATTCATGAGTGAACATTCATTTACTTTAAACCAGGGCTTTAGAAATACTGAGGCCAGATTTTTTTTCGTAGAATTCTGTTCATCTACATTTTTCACTAGCAACAAAAATAAAAATGATCTAAATGTTATGATTAAAGAAAATCATTTTGAACCATTACATTTCATTATTTAACTGCATTTTTCATAATCTCCTCACAAAATGATCTCAATGTAGTTTCAGAGCCTTCTGTACACTTATTTGTACTGTTGGTAGTTATGGTGATATCTAGATATTAGAGGTTTTGCGAGTAAGCAGCAGTTTTGAAAAATTACACATTTTAAAACATCAAAATGCTTTATAAAGGCACATCTTACAGTATATTATGCATATATTCTATATGGGCTACTCAGTTAGGTACTTCCAGCTTTAAAAACATTAGTATTTTTTTATTTAAAAGCCATCAATGTGTTAAAAAGTTGTGATGGTAGACATCAACATATGTTCCTGTACTGACATGAGTGATATATGAAGATTTATAGATCTGTATGGACTGAACATGCAAAATAGAACCACAACTACATGTTTATATTGTGTGAAATAATCTAAAGATAGATAGATAAAGTGGGTTTTCATATTTACGTTTACAGTACATCATTACAGTAAAATCTCAATGAACAATTGGCCTGCATTGCCAGTGAACATACTTGGCTTGCTGTATGTAAACATGTACAGAGATGAAACATGAGTAAGGAAACAGTCGAAGGGCTGGGGGTGAAAATGTTGCTCAGAATGTTGAAAATGAAACAGTTACTGATAAAGTTACAGTGAAGTGAATGAGGAAGGTATTTATGACAAGGGACACTTTTAAGCAAATGCACAGGCACAAGCAATGCAGGCACATGAGATGGTAGGATTTACCCCATGGGGGCAAACACGTTCAGGGGACACAGACCCTACAATAAACTCTCTGTTGACTATGCTACAGAGCATACAATAAACGCAGCGCTGCACTCTGATAATTGTCTTTCAGTTTGTTCAACCATGCAGCGCAGGTGACTCCAACCAACCGACATACAGAGATATTTGCAGTGATCCTCCAGAGGCTAACACGACACTGTGACAGAGTTTCACAGTCGTCCTCTCTTGTTTGACATATCCATGTTGACAGCATCCTTTCTGCTTTGTTACCACCGAGGTACCAGGAGAGGTAAATCATTATGTCTTCCCCGTCCATACGTGACATTCACTCCGCAATGCTCCACTGACCTTTAAGCCTGGATGAGCACACAGCAGGAGGGAGCATCTACAGCAACTTTTATTATCTGCAGGACAGGATAAAGAATCTGTGTTTGTAACTGAGGAGGGTTCGTGCGAGAGTACAGAGACAACACAAACAACATGCCCAGATACTTCAGAGTCACTCACAGTTCTGTGTCTTCAATGCAGTCGGGGTCCTCTATGGTCTCCAGGTGTCTCTTACAGGCGTCTAGGATCTTTTTCCTTGGTCCTAAGGGGATGTGGATACTCTTAAGGTCGTGGTCAGAGCACAGCAACAGTGCTTCAAGGTCAATCTTCTCCCTCTTGAAAATGGAGAAAAAGTCGCTCATGCTCTGTGTGGCGAGGAAGACCTCCAAATGGCTCGTGTCGGCCTCATCGTCGTCATCCAGACCCAACTCCACTTCATCCCAGGGCAGCTCCTCCACGTTCCTCTCCTGCAGACTGCGTGCACTGCCGATGCTGTCTTCATCTGCACTGGGGTATTGCTGCAGCCGACTGCGCAAACGCACGTTGTTGCCTGAGCGATCCGCGCTGTCCTCATCCCGACCGCCAATGTCAAACATCCCGCCACTCACATAGTTCCTCCTGAAGACCATGGTGCCCAACCCGGGCCTGTTGAACAGGGAATCATGTCCTGAGTCAGTGCTGATCTCAGAGTAGTCCACATCCGGCCCGTGGAGGTCCGGCTCGCTGATGGCACGTGAAATGGCATCGTAATTGTCTCTGGGGAACATGTCACGAACGTTGCGGCGGCCGCGGTCCTTTGGGTTGACATAAGTCCCCTGTTTGACAAACATGACATCGTTGCCCAGCTGAAGTCCAGAAAGGGAGCGCACACTCTTCCTCCCGTCCTCGTAGATTTTAAAGGTCCCATCTCCTTGTTTCCTCTTCTCCAGCTTCCTCTGAATCTTTGTCTTCCCTCGGTTTGTGGCATGGAGAGTAGCCTGTGAATACATGCAGAAATTAGGAACAGTTACAACTAAAATTATTACATTTTTCGAAAACTTTACTAGAAATAAATATTAAAAGCTATGAGGTTATATACATTCCAACACTTTTCATACAGTTACTGGTTTCAGTTTATGTCAATGTGCTGGCCATGCTAACAGGCTGGGGATTAAATATTTAAACAACTATTGGATGGATCATCATGAAAATTGGGTTAGCTATTGGGTAGATTTAATAGGCATGTTTGCACATGGTTTCCACTTAGATGATGAATTGTAGTAATTTTGGTAAAGCCATTATTTTAACTCTCACATAATCATGATGCCAAGATTCCCATTTGTCCAATTCTGGTTTATAACCAAATATTTCCACAACCAGTGCACTGTGTGTGTGTGTTTCTAGTTACTGTATACTATGCAGTTTAAAGGGGGGATTTGACTTTGCTACTATGCAAAACAAACAAACTCAGTCCAGAAGAAAAGACAAATAAAAACTCCTGACCTGAGAATATGGCACGCTGACTGTGGCTGCATTAAAGTTGTGCAGCTTGTGGCTAATAGAGCTGCTGGTGTAGCTGGAAAAGCTCATGACGTCTGACGCGGAAGCCTCCGACGTCTCCTTGTGAAACCTCCGCTCCATGCGTTTGTGGTGTTTCTTCTGCATCTTCACGCACTCTTTGATCCGCCGCTCGGCATCTCGAAACGCCCGGTCCTTCATCTTGCTGACCAGCTTCGTGTTGAGCCCCGTCTGCTTGGTAGCGATGGCATCCAGGTAGCGGACGCAATCCATGTGATTCTTTGTGGCGGCCATGTCCAACGGCGTGTGGTAGTCGTTGTCCAGGCACCATATGTTGGCACCGAAAGACACCAGGAAGAAAAGGCAGTTGAGGTGACCATTGGCAGCTGCCAGGTGGAGCGGCGTGTTCCCCCATATGTCACACTTGTCAGGGTTTCCTCTGTGGGCCATGAGAAAAATGTTAGATACAGCATTCTGACTTTGTGTCACATTCACTACATAAATATTTTCAGCTGCTGTTCTCACTGTTACTAAGGTCATTGGATACTGTTTGCCTCTTTGGCCCTCTGTTTAGATGACTCACTGGTGAGTAAGCATGTGATTTTTTGATTATGTTTTCAGCACTGACCTGCCATCCGTGGGTTGTTAATGGGGCCTTATTTAATTATTTACAGTCTAAACACCACATTGCCCTTTCAGAAAACCAACCATATATCTTCTGCTGGCAACTCATTCGTCTTTTTAATGCTTCAATCACTTGGCAAATAGGACGGTTTAATAAATGGTTCCATTAAAAAGGAATTTACTACTATGCAGGGGTCATAACAACAAAACTATAAGCAACATTTACCCTTGGCTGACAGTCCACGACCTTAGGGTTACCTCTGTGTGCTGCACTGTTGCTGCCTCGTCTGTAATATGACCACAGGCTTGCCAGCTCCACTGCTACACTACTTGTATCCAGTTTCAGGGGAGGCCGAATAGGTTGCGCCTGACTCAAAAAGCACAACTGTGCATGGCGTGTGATGTCATGCTGGATTCCTCAGGTCAAAACACATGATATTAAAGCTGGTTGGGTAATTTGGAGGACACGTACATGGAAGTTTCTTACTTTTTTCTTCTATCACGAACCTGGTATGAGAATTTACAGTATGGAAGCTCATTTGTATGCTCTTTACTCAAATATAACAAGTCTTTGTGCTCCGTTAAGCATGTTAGTGATTGTAACTTTCAAAGGTTTACTGATTATATTAATCTCTGGCCAACAAAAATAAATATTAGAATAATTTGCTGTAATTTCTCCTTTTATATTTCAGGTTATCTGCTTGGTGTCACACCTCCTAAAAGTGCATGTTTACTGAACTGTCTTGTGTCTTCGCAGCCTTCCAATGCAGCCACATACAGACTGCTAAATATTTGATACGATGGACGTGAAGCGACTGTCGAAGTGCAGATGTATAATTGATGGATTGCGTTGTAAGGTTTTCACAGGGAATGTGTGTCAGATCTGCCTGACCAAACCTGGGCAGCAATTAGCACTCTGATTTCAGACCCCTTGCTGCTTTTTTTTTGTCCGGACAGGATTGAGTTTTAACGGTCAGAAAGACAAAGATCAGGGGTTGCGTTAGTTCAGATGGTTGTGATCAGTGTGCATGATGGACAGCATGTGGCAACCAGCCTAGAAAAAGACAATAAAACAAGCCCAAACAAAGGAAGCATAAACCCTGCACTGAAACAGATAAAAGAATATAAAACTCTGATGTCAAAGATAAACAGCAATTAGCTATGTTCAATTTTTATTTTTGGAGGAAATATTTATCACCCTCAGATTATACAATATGCTTGCTGTAACATGATAGCTTTATGTGCCGTAATTTATGTCCATCCTAGTAAAATGCTGACCGCAGCGGTGATAGGTCTGCTCACTTATCCCTCCCCGCTTCTTTATCACATTACGGGCTGTTTGAGTCTTCACTTCCCATGACAGTTTAATGTCACTGCAGGCTGCCCCAGTGCAATATACTTGCCAAATATAGCGGCACATGGCATCTTTCCCATGAAATTGTCAAGCAGTATTAAACTTTTCTTCATTACATCCCCGGGTCTCATGAGTTTGGTGCCTCAGTGAAACATTATGGCAGCTAATAATGTTTAGTTTTAGTACCTCGTGTCAATCAGGAGTTTATGCTTTTCTGCTATCAATAGAATACTATGTCCTTGGCAGCTCAAAGGCTTCAGAGACTTTACAATTTACAATTATTCCGTGGGAAATAGGGAATTCTCTATTATTACATAAGGGTGGAAGCTTTCCCTGCTTTGTTGCATGTCTGTTTTAAGAAAAAATAAGTCTACAAATATGATGTTTTGCACTCAGTAAGTTAAGCACTGATGAGCACTGATGCCGCCTACAGTCTCTTACGCACTTTACTCAATTAAGCAGATTCATAATGGGCCCATTTTTCTGGCTGACAAGCAAACCAGGTCAGCCAGAAAAGATGAGGAATGGGCTGTTCATGACGACCAATCACATTTGCGAGAGTCTTCTCTGCATTTTTGATCCACTCATCTCTCTCCTACGCACCTGTCAATGAAATATATGCGTAACGTTTTTCCTGCCTGTCGTGAAATGAAATTGGTAGTTATGCAATGAAAAGTTATAGTGCCTCTCCATAACAAAGTACTGAAATGCTTTTTTTTTTTACATAACAGCTCATGAGACAGGACAAGTTAAATTTATGTCTTAAAAATCACTTTTATGGGCTGTCAGGCTGTCTCTGAATGCAGGACTGTAGTGCATTTAATGGACTGAACCTGTCATCATAATGTGTATGACTTATCCCATGTATAGGGGCTTTTATGATAGGTGCCATGAGGTGACCTTGAACAGTGTCATAATGTTGCAAAGCTATGAAAGTATGCTGTGAATGTTTAACTAATAGTTTTTAGAGCTGTGCATTAATTTCACAAAGTTTCTCATCACTCTAAAATGTAAAAATAAACAAAATTAATAAAACCCTGTCTCTAAAATAGTGAACATAGGCCTGCTAATGTGCAGAAATAGTTGTAATTATTAAACACAGTGTCCAGTCAAACATGGGGATTTTCCAGACTTGGTCAATAATATAAAATAGACTGAAAAGCTACCAAACAGGATGCTTGGTTAAAACGTGCACTGCTTAGCCAGGAGTGAAGCCTGAGGTTGATGTATTAGAAGTATGACAGGTCCTGCCCTATCCTCCGGGTTAAACTCTAATAATTGCTGCCCTGTGAAAGGTCACGTGTATATTTTTTGTAAGGTCAGCGTCAAATGCCTTTAGGTATTGAAATTTGATTTCTAATAATAAGCCTATTCTGCCCAATCTGACACTAATGATTGCTTATACTAACAAAGGAAAACGTAAAAATTGTCACTTTAGCCTCTAACATGTGTTAATAGCCCATAGGTATGACTGAAGGTGTACACCGTAGTGCTCTCACGCCCTATTAAGTCGTTAAGTAACAAATGGTTTGTACCCACCCCCTGCCCACGATCAGCCGCAGAGCCTCCAGGTTGCCGTGGTAAGCAGCCCATAACGTCGGGGTCATGCCATCCTCATCCGGCGCGTTCAGATCCTTCCGAGTTGCCTCCTTCAGCAGGTCCAGGTAGCCGTCCCGGGCCGCCTTGTGGTACCTGTCATTCATGGTGCACAATTAATCCACCCTGCTCGACTCCATTCCGTTTCATCAACACCACCACCATCGTCGTCGTCGTCACGCGGCGATGTAGAGGGAGCAGACCGACTGAAGTGCCGGTTTCTCCCCCAGGTCCTCCCAGAGAGAGCCGCTCCTGATCAGTGGAGGAGCGCGTCGCTGGTATCCAGGGACGCCACGGTGCACACTGTGCGGGTAACAGTGCTCCCCGTGGCCGAGGGGGTCCACAACAGACCGGGGACATCAGACTAAAATATAAACAAAAAGCAAAGAGCAATTATTGTTAAAACTCTCACTGATGAAGCGCTTTTATTTAATCATGCTCATATTAATATCAGAGCTATCTGGGGCTCTCATTTTAAGATCCACTTGTATGATGGTTTAGACTCTACGCAGTTGCAAGTTTATTGGGTACACCCAGCTAAAACCAATGCAGTCTAATGCAATCCTGCATAATAAATCAATAAATCAATAAATACTTCCTCCATGACGTCACAATTCACATTTTTGTATATTACCTTTGTGGTGCTGTATTGTATTGCACCCCTTTAGTCAATTTAATGCAATGCACAATAGCTAACTGCTGCTGCTAATGTAAAAAGTGCAATAACTGTCAATCCATATATGGTATTTTATTTGTTAGAATTGTATGCACCATCCACAGCATATAACTAGGCCTATGTATTCATACATTTATATCCTATTATTTCTATATATTGTTGTTGCTTTGTTTGTTTAAGCGATAGTGAATATTAGAATTAGTAATTAGAGATTACTACCAACCAAATGTCAGTGTTTAGCATATATTAACAATAAAGCATCTTATCTTATTTTAATGGCTAATACAAAAATAAATAAATAAAAATGATATCAGCCTACATGCATCTGGTAGAATATCCAGATTTATGTTTTTATAGAAAATAAAAGGTGTTTCTGACCCGTTTCCTTTTTCTTAAAACTCTGTGGGAACAACCTTAAAGCAGTCACTGCACTGCTGTTGAGTTATATAAACTGCAGGAAATGATAAGTATTATGATAAAGTATTCCTGGAGATGTCTCATTGTGACACACGGGGAAGAGTCAGAGTCACTCCGGTGTCATTATTTGTCCGTGTTGCTGTGAATAAACCATTGTTCTCACTTTAAACTTTCCTGTCATGAGTGTTGCAACGGGGGAAAAAAGCACCTCTGCTCTCAGCCCAGCCCTGATGAGAAGGACATACATTTACTTAAATACCTCTCTGAATTAAGCATCGTTATACCAGCCACACCAGACATTTCAGTTCTCGGACATTCTACCCAATTGAAACTTGCATGACAATAGGTAGAGCTAATGGCCAGGCTTTTCATGTCCCACACCTCAGGCATTTAGCATGCAAAAGATATGGAGGCAGCTTTTCTACATTGAACCACAAAAAGCATTAAAGAGCTGAAAGTATTCCCTTCGAGCACCGACCCAAAAAGATAAGAAAGCTGCACGTGTTACGCCTATTTGAAGAATTTAGATCACATTTAGATTGTGAGGCACAGCTGCATGTGGTCAGCTGCAGGAAAAAAAGGGGATTAAGTTGAACAAACCACACAATCTACAAGCCTCTAAAGTATTTAGAAATGCTCAAAGATATGAAAAATTGGTTTTGATAAGTAATGCCACATATAGTTGCACTTCTCCTCACTTTAACATTCATTTTGTGCAGACTCATGCACCAAATGAGTGGAATTTTAAATGTATCGTATCATATCAAAAAAAGTGCTGTTTATCTGAAAAGGAACCGGTTTCTTTTATTTTGGAATTCGGGAGAAAAGGTTTTTCCTGGAAACATCTTTTGAACTTTACTTGAATATTTTGTGCAAAACATGATGTGTTTGGTAATAATATGGTGTTGTTCATAACAGATTTATTGACATTTATGACTGTACAGTAAACCACAGCGTTTTTGAAGGCATATAAAAGCTGTGACGGCTTAGTCTGCTTCCCAGACTCTCACTGCATCAGGTAAGCTTACAGGTGTCCTGACACCGTTTCTCCATTGTTTGATTGTGGAAGAGCTACTTTTACATTATTATATATTACCTGATGTTATTCCTGATTTTATCAGAGATGGAGAGGGAAAATAGCACTGCTAATCCATGATGGCATGTTTGTGTATTCTCACTCAATACGGCACTTTTAACATGTATTGCTCACCAAAAAATGCCTAAAGGGGAGGAAATTAAATCCCATTTGTTGATTTGTCTGTATCTAGCACCAACAGGGTGACAATTATGCAGATTTTGTGTCAGTGGAAAGGTTTCGCTTGGGCGGGATCTGTCTTTACAGGGACGCAATAAGTGGGCGTAGCTGTTAAACCTGTAACGTCTCAAATGGAACCAGATGCAGCAAATGCCTCATTTGTGAATAGATCTTAGCAGGAGGAAGCATGTGTTTGAACACTGGCTACCCATGCAACTGTCTGAGCGATGGCAATCCCTGTGAACCATGCAGGATGACGGCCAAAGACAGGGAGACGGAGGAGGCACACCTGTCCAACAACATCGTGCAGAGTCAAGCGGGGAGCAGCTGTGAACCCGACCTGAATGAGTCTCCCATTGAAGGGGTGAGGGAGCGGGGTCGCAACTGGGGATGGATGCTGTCTGGGATCATTTGTGTAAACATTCTGATCCTGGGCTGTGCATTGGTCAGCGGCAGCGCCTATAATAACGTAAATATCAGCAGCGTTGACCAGCAGGTTTTCCTCATCATCCTCCTCCTCCTCACCACCATCTGGATGGTTTATTATACCATCTACACGGCCAGGACAGAAGATGCTATTGTTTACAAGGATGCCCATGCAGGACCTGTTTGGCTCAGGGGTAAGTTGATGTTGTTTAGAATAAAGTTTTATTTTCCTGGAAAAGAGTTTGCAAAAACTTTCATGATTTGTATTCTTGCTCCTTCAGCTGGACTGGTGCTGTTTGGACTGCTCAGCATTATCATGGACATCTTCAAGATAGCGAGCTACGTTGGCTACCTGCACTGCGATTCTGCTGTTAAAGTTGCATTCCCGGTGATACAACTTGTCTTCGTACTTGTGCAGGTAAACATGCAAAATCACAAATACATGTAGACATTCAATCAAGTCTTTATCATTGCAGAGCTATTAATATAACCATGCAATCATTTTGCAGACATACTTTTTGTGGTTCCACTCCAAGGACTGTGTGCAGCTGCAAAGGAACCTTACACGGTAGGGGATGAATGGATTTCCTTTTTCTATTCTTTTTTTCTTTTGTTCTTTTTTTTTCATCACTCACCGTCTTTGTAAACATGCTACGCCTGAGGGTATCTATTTGATACGTAAAAAATAAGCCTCCTCCTGAGAATAACCTGGACAATTTTCAAACTGAAGTTCCTGCCAAAGTTGCTGTTGTTGTTTCACTGCCGAAAGCAGAAAAGTATCTTCATTGTCAAAAAATTATTATTATATCTACTATAGATTAATAATTTGGTTGATAACAAGTAAGGAAATCGTGTAAAATGCAAAGTTTCTCAAGTTGCATGTTTTAACCCCAAATTATAGTTTACTATCAAATAAGACATTAAATAGCTACAAGCAGTATTTTGTACTTTTTGCTTAAGGGATTTAAACTATTAATCTTACCAAAACTTTTCAGTTATTTTTCTGTTCGCTAGTTTGTTTGAAGTATAATAAAGCGAGGCAGTTTTTCTGGATTTGAATTATTTCACTCATATTTCATATGAATGACATGAAAATCTAACATTTGCTCTATTTCAGTTCATTTACATTTATCTTTATATATATATTTATTTATTTTTTAATACAGTTGTTCTTTGCATTGATTGTATGTCTTTTTTCTCTCTTTTTTTAAAAAATTTTACCACATTTTAGTCTAGTAGTCATTCTATTTTACTACTGTTACCATTTTTTATACATCTTACATTTAAATAAAAATACATTTAAAATACATTTAATTTTCTTGCATGCATTAGTCTCTAATTAGTAACAGCTTTTGTTTTTTCTATGAGAGACACCTTTTCTGGACTGTTCATCTTTGTAGCAATAACATAAATATAAATACGTTTTTTGACACTATTTAGTTTCTGATCATTGTTTTCTTTCTCTTTTTTCTGGTATAATTATGTAGCTGTGGGCTGATGCTCACCCTGTCCACAAATCTGGTTGTGTGGATGACCATGGTCACGGAGGAGTCCCTTCACCAAACAACAGCTCCCGACCCTCCGAGCAACAGCTCCTACAAACTCCTTGGACGGAGATCTTACATCAATAGAGGTAATTAAATTAATTAAAGCAATCAAAGCAGATAAAGCAATCGGTAAAACACTACAATATAAACCTTCTGCTTGTCTGTCTTACAGCCGGTTATGGAGACGATAAGTGCAAGTGCAGCCACACTTCATGTAGCATCTTCAAGGAAGCCTACTACTACCTGTACCCCTTCAACATTGAGTACAGTCTCTTTGCCTCTGCCATGGCCTACGTCATGTGGAAAAATGTGGGCAGACTAACAGAAGAACACGGCCACCACATCAAATTTCGCCTAAAGGATATTTATCTTGGCCCTGTGGCAGGAGTTCTATTAGTGATCGCAGGCCTGGCAACCTTCATCGTATATGAGATGGAAATGAAAAACGATGATAGTGAAGATGACCAGAAAGACCGAGCAGTGATGATGCACTTTGTCATGAATATAGTGATAGTGACCCTGATGTCTGCGACCACTGTGATTGGCTGTGCCGTCTTTCGGGTGGACCACAGGGAGCACGTATCAGACAAAAACCCCACCCGCAACCTGGATGTGGGGCTGCTGGTGGGAGCCTCACTGGGGCAGTTCATCATCAGCTATTTTAGCATTGTAGCCATGATCGCAACTGGAGCCAAAGGCTACCTCGACAGGCTCAACCTGGCCTGGAGTATCCTGATGGTGATCCAACTGGGCCTGCAGAACTTTTTCATCATAGAGGGTCTACATCGGGAGCCCTTCCATGAGGTGCACGAGATTACTGTGGTCGCAAATCCATACGTGCTGCAGCCGGGCAAAGAGCTGAGCATCCTTGAAGGATTTGACATGGACACAAAGCCCAGCCCGGTTCCCACAGCACACAGTCTGCACGGCCACGCCGCTGAGCACAAGCCCAAACTGCTGTGGAAGAGACGGGTGTTGAAGGAGGTCTGTGCGTTCCTGCTGATGGGCAACATCATAGTGAGTAAAACACACTGCCTCACCCTCTCAAAGCCACTGTTTTAAAATTCACCAAACACTCAACCTGTTCTCTTTCTTTCTCCGACAGCTGTGGATCATGCCGGCATTCGGAGCTCGTCCCCAGTTTGACCACGCCACCGAAACTCAATTCTACCAGTTCAGAATGTGGGCTGCGGTGGTGAATGTTGGACTTCCTTTTGGCATCTTTTACCGCATGCACTCAGTCGCCAGTCTGTTTGAGGTTTTTGTGACCTCATAACGCCACCAGGAGCAAACGATGTATACAGCCGACTGTTTTGACAATATAAAGCTGTTTTGTATAAATTGTAGTTAGTTTTGATGACGCTTTGTTATTTCTTTATAAATGTGTGAGGGAGATGTTGACTGATGGAAATCCTCACTTTGTCACACGATGTCTCTCATGATGTTATAGTATAGTGTATATGTTACAATGTAAATGTATTCAAATGTTATTTTCAGAGGCCAAAAAAAGGAATGAATTGTGAAGCTAATCTTGTATAACTCGTTTATGCTTAAGCCGCTGTATGCACAAAATAAAGGCAAAGGGTTGAGAGAGAGAATGGTGGTGTCAGCAATTATCAGTTTTATTATATTTGTGGTACACATATTTGTAGTAGTAAACCGAGTCAAACCTACGTCATTCAGCTTATTCTGAGAATCTAGTTAGTCTTACAGCAGCTATATCTAGCTAGCATTTAGCAGATCTATTAGAACTCAAACAATTAATTTGCAGATGGAAGATGAATCAACATTTTGATAAATCATTAATTTGTCAGATATTAAAGTGAAAATATGATTTTGAAAAATTATTTGCTTTCCAATTTTTCACATCTTGCATCTTTCTGACATTTTATGGATCAAAAGATTAATTGATTTAATTGAGAAAAAAAAGATTAGTATCTTAATGGATAATGAAACACAATTCTGAATAATTGCTGCCCTGATTATTTTTCTTAGACCTTTACAAGATTGAATGTACTGTATACTGTTTTAAAAATGGGCTTTTAGGAATATTATTTATAGATGGAGTTGTAACCTTATTGTGGATGTTAAAATACTACATTATTTCTGTTGTTGTTGTTTAAATCGAATTTTTAAAAAAACAAATTCTGCTATAAATTATATTGTAAAAGTGCAAATTTACAAAGTAAAATGTTTTGAAAGAAGTGCCATTTTGTGTGATGTTATACAAAATACAAACACAATATAAATAAAAAGTCTAAATTAATTGAACATACTAAAACCGAACATACTTCTGAAGCTATTGAGGAAACTTACCAGCTTGAAATAAAAGCACCTATGTAGCACTTAATGGTAATGGTAGCCTATATTTATTTATCTTTTAAACAACAACAATTATAATAATAATAATAATAATAATAATAATAATAATAACAATAATAATAATAATAATAATAAAAACTGTTATATATACTGGAACAATCACACGCGCCATAATTGGCCATTTATTTGGGTTTAATGTTAGACTAGCCTTTGAGTCAGGCACATTTAAAGCCGCACTTCCTTCGGGTCCCTAGCACACGTTCTTGTTTACAACCACGTCACCAGGAAATACAACCCGAAGTTCCAACATGCAGAGACAGGTAGAAGTCGATCCTAAATACGACGTTGTTTTTAATACGAAGCCATATTAGTTTTTGTGTACAATGCAAATCTTGTGAGGGGTTATTTTCAACTTAATTATCCACGAGATTTCACACATTATATGGTGGAAACAAAAATGTGGCAGCTTCGCATTAACCTGCTCATGTTTTCAGGATTCTCAAGACGCCCCTCTGTTCGGCGAAGATGACGGTAACACCAACCAAAGAAAGTCCAAAATAAGGTGATATGTGCTACCTTTGTTTTTTTGGGTAGCTGCTCACCTGGCTTTGTATTTTTAACTTTAAGGAGTAAAATCTGTGTTTCAGACACCCGCTCGTCTCTTTCTTCCACCTCTTCTTCCGAACAAGTGCCATCTTGGTTTACTTACTGTGCGACATCTTCAGCAGCCGTTTCATCGGCTCTATGGTCACCATCATGCTCCTGCTGTCATGTGACTTCTGGACCGTCAAGGTGAGCAGGTCAGGTGGTTCACAACGGAAATAAAGGGTCCCATTAATGGGTCCTAAATGGCACGGCTCAGTTTT
>CAFUXE010000268.1:407485-437090 GCA_903364295.1 Serranus cabrilla | reverse complement strand
TGCAGTTGCTGTCTCCGGGGAGCTGATCGTTGAGGATGATGATGAACATGGTGAAGCTGAGCACCAGCGTGACCTTGAAAGAGTTGCGTTCGCCACCTCCCAGCGGCAGAGCGAAGCTGATCATATCAGCCAGCACAAGCAGAATACTGGGCAGCAGCAATGTTATGAAGGGGTTTATCATCTTGATGCTCAACGCCACCTGAGAAGCATGACGGACAGTCACTGATGACGGGGGCAACGTACTGTAGTCACTTAAAACAAAATAATTTTATTGTTACTATTTTCAGAATATATTTACTGCTTTTCCTTGTTGTCAGATAGATTTGTTTAAGTGTACACAGGAGAAACTAAAGCCATTAAATGCTATCGTCAAAGCCAGACTCCATATGCAAAAGTGGTCATTTTACCTCACACAACATGGGAGGTGCATGCTGGTCTACTCCTGTCTCTATCAGTTAATTAGTTAGTGTTATTGTGTAAGTTTGGTGTGTTGATGGGTCAGTTCAAATTCACCAAAAATCACAAAATCAAATAAACCAGATCAAGGCAGCAGTAGACCAGCAAGTCCCACGCTCTGTGAGGTAAAATTATTTTTTTCCCAATGGAGTTTGGTGGCTTTTGATGAGAGCTACCTGTGCATAAAGTTTACAGTGCTGTCTGACAGCAAGGTCAGGTTAATCAATTACTTCAAGATCAATTGATATTTTAGAGTTAAATACCTTTAGGGTTAAAGCACTATTGCAGGAATGAGTGAATTAACACCTATGAACAGTATGATGATTCTCCACGTTCAAGAGGTCTTACCAGGATGTAATAGCGGTCATCTCCGCGTTGCAAGAGGTTTATTTCGTCGGTTTGCCAATCTCCATGAGAACCATCAACAAGCTGGAGCTTTTCTTCGTCGAATGCCAGCTCTGTACCACATCCTGAATGAAATGACTTCACTGAATTAGCATTGCACTCCAATGAAACTGACATACTCATGATGGCCAAAAAAAATTAAAGGAATTAAAATAATGCAGCCAATTATTAATTTATGTATTTTTGTGGAGCTAAGTTCAAGGACACTCTGTTTAGCACATTGCATACATAATGCTATATGAATAGCAGACTCCTTTCAGTGCCTTTTAGTACAACCAGACACTGGAGAAGACATTTTTTAACACACAGGTTAGATGAAAACAAACAGCAACCTGTTAATCCATAGGTAGGCAAGCCCTTAAGCTAAATAATTTA
Organism: Serranus cabrilla; assembly: GCA_903364295.1. Lineage (NCBI taxonomy): Eukaryota > Metazoa > Chordata > Actinopteri > Perciformes > Serranidae > Serranus > Serranus cabrilla. The sequence continues at coordinate 435,854 of CAFUXE010000268.1, read as the reverse complement.
TTCGTCTCTAAATGGGACCATAATTAACTGAATGAAAATAATTTTGTTTTGGAGAAACCAGAGATTAAGATCAAAAACTCATTTTGAGTTTATTGATGTTATAAATCAGAAAATACATCAAAATCTTTTTTGTTATGTAAAATGATGAAATTAAGCCAATAGAGACATGATCATATAACACACAGTTTTCTCTTAAACTTGAATGAAATGAGTGAATTGCTGAGCTCACCATCCTGAGTCCAGGCTTGGATGGCAACCGGGCATGCATCACTAGCGAAGGGATAGTTGAACAGGTTGATTTCACAGTTCACCTCTGCATTTATGATCACCGTGTGCTTCACTGTCCCATTAGACATGACCAGCAGGTCGGGGGAGAAGTGCTTCATAGTTGTTGTTAATCTGCAAAAGTGTGTGATATAAATATCACCAAGTCCATGCGTTAAATCTATGGTTACTCTTGACTTATGATATTTAACTCACCCATTTGTTACATGGATCTCTGGGGTCCAGACTTTACGTACTGGCAAGACCACTTCATCGTATTCGTATAATGAGTTGTCCCATCCCATCTCAGGATCTGACCATTCCTGTGGTTTCAAATAAAACATTTATGTGCTTGAAACAGGGTTTCTTATTGTCCATTTTTTGAAAGTATTTTTCACCTACAAGTGAGGCTTGAAGTCGACTTATTAGGCGGAGATTCTTTGTGTCCTATGAAAATAAAAGAATAAAAGGTGGTTATAGGCAAAGACTTTCAAAAGACAAAATACTTTGATACAATATCAATTAATAATTTAAATTTGAACAAGTCTACTGTTATAAGAGGTTAAAAAAAACAAAGAAAAACCTCACTGAGCTCCACTTTAAAATGTATGAGACTATACTTACAACTGACAGGGTCTGGTACTCGAGGAACGACACAAAAATCCTTTGGGTGCAGTTTTCACCCTGCGGCTGAGACTGGTAGTTTTTCTTGATCAGCCCTTCAGCCAGACATCTGCATGATGTGCAGGTGGAATCGGCCTGCCCACATCCTGCAATTGGAAATAAAAGTAAAACAAAACCTTGACTATTTAAAATAATATCTCTAAACAATATTTCATGAGATATAAGTTCCACTTGCCTACTGTTAGTGAAGTCAGTAAGAGGAGAGTCCTCCACAGACTGTGGGGAGGAAATCTCCACATGTCTGACTATTGGACTTTAATGTATGACTGATAACTGCAGACTAACTGTCACACACACTTAAATAGGCGTGTCTGACATTTAACCACATATCCACAAAACTGCACAGGTACACTACGTGACAGTATGACAATACCATTGCATGTTGGGTGCATCCCGTCGTGATCCTGTGCAAACAGTAAGAACACAAGTGTAATTACTCTCACTGTCTCTCTGCCCTCGGCTCCAGCTGCTATTTGTCATTATAGCTCGTCATGCCACTCTACATTACAAAGGGTCCGGGGCAATGAGATCTCCACGTCATGCATGCAGGACAAAGACGGCGAGGGACACTTGTTTTGACAGCTGGATGACGAGTTCAGGTTTTGTCGATCTTGTTGTTTACTTTTCACAATGTGGCTCAAAAGGTCATTGAGCACACCACAACATTGTATTATACATTATGTTATATGATGGGGATAACGCAATAATATAATCATTTAACATAGTCGTATAACAGACAGGTATGAGCACCATATACAACCGTTTCAAATGTTATTCTCTCATAAGTCTCAGTGAGAGATCAATCTTTTGCTTATATTAAAATAACTTTTTTTATATATATCATGACAAGCTGAGAAAAAGTGCTTGTGTAATTTGCAGTGTCTGGAGAGCATAAAACACTTTTTACAGGAATTTTAAAAACTGAATTGTTAATATTTTCATGGATTTACACATGCACATTCAATTAAAAAAGGCCCAAAATGCATTCTTAAACATGTGTATGAATAGGTTGTATTATAGTTTTAACTCTTGCATCTTTTTGCTGAGCTTGTGTGTATAAATAGTGAAAACTTGACCCGATTTAAAGTAGCATTTTGAGTGATTATCACAACATTTGAATCGGCACCTTTGCATGTTTGATGTATTTTGGGTTGCTGGTGAGATTGTTAAAGATCATACTTACAATTGACTATGTGCTAAAAAAAAATAATGACACCATGCATGTTGGGAAATGGCATTTTTAAAAGTGCCTAACAAAGACAAACAAATTCATAAAAGCTGGCAACAATGTTTCTAACTTCCAGCTGGAGCTAAAGTGAAATGCTTCCAATACAAAAAGGACTTGTGATGATGATTTTACCCTTCACACACTCGTGCGTTATCTTAAATATCTCACATTTGTGTCATGCTTGATTGACTTGACCTGATCTTTATCAGTCACCGCTGAGGTTATCGGCTTCTTGGTCTCAAATATGTCAGACAAGCCTTCAGCGTTTGAAAGGTTCTCCACACTGCTCAGGATTAACCTTGTACTTTGTGGCACTTTGCGATCGCTGGGAAAAAGGTACAGTTTTTACTTTAATTTTCATGACAAATGCAATGCTAAATACATTTTAAATGATGTGGTATATAACTTATGGCTTATTGACTTACTTGGCGCACATAAAAAAGCACAGCGGCTCAGGCAGAGTATCTTGTTTCCTGAACATTTCTGTTATGTAAATTGGGCCTAATGAAATACTGGATGCTAGTCGTGCAGTCTCACTCATTAAATAATCAATAAACTGTCCTGTACTTTCACAGTTTATGGTATCATTCTGTTCTGCAGTCAAGGAAGTAATACTGTGTTTCTGCCTGTAAATGACAGATTCTTTCCAGGTTATCTCTCACAGGAATGTCTCTTATCTCTGTCTTCACACTTCATCTGAAACAATACGTGATGAATCTGGAAGGTTTCAAAGAGACGGGGCGTCATGTTCTATTTTTAAAAACACAACAAGGTTGTTTGGGTGTTGATGACCTCTTTGTAACAGCTTCAGATGCTCTTATGGCTGCAATAAATGCGATTTTAAAGTTAAGTGCGTCCCGGCGGCTCAGTTGTGATCTCTTGTCTTATCAGAACCAAACTGAGGACAACCGAGACAAAGCAAATCCTTTAGCCAAAGGCAGCGTCTCCGCCTGATGGAGCAAAGGTTAACTTTCTGTCTAATGAATCACGGAAATCTGGAGGGAAATGACTCAAATATACATAGCTGCAAATTGACCTCGAAATCATCAATACGTCTCTGCCATTATCATTCTGTGGACTTTTTCAGTTACGCAATTTCTATTTCGCCATCCAGAGGCAAACAGTTTGAGGACATTTGGCGTTTTCGTCCTGAGGAACCTATGGAAATATTCCATAAGTCATAAATTCTTCCAGATTGACCAATAGGGTTTCAGAGGGAAGGGATCGCTGTGATATCAGAACAACATGGGACTTTGCCTCAGGACCAGACGGGCCCCAACACACCAACTCAACCCAGAGGAAACTTCACTGAGGCAACACATCGTTTAATGCTCGGCAGGGCTGATGGGCTTCTGTGACGCCTGAACAACTCTAATTCTACTTTGAAGGTAAGTCGACCATTGAAATATACCAAGTGTGCTTTATTAAAAGACTTATTCTACGCAGTAAACAAGAATGTTGGCATGAATAAAGAGTTTAAGTGTCTATGCTGAAGGAAAACCAAATGAGCTTTTACAAAAACTTGATAAATTCTGGTAGTAAGAATAATGTCAAAAATTTTACTGGACAACTTGTAAATTAGATTAAAGTGACTAAATAGTAGGTATAAAAATCCACAACATTATACTCTTAGATAACAGCAGCGGTTAAGCCAGCCAGAAGGAAATAACTAACTTCAAGTTTAATGATTAAACATAAATTAACTCACTGAAAAATATATAAAAGCCTTATTAAGTACTGCAATGAACTGGAGAAACATCATGAAAATATTTTTGCATGATGTGATTATTTTCCTTTTTATATATTTATTTTGTATACATAATGTTTGTGAATTCATGTTAAATATTAGGAAACATCTGCATCTTCTACATCTACTGCATTGCAGTTTCACAGCTCTATATCTTCATATTACAAAACATCCAAAACCTAAATCAAGCCGGTACAGTGAAAGATAAAAAATAATTATGCAAGAAAACATGCATTAATTCTGCATGAAGACTTATTATGAATAGGGATAAAACATACATTAAACAAATGTTTTTAAAATGTGATGAAGTAGAGACAAATATGCATACATGCACAGGCTTTATACAGGTAATATAATGACAAATATTACCATTTTGCTATTGGAAAACCATACAGGACGACATAGGTTGGTGTTGGTTAATTGCCTGCTCGTTTTGTAACATCATATAAGGAGGGCAGGTGAGCTGCAGTGACCCTTTTCCTTGACCTGATTGTCCTGCAACCTGTTGTTGTCCTCCTGCAGTGACTCACTGATTTCTGTGCAGAAACCGGCTGTCTGACACCTGTGACACTGCAGCTTATGAGACAATAATTCACCTACTTATGAATACATGTTGACTTGGTAACTTGTTATTGTCTTTGTGTTTTCCTCAACTTATTTATCAAACTTCATCCCTACCTGCTGCAGCATTATTTTGGCAATGCAAAAGAAATTAGTATGATATTTTTGGAATTGTGTGATTTTGTGTGTCTGCTTTATGAAGCTTCACTGAAATACAAAACAAATGTAACTGGAAATTGGAAGCTGTTTAAATTTTTTTGTTGCAGTTTTACAGTTTTACCTCTTAGATCTCATGCATGATGGTGCATATTTCAGGAGTGCTTTTTTGTTACCTTCGCCAAGGAGGTCTTGTTTTGTGTACAAAAATAACTCAAAAACTACTGCATGGATTTGGATGAAATTTTTTGGACAATGTGTGCATTGGGACAAGGAATGGGTGGTTAGATTTTGGTGGTGATCGGTGATACAGAACACCATCTGGAATTTATAATGCAAATTTATATTATTGCGTCAGTGACCATATTGCCTTCACTAACTGCTGCCATCTAGTGGATGAAATATTTCAATAACAGTGTGCTCCCAAAATTCATGCTTTCAATATAATCCTTCAAGTGTGCAATTTGGTGTTATATAACTGATCCTATTGCCTTGGTGGGGGTCTGCGCTCTCCAAGTGCTTTTCTTGCTTATTTATGTGTTCAATTACAGTTTACATGAGCCCATTTATACTGCCGTAAAATCTTATTTGGATTAACATTGATCTGACTGATAGAAACACTGCGTTTTATTGGCTACACTTGGCACTTCTGTAAGTTTTAAACTCAACTCCATTTATCATAAACTCCGATAAGCATCAGCTACGTGTTCTCAGGTGACACAATTAAGTAATAAAAACTAGATAAAAGTCAAACACACATGTGACGAGGAAGGACATGGCTTGGAAAACATATTGATCAGTGAGTCAGCATTGTGTGCTCAGACACAAACCTGATAGTGTGCCTTTCATCAGTGACACCTCAAGCAGCTGTCAGATTACTGAAGTACAGTGTAAGAAAGTGATAACGGTGTCTGGCTTCGGTGTGTTTTATGTGTGACTGGAAGGAAGGCTTTGTGGTTAAAGTTTGACATTTAGAGAAACATTTGGAGGTGAAAGCTGTTAGAGGTGGTTGGAGGATAATAATTTACTCTCATGAGGACAAAAATAGAGGTCGAGGTTTCGCTTAATTAAGCGACAAATACTTCCTTAGAACTTTCATGGGTACTGAGTCAAAGAACCATACATCCGTTTAGGAATATTGTCAAAAGGCTTCCAAATGGTCCCTTTTGCCATTTTTGTGGCTCACATCTGGAAGGTAACAGACTTTGCCAAAACTCAAAGAAGAGATAAGCCAAACTGATTAAAAACAGGTTCCTACTGATGGGATATAGATTCCCATGACCCAAAGCCTTTTGTTGAAGCTGTTATTATCCTTACAGGTCATTTCAGCTTTTCAGTCATACCCAAGTTATTCTAGTATAATATTAACGTACACAGCAGGAAATATAGTGTACAACAGACATGCAACAAGAACAGAAACCAGTTTCGGCAGCTCGCAAACCTGTCCCTGATAGAGCTTTGTCCATAAAAAGGACAAAAAGAAGGAAGAAACACATCGGTTTCAGATGGTTTCGTTGGCAACAAAACACAACCAACATAACAGGCCAAACCATTCAAAACAGGAAAAATGTCTGGTTAAAAGTCAAGCATAACAGCAGGTGCTTTGTTTCACTAAGAGCCCAGAATAGTGCAGGTCATGCCTTCCAATAACTACATTTGGGTGTTCTGTACCGTAGAAATTATGACAGGAGAAAGGGAAGAAGGAAGGTGGAGGTGTATAAAGAGCGCGAAGTCCGTATATGGAGGAGGTCAGGTGGATGGATGAGTCAAACAAACAGAGAACTTTCACCTGTGAGACTGTCGTTTGTACCCTGTGTGAAACCAAAAGAAACTATTGTTATTACTTGTCAGCCCTCTAACTGTACCCTAATCAGCTACCTGTACAAAAACTACATATTAAAGCATTAGAATGAATGATGTGTTGCATATTATAATGCTCATTTCATGGTGTGTTTAAAGTTGTCTTTATAGCTTCCATTACTGTGTTGATGATTCTTACCAGGAGTGACGACAACTGTATTTTATCTATTAGCTCAAAAACTTTAATGTCAAACTGGTTGTTTATTCAGTGTTTTCTTACATAACAAGCTTGACAAAATAAAATAAATATCCCCTAAATGTGGTTATAATCCAGACATTAAAGTGTTTATAAAGGCTTTCAGTGCAGCTGATTTGGACAGCGTCCAGACTATAATGGAACTTGCAGTAAATGATCAACCAGTAACCAACTCGTGCTGTTGAATAACATTTTTAACACCCAGAGCCCAAGTCATTTGCTGCTGGTAGCCCGAGGCATGAAATAACCTAGGCTGCTTGCTCAAACATGAAGGATTCAGCTCAACAAACAAGTCTGGGAGCCTTTTACATTTTAGTCACTTGTAATGAGTAAAATGTTGTCCCTCCTGCCCATGGTGATGCATTTTCCATCTCATCTCTGTCTTCAGGAGACTTAAAGGCAGCCGTGATCATAATGAGCGCAGAGGAGGGCGAGCAGGTCGTCATTGATACCCACTACACTACAATCCACACTCTGGGCAAGCAGAATGAGGGCAGGCGGCTGCGCTACATGCAGAAAGATGGCAGGTTCCCTGTGGTTTTCCAGAGCCACAGGGGACACTGGAGCCCGTACCTGATGGACATCTTCACCACTCTTGTGGAGATCCGCTGGAGGGTGATGTTCCTCGTCTTTTCACTGTCCTACATCCTCTCTTGGCTCTTTTTTGGGTTGAGTTATTGGCTCATTGCTTATGTAAACGGGGATGTTGATGATGTAGATCAGGAACCCTGCGTGTACAACGTCCATGGCTTTACTGGAGCCTTCCTGTTCTCTATGGAGACCCAGGCGACTATTGGTTACGGCTTCAGGGGGATGACTGAGAACTGTATTGTGGCCATTATTGTGGTAACAGTCCAAGATGTATTCAGCTGCCTCCTGGACACCATCGTCATTGGTATTGTTATTACTAAAATGGCCTCTGCTCGTAAGAGAGCTCAGACGGTCGGTTTCAGCAGCTGTGCTGTGGTGAACCTGCGGGACGGGGCTCTGTGTCTGTCATGGCGACTTGGGGACTTCAGGGGTAATCACATCCTGGAGGGTGTCGCCAAGGCCATGTTAGTCCGCTATGTGAAACAGCCACATGGATCTATTGTGATATCATACCAGAACCTGCACATCCAGAACCGAGACCTTGTCCTCGCCACACCAGCCACCATCATCCACAAGCTGGAGCCTGGCAGTCCCCTCTACAGCCTGGGTCCTGACGACCTGCTGGGGGACGACTTTGAGCTGGTGGTGTCTTTCACCTACACCGGGGACTCTACAGGCATGCTGCACCAGACTCGAACCTGCTACACTCCAGCAGACATCCGCTGGGGCCAGCGCTTCCAGGACATGCTGAAACTGGGCAAGAGGCACTACAAGGTGGACTACGCTCTGTTCAATGTGACCATGTGGGTGCCGGTGCCCCTGATCAGTGCAGAAGAGTTCGACAGGAGGGGACGTCCTGTGGAGGGCAGTCAGAGCAGCGGTCCCCTCTCTGCAGGCAAGAGGAATCGACACACTTGCAAAATGAATCCTGACATCATTGAGGAGGTGACGCAGCAAACCTGTTTGTAATATAAAGAGGACTACTGATGGACAGTGTGATGACATGTGCTCCTGTAAATATATTTATATGTGATTTTATACATGTTGTTTATAACCTGTTTTAATGCTTTTTTAATTGATTAATATTCATGACCACAAATATACAACAAATAAAAGTTGTCCTTGTAAATAACAGTGTGGACAAAACCAAAGTATATAAATTAAACAAACATCAACATGGTGTATCACACAATGCACATGTCAGAGACACATGACTTACTTCTTAGCATACAGCACTACACAGCTCAGAGGTACAGATCAGGACTGAATATTTAAAAGACTGAACACAAAAAGCGTCAGATTTAAAATTACATCCACATCAAAAAATGTCAATGCATGTATCAATGCACATGGTTTTCATTGCAGCCAATAGCTCATTATACAGCACAACTTCACTTAAATACAGCATGAGCAAAGTCCTCAAAGCTACAAGCTGACCTGCACACACACACACTCATTCAGCTCACACACATCAACAGCTGATTGATTAAACACGACATGATTCATGGTTTTCCAGACTGTGTCCCTGCCTGCACATTGTAACATCAGAAGTAACACAACAGATTTAGTGTTCAGGCAAACGAAGCACAGCACATAATAACATCAACCGAGTTAAACCCAGGTGAGCGTCACTGTGAGTCCAAAATATTAACAAGAACCAGCAGTCACAACCGATTTTATGTTGCATAATGCACGAGTTGAAGGTGACGCTGAAACTATAAATAAAACGTGATAATAAGTCACACAAAACTCACCATTTGAACATTGCCGCTGTGTTTCCGCTGCTTCCTGGTCACACCTGCACGTTAGCAAAACGGAGGGTACGTCACATGATGACCTTTCACTTCCCCCAGGTGTGACGTAAACTAAGAGACGGTCATTTTTATTTAGGTAAATTATTGTGAAATGTTTTTCTTGACAAGGAAGAGTGGCAGGTCCTTACAAAATATAGAAATAAAAGGAAATAAAATCCACTTAATGAAAGGGAACTTTGGACACCAAGGTGCGAAGGGACAGTTACTCAAGCACCCTCAGCCCCCCTCCGTCTGATTATAATAATAATGTCAATCATATAATATACCGACACTCTTTGCAGCTCTACACCGCCACCCTGTGGTTACTCTTGCACTGGTGGTTAATTAGGAAAGTCACAGATTTCACAATAAAAGTAAGTAAAATTCGTCACTGCTCAGTATACTTGCTTTATCTTTTGACAAACATCGGTAAACACGCATCTCGCGAATCTAAACTTCAATATATTTTGCATAATTTCACAAAATCACGTAGTTTTGTCGCAACTCTGGAGATGCTTTGCACTCACACTCACGCATGTTTCCTGTAACACCGTCATGTTTTTATCTTCCCTTTCATGAAAAGGGGTTTGACTCCTCTCTCCCTCCACTATGACAGATAACAGAAACCCTCCATGTGGGCTCAGACCCCTCAAACAGGCGCTTCAGCTTCCGATTGGCCGCCGCTGCCACGGGGGGCGGGAGTAGGCACACGTGTTTTTAAAGTCTGTCTTTGCAACGACAAACATCTTCTTCAGTATTGCTGGAGAGGGTTATGGCAGAATTTGCAGCGCCAGATGGGAAGCTAAGTGAACATAATAACAGAGCAGCAAAAAGAAAAGGGACGCAGTGCGCATATGTGGCGCATATGGGACTTATTACAACAAGGAAACGGCACATTTACTCCGCAAGGACCAACAGGTAGGTGTAATAAGCGGGAAAGATTTATCTGTTATTACAAGAGTAATGTGCCGTGGGAAATATAGCTGCACTCTGCAATAACTAATTTAAATTCTTACTGCTTAATGCCAATAATGATGCCCTGGCTGCAATAAGTTCAATTCCGGAAAAGTATTCTTATTCTTATTATTCTCATTCTTATTATTAGACGCTTCTTTTTCTACCATTAGAGATTGCAGGATTTATACTGGATGATCTATATTTCCCCTGTCCTTACTTTGAACTGAACTCTGATGCTCATGATGCCTGTGCATGAGGTAAATTTGATAAAACTGAGTAAAAAAATATATAAATAAGACGTTAATACAGATATGAGAAATGACTGCAAAAATGTCAGTAATAAAAAAAACCTTATAATTATAAAATGATAGCAGTTACAAAGGCTTATAACACAAGATGCTGTCTGTGGACTGATTGGCTAAAGTTATTGATTGGTGTAATAAAAAATAGAGCAGCTTTATGTAACCAGTTTCCATCTGCCTCAGCTGTTGGCTCTAATTGAGAACACATGCAAAACAAACAACCACAGGTTGTGCAGCCTCTGGAAGCCTTGGTCTGTCACCACATACCAACCTGTGGTAATAAGAGAAGTGATATAGTGGGCAGATTAAAGCTCAGTGACAAAGAGCAAAGTTGCGATGAAAGGAAGAGAGATGTACCTCTGTGTGTAATGAGCACAGTGTCAGTGCTTTAAAACCACAAATGTCAGAGGATGCATTTGTACAGGGGGTCACATGTGAAAAAATGTAGGCTATGCACTATTTACTGAAGACTGAATTAGATAAAAGTGTCACAAAAATGCCCTGGACTTCAGTTTTTTTTTTTAGTTTTAACATATGCAATCTGTGTTTTTGTGCAGTCTGATGTCGGCCTTTTTTCAGTGTCACAAAAATATTAACCAAATGTAACCGAATTACCAGCATGCTCATGACATAAACATGATATTAGAGTTGCAATGAAGAGAATATTTTATAAGGCAAATCTTTGTCACCCATAAAATGTAAGTAATTTGTAAAAATGTGAATTTTTGAAAGAGATAAAGCATTTTTAGTATCGTATAAAGTCTCTGAAATCGTTAGAAATAATTATTTGGCATAGCCCCATATTCCCAATAGTGTGCGTGACAGGTTGCTATTTCTAGTCAACACAGCAGTGACATCATTAGTTGAGAAAAACAAAGATAATGCAGGGGGATTTAGAGCCATGTCCCGGACATCTTATCCCATGTGACTTTTGATCACTTTCAGAGCAGTTTAACACAAATTAGATGATGGGATATAAATGACTAATGTCAACAAAAAGTTTCCCTTCTGCCATCTGTGCTGCCTTTTAAAGGTTAAATCAAAGAGATTCGAGAGATTGAGATTTGAGAATAATTACTGACAACATCCCCTAGACTTTATGGATCCTTTTACTTTGACACAATAGTGACCCTCAGATGAGACCGTTTGAAAAGTGGAGGTGGGGAGTTATTTTGGCACTAGCAGAGCATGTCTGGCTGACCATGGCCTTTTGTAGCCTGTGGTGGTGCATTTTAATGGACCTCTCAGGCCACACACACCAAGTCAATAGCTTTTCTAATTTAGCTGTCCTTGTTGCTCTATTACATATGATGCAAGGTTACTGTGTTGGTTTCAGAGAAGAGACTGGCCTTCTATGAAATGCTGCAAGGTTCATTAAATCATGTTCCATGGTGTAGTGGTACACACTGTAATTGTGAATTAGTTTTGGCAATGAATGTGCATAAGTAAACTACAAACTATGCAACTGATGGCTAAAATTTAACAGCATTTAATATAATGAATAAACATGCTGTAAGTTTTTACATGCATGCAACACATTATATTTTCATGCATTGCTTTTTCATTTCTGCAGTTTAGAGGCACATCTGCACAGAGCTGCTACTTGTGTCTTTGTTCCAGTGGCTCACTGGATTAACATGAACTTGATCTGTAATTTGACTCAGCTCCCCATGGACTGACCTGCTTAATTAATACTTACATTAAGCAGGGTAAACATCCTTTCCCACTTTGTCAGCGATCTAAGTGCTTGAATCCTATTTTTAATCTTCTACTGATAATACATGTACAATGCATTCCCTGTGCTTTCTGACTGCACTGCACACTCTGTTTGTTTATTCCCTGTGTATGCAAGCTAACTTTGAGTGTACGCTGCATTATTTAGAAAGCAGGTAACCACATACACTGATCTTTGCTCTGGTTCCTGCCAATTACTTTAAAACTGTTTTTCTCTCTGTCTGTAATTTCCACAGCCCACTTCACTGATGAGGTCCAAAGCGGCCGTCAGATAGGAGTGACCCGCCCTCACCAAAGGTGCACAGCACGCCTGCAGAAGCACGGGTTGGCTCTCCCCTGTTCCCTGCAGGATCTGGTCCTGTTGTCCACATTTTCTGCTTGAGTTTGTCCCCGGGATCATTCAAAACTGTTTCTCCAACGCTTCTACCAAAAACTTAGACTGTTTTCCAAAGCAGAATCGGCCCAGCCCTCCCAGGCGGAAGTAATGGGGAGTGTGCGAAGCCACCGTTACAGCATTGTGTCCTCTGAGGAAGACGGCATGAAGCTGGCCACTATTGCCGCCCCCAATGGCTACGGAAACGGCAATGTCAACAAGGTGCACACAGAGCACCAACATCAGAGCCGCTTCGTCAGGAAGGATGGCCACTGCAATGTGCAGTTTATCAATATGAGTGAGAAAGGCCAGCGGTACCTGGCAGATATCTTCACCACCTGCGTGGACATCCGCTGGCGCTGGATGCTGCTCATATTCTGCCTTTCTTTCCTGCTTTCGTGGTTGTTTTTTGGCTTTGTCTTCTGGGTAGTGGCACTTTCGTACGGGGACTTAGAGAATGAGACTCAGATGTGTGTTTCCAATGTGGACAGCTTCACCGCTGCCTTCTTGTTCTCAGTGGAGACTCAAACCACCATTGGCTATGGTTATCGCTATGTGACGGAGGAGTGCCCCGTTGCTGTCTTTATGGTCGTCTTCCAAAGCATTGTGGGCTGCATCATCGACGCTTTCATCATCGGTGCTGTCATGGCCAAGATGGCCAAGCCCAAAAAGAGGAATGAGACCCTGGTGTTCAGCCATTATGCTACAGTGGCCATGAGGGACGGTAAACTTTGCCTGATGTGGCGCGTGGGGAACCTGAGGAAGAGTCACCTGGTGGAGGCCCACGTCAGGGCCCAGCTTCTCAAGTCACGCACCACCGCAGAGGGAGAGTTCATCCCTCTGGATCAGGTAGACATTGATGTAGGCTTCGATAGTGGCATTGACAGGATCTTCCTGGTGTCTCCTATCACCATTGTCCACGAGATTGATGAGGACAGCCCGTTCTACGAGATGAGCAAACAAGAGTTGGAGACATCAGAGTTTGAGATCGTGGTCATTCTGGAGGGCATGGTGGAGGCTACAGCCATGACCACTCAGTGTCGGAGCTCCTACGTTGCCAGCGAGATCCTCTGGGGCTACCGCTTTGAGCCGGTGCTCTTTGAAGAAAAGAACTACTACAAAGTGGACTACTCTCGCTTCGACAACACGTACGAGGTGCCCAGCACACCCCACTGTAGTGCCAGGGAACTAGCCGAGCAGAAGTCCAACCCCTCCAGCTCGAGGAACTCCTTTTGCTACGAGAACGAGGTGGCTCTCGAAAAAGTCGAGATGGAGGAGGAGTTCGAGGAGGAGGAAAACAGGGAGGTGAGGGGCGTGGAGGTCGGCGACCTCGAGGACACAAACACAGGTGTGGTGTCAGACTCTGAAAGCCATCTGGACTCTTTGCCTTTAGAATCAAGGCCTTTGACAGCAGAATCAGAAATATGACTGACACTATGAAGAAGGTTAAAAAACTACCACAGGGTATGTTAGAATAAGCTGTTGATTATAATGCATGACAGTTTGTAAAAGACTGTGATTTGAGTATGAAGTTCTCTATGCAGAAGCTCGCGCACAAGACACCACAGGAACCCAGACATGTTTTATTGTTAATGGTGGAAGTGGTGATAAATGAACTGGTTGCATGGAACTAGAGGGATAAAATGGGTTGGATGCCTTTGCTAACACTGTGCAGTCTGCCTGTATTTTAGTAGAATAGCCAATTGGGTTAAAAAAAAAAAAATTACGTTTGCTAAAAAAAAGCATACAGTTTTAATTTATTCAAGTGCATATTCCTAGTTTGCACACTTTTTTCTGGCCTAAATGTCAAATATTGAAATATTTATATTTAATTTCAATTGAAAAGAGATTTGTTTTCAAATGCCAACCTAAATTTATATATTTTTAATCATTTTATGTTCAATAATCTTGTTTTAAAGGCTAACTAAAAACATTTTGACCCATAAACCAACTGAACAAAGGCTACTGTTTGTTAATGAGCTGGTCTCTTAGCAGAATATAGTCATGGTCCTCTTCAGTGTGGTGGTCTTGGTGTTGCTCTTATGGCATGATGCAGAAAAAAAAAAGATGCCTCGTGCAGATTACGAGTACGCTATTCTCCTCAGCCCATCATCTTGTCTAAGTATAGCATCTTTTGCAACGTGTGCCTTAACAAAAGCTTCACTCCTGGTGGAGGCACTCTGAGCACACACTGCAATAGATGTCACAGGGGGAAGAAGCATTCAGAGGTGGTTCACTGTGCAGTATGCTGCCACTCCTCGCAGGTCTTCATGTTCTTATGTGCAATACAGGTCAGTGGTAGAACGTGACAGGAGGCTCAGCCCCGAGCCGAGGTTATGAATGTTGATGATAAGTGCTGCTAAGTTACATATTGTATGTTTAGAGGGAAATTTAAGAGCCAAAATGTATTATTTGTCTTTTAAAGTATCCTTTTTTTTGATTGCAGATGCAGGTTATAATGTTATTTTAGACGTAGATGAGCATGATTCTGTCAGTGTGTTTTCCAAAGCTTTAGTGCACTTTCTTTCCCCACCCCTCCCACCCGCACCCCATAACAGCAGAAACAGTTTATTACCCAAAGCCAAACGTGTACATATATATATATATGACAAAACAACCATCACTCATCTGTTACTTGATGTTGATTTAAAACCAGAATTTTTCCTCATCTAAAAGTGGTTCGCTGCTGAAACATTAAGTGGTTGAGTTGATTTTGTCTGCTTTATTTTGACATCAGTGTTCTTGCCATCACAGATGTGCAGAATTTGGACACATGTTGATTCATCCTCACATTTTACCACTGTGGGTCTTGTGAAGTTTTTTTTCTTTTTCTGAACATCTGAACAGACTTTTGCACTCTAAAGGAGACCTATTATGCTCATTTTGTTGATACTAGTATTTGGGGTTTCACTAAACTTTTTTCTTATATTCACTCTATGTTTGAGTTGTTTCTCTTTAAGCTCCATTCCCAGAAAAGCCCAGTCTGCTCTATGACAGGGTATGGTGGCACTTTTTACTGTGACAAAACACCAATATAAGCTTCACAATCAAAATATACACAATGGAACATGTTCTAGCAACAATGTCATTCAAATTTGGGAGGAATTAACAAAATCGGCAGATTTTACGTTTCCCTGAGGTTAGCATGCAGCTACATGCTAGGTTAGCATGTAGCTGCATGCTTGCAGTATAATGACTTTTACGGAGTAGGCTGTAACAATCAAGGCTTCTATAGCAAAAACTACACAATCAAACATGTTCCAGCAGAAATACTTGAACCTAAGGCCATGTTTAATATGAACACCCGACATTGTAACATTACATATATGACAGAAAATAAGAAAAAGCCTAATAGGTCTCCTTCAAGTCTGCCGACTAATATTTCAGTCACAATTTAGCACACTTGACTTCAGTCTTACAAGAGATTGAGCTTTAATGTTTTTTAACCGTTATTGTGACACATTAGTGTTGGGATCAGTGGAAGCCAGAACACCGTACTGCTTCTCTGGTGGGTAAATCATTAAATTACAACATTTGATCACATTGACACTACTCCTGTCTTAGGTCTTTATTTTTCTACCAGGGTCTTCCCATCCTTCTGCACAAACCAGAGACTGTACAGATTTTTTTTTATCTTTTGTAAATTATGATGCAAATACTGTATATTGATATTGCAGCTGTTGAAAACAATTTATGTTCTTTTTTCAATAAAAATGTGAAAAAAGAAAATCGTGAAGTTGATGCATTGATTGTATATAACAAATACGTTTCAGTGGAATCTCGCTATCTCTCTATGTTTACATGATCTTAGTGATGCATCCGCAATCAACTGTGCAAGAATTTTCCAAGGATTTGCATTTTGACCCAAAATGTGTGACATCTGGAGGCCTGCTCGACTGTTTTAGCTGTGCTCCTCTAATTTGGAGCTGTGGCCCAAATTCCAGGCTGCTAGCTGTCAGGGCTCACACCATCATTTACTATAATTCACCAAACTGACTCACTCCAGTTCTGTGAAAGCCCACAGAGACCCCATGCTATATCAGTCGGCTCCGCTGGAAGTCATTTACAGTGACAGCAATGGAAAGAACGTCTCATTCGCTTCTCCCAATCTCTTTCAGTAAACTGTGGAAAAAAAGTGTATTCTGCACTACGGAGTGTCTTGAGGAGTCGTGTTAATGTGTAGAATTAGAAGATGTAGAAACCTTATTTCACAAAGCCACAAATCAGCAAAAGTAAAACACAATCAAGTCCTAAAATCCTGTTTATTAATTCAAATTTGTTCACTTTTTAAATGTACTTATTTGTTCTATCTGAAAAGCCACATGGACACACAAATTACATAACAGCAGGCATTGTGTGGCCACCCTGCAGCTCCTCTAATCCAGCATAAATATGCACAAAACACTGTCCAGCCATAGATGTGATCAATATGGTTGTATCAGAGGTTAACGTAGGTTTTCAGTATGACACATCTCTCAGCAAATTCAGTTTGTTTCCATCCACGGCTGCGTTCATTCGGCCAGCATGAGACGTAGTCGCGGGATCTATTGATCAGACACGTCCGCAGGGAGGCAGTGAGCCGGTTTGATTTGGTTCTACATAGGAAGTGGGTGCTGCCTCGGGGCTTTTTCCACATTAGCCAATGAAACTGCCACAAAGCTCCGGCTTGAAGGGAAAATGGGGACTGTCTCTTTTTCTGTTTAGAAAAGAGATTTCAATAAATTCTCGCCCCAATCGGTGTCATTGCCTTAATTATGAAAGCTGATGAAATGATTCTGCTGGGAGGTTTTTGTAGCTGGATAGTATTGGAGCTCAGTATCTCCTGCACTTCTGCAGCCTCACAGCGAAACTCTTGCTACCTCTGAGATGATGTCTAACTGAATGAGGTGGTGGCTATCGAGTCTGTGCCGGGTGCACTGTTGAAAAGAAATTGACATCCAGCGTTTGGCCAGAGAGATCCTGTCGATGATCCTGATGACGTCTCTCCGGCGAATTCCCCTGAACCAGCTTATTAACAACAGGCTGACGTCCAAGTCACACGGATGAAAATAAACATAAACAACTCAATAGCTGTGTTTTCTGCTACATAAGGTCACATTTTGGATAGAAAAACTCGTATAGGCAGGCAGACATATTCCATGCTGCAGACCTCAGCATGAACCGATAAAACATAAAGATATGACTAGTGGAAATGCAGCATTTGTCCTCTTGTCCCCTCTTGTAAAAGCTCAGAAACACCCCTGGTTTATCTCAGTGAGTGTCACTAAGAGACAGTTTATACACATAATTTTAGAGAGTGTTAAAATCATGGGCATATTTACCGCTCAGGAGGAAGTGTGTGTAGTCTGGACAAAGTCTTTCCTGAACATATTTAGAAAGGGTGTTTTATCAGAAAAATGATCTGACTTTGTTCTTATGTGGGGCACATGCACAGCCTGCGACATTATAAATAGCTGTAACTGTACGTGTTTGGCCTAAATTCATGTCTTGTGTTTGCTGCTGAGGTCAGTAAACAATGTGTGTCAGATAAAAGAGTATAATATCTCCGTCAATGGAGGTCTAGGTCAAGAGATATCGAGTTGAAATAAGCCTGAAAAGAGTGGAGTATATGACTGAACTGTAGCCTGCGCAGCTTTATCCCATAATCACAGAATTTGTTTCCAGCCATCTGACAGATGTGACGTCTCTGTTACACTCAGCCTCTCCATTTTTTTTGTCCCTTCCCAGAAAGTGGAGTGATAATCTTGACGGTAAAGGAAAGCTGTACTAGCGGTGACATTCACAAATTGTAACCATTCAGTCAAAATGACTTATTGCTCCGACGAGCCTGGAAGTGGGACAGAACCTGCGGACGGCAAACTTTTCTCAGAGCCTGAAAGTCTGAGGGATGTGCTTGACCCCGGTTGTGACATGCTCATAACTCACACAACATGTTCTCCTCATGGCGAGGTCGTGAATAACGGCCAGCTGAAGCCTGTCATCTGATACAGTCAGGTCACGTAGACTGGGAATGTCACAGAAATCACATGTAGTGATAACTTCTCAATATTGGTTTCAAAGCAGCGTCATCTGAAGCTTTACCCCTCAACTTTCATGAAAAAAGTCGCCTCTTCCTAGAGTGCAACGAGATTATATGAGGTAATTATATAATTCTGATGACATGGCAATTGCGTAAGTCCTCTGGTGGGTCTGACGGTGCAGCGGAGTCATGCTGTGTCATGCAGCCAGCCAGTCAGTCAATGATAACAGATGAGGACCCGGGGCACAGGAGGCAAAACACTGATACTCATCTGTCAATTTTTAAACTGCAACTTCAAGAGTCACCATGTTGATGTCATCTTATGTGTCAGCCAACATGTAAAGGTGGAGTATACATGTAGTTAAAGCTGGGTAGATGGTTTTACTTTGGCGTCATTGGGTGAAAGTTCCATAATAACCTTTCAACGTAATGTTATTCAAGTAATCAGAGGAACAAAACTACTTCTGCACCCTCGGGCTCATCTCGTGATTTTGAGGACACCGTTTATAACGCAGACTAACTGGCCCCAGCTCAGCACACAGCTGCTCACGGTTACAGTCAGCAAGAGGCTAAACTATCAGCTGATAATAGTTTAGCCTTCTCGTAACTGTAGCCAAAAGTTTTACACTACAACTTTTAACAGTACTGCAGTATCAGATCACAGATTAATGTGTTTCACTAAACAGCCAACAGCTGACACACTTGCCTTAACCTTCTGCTGTTTGTTATGTGTGTGTGTGTGGGGATTCCTGGCTAGTGAGAGTGAAACCCCTGTAAGTGATCAACACACTGGGGCATTCCAGGTCCTTTTTAGTGCCATGTGGGGTTTAAAAATGTTACTAATTTTGTTACTCTTCCTTTAATTTGAGCACATAATCTTAAACAAGAATAATTTATTCTCAAACTGAAAGTTTTAGTATCACATTTATCCATCATTTCTGATTTTTAAACCATAATAACCTCAGACATACAAACAAACACACACTCTCTCAGAAACACACACCTGCTCACGCTCATTTTGGCTCAATCTTCGACAGCTGAGTGTCTCATGACCCTCGGGGGAGGAATAGGAGAATCAAGCAGGTACAATATGTTGGACAAGATTCAGGCTTTTTCCATTCCCCCGCGCCCGCTGAAAGACAATATGTATATTCAATCACGGTGGGTGTGTCCGGTCACACAAGCAACAGAAAGGCATGCAGCACATCGCGGGTTACGTGCAAACGTGTGTTTTGGTCGATCATGCAAATCCACATCTGTGACTTAGAGTCTTCTGCACATTGTCACTGGGGCAGAATACATTTACAGTCTCACATTGCTGTATCTCCGTCAGTAACTACTCGTCTATTCATGCCGCTGACCTTTATCCGTCTGGCTCGGGCTCCTCTGACCTTGACAAATACATTCAGAGCCAGGAAACAAAAGCGATACCTACTTTATGCTCATTGTTGGCTGTTGACCAGTGGCACCTTGTGCTGAGAGGACTTGGCTCTGGGTGGTGCTGCACTTTGTTGCCTATAATGGAGGTGCATCAGCGAGTGAGCCACAACAGTTAACACAAAGCCTCCCTGACTTCCATTTATGAAGCCTCCCCATCATAACAAGGCCCCGCTGGCAATGGGAATCCACTAAAACTCAAAAGCAGCGCAACGCTGGCTGCCTTTTTTTTTTCTCTGCCTTTCTCTTCTTAAATGTTTCCTTTTCATTGTTCCATTTCTTTTCTGAGAATCATTATTTTTTATTCTTGTTCCGTCTGTGGTGATGCTGCCAAGTCTTCCCTCAAATTAACAAAATGACTGAAGCCTGGAAAGTTATGATGACATAAGAAAAGTCTTCAAAAACATTGGCAATTTTAGGGATGGAGAATTTAAAGGACAGGATACCTGAGAGGGGCTTGTTTATGAGGACAGCTGAGGAGAGATGGATACCTCTGAACTGAGTCCAGCGCCTCAGTGATAAAGGTTACCGCCAAACTGGTCTCGCCAGCCAGCCACAATCTTAATGGAGGACCACTTCTAAATCCAGGACAGTGCTTATTTATCTGTTTATGCCTGCCAAATAGCATCATCTTTATACATTTACATATGGTAATTTGGTATCTCCACATTCATACAGCCACACACATTGACACCTGGGAGTTTAGATGCTGATGTGATCATTTTCCTACCCACGTATTTCCATTCTTACCCTGGAGATTTTGACCACCAGCCTGTTTCTGTAACCTGCTCTGCTGCTGGCTCCACGTTCAAAGAACCAAACTGCTTACTCGATGTCGTAAACCTGTTTTTGTGAATGGAGCGGACATATTTCCACTGAACGTGTGGCACATCAGCCCCCTCAGGACGAAGCAGCTTCCGCACCTAAAAGAGCCAAGAAAGGCCCACAGCCAGGGTTACTATAACGATATCTGGGCAACCAGCGACGTCATCTGCAGCGTGGATCCCTCTGGACGAGAAACAGAGAGAAACTGGAATCAAAGTCTTGTTTGTTCAGTGTCCAAAGATAGATGAGGATGGTGATAGTATGACATGTTTGATTATTTTTAGGGCTCAGACTGGCAAGCAAGTAGGAAATGCACAGGCTGCATGCTTGATATGTCTGTCACTGCCTTTAACTGGAACTGTGACAGCTAATTTCTTTACTTGATAGGATGAGCATTTTAGCATGCTTTTGTGGACATTCAGTTTAAAGCACCATTGAGTCAAAGTGCAGCCTCACTGAGCTGCTAGCATGCTGAGGTCTTATTAATTTTTTTTCAGTGTGTTATTAATACTTTTACTCAAGTAAAGTATCTGAATACTTTTCCCAACTAACCTTAATGCACACCTGCTGTCCTAATGCAATCATTTGCCTAATTTGTCTTAATCATGATGCTGCTTACATTTATTTGTTATATTGTTAGCACAGAATAAAATCTGTTTTTGTATGTTTGGATTTTTGGCATTGCATTCGCATTTAAATCACCCTGGATGTTTGCTAACGTCAGACAGAAATGGTGTCAAAGATACAGATCCCTGTCCAGAGCCAGGAGAGTCTCATACTGTAACTGTTAATCATGGGAGAGGAAGTAGGAGTTGCAGCAACACACACGCAAACACACACACACACACATACACAGAATCAGGGCACAAGGCAAAGTGAATGCGATCATCCTCCTCTCCACTTTAGATTTAATTCACGCAGAACAAGATTAGAGGATCCAATCAGTGGTGACATTGAGCCGGGCACCGAGTGGAATGGGACACCAGGGAGGCCTAATCATCCCCACTGCTCTGCTCTGCTGCGGCAAGCCAATCAAATCCCCTCCAGACCAAGCAGATGGTCAATATCATCTTCTCCCTTTTCTACGTGAGATTATCCCCTCAGCTCTCAGCGGTGGATGTTTACAGCGACAGCGCCCTTTCTGTCATCTGTCTGCAGGATGCTGATGCTGAGTATCCCGTGGTGTCAACTACCTGAAACCCAAAATGTCCAGCCAGGGACGGGGTCCATGATGTCCACGATTCTCACACCCTGTGATGGATTTACGATCTTTAAACCTCAGAAACAGGAAGCAGGGAATTTTCATTTCAAAAGTAAATAAAAGCAGTTTTGTCAACTATTTCAGTTATGTTGAGAGAAAAAAAACATAAAAAGTTGGACACTTAACTTGCATTTTAAATTCGAACTGCTAATAAGCAGCTTCTCCATTCTAAAAATAACAAGTGATTTCTTCAGAATGCCATTTCTCCCAACAAGAAGATTATTTCTTACGTCACAACACAATTTTCCCTCCTGTCCTGAGATTACAGAGGTGGCTTATGTTTGGTTTAAGCAGGTCTGCCACAAGGAAAACAATACAGCCAAAGCTCTGGTGACATGTGACCTCTGATTAGAGAGGGAGAGAGAAAAGTGGACATGATGGGCAATTTTCCTCCATAGCCACAAGGGTTCATGTTGCACAACATTATTCGGCCTTATCAGCTTAAAGGCAATCTGATGACTCTGCAATATACAACCAAAGCAGGGCCTAATATGGCAACTATTGTAAAACAAGTGTGATTCACAACACCGACACATTTGTGCACTCCTAAAACAACAAAATCTTCTGGCATGATCCCAAAAAAAGGACCGGTTCTCCAGTGTGGTCTAATTAATGTGATGTACAAGAACCACAAGTGTAATGGAGCCAGCTCTACTCTAGTAGAGCGCTGAAAACAGGGCAAGTTTTCCATGTACACCGAGAGGTGAACAGGTAACAGGAGAGGAGCGGCACGCCACTTTGGGACGTCCTCGCGCCAGAGAGAGGGCTCAGTGTTTCACCTGTAGGCTCAGGTAATCAATGTTGTGTTCTGATCTCTTGACTTTCCTTGTCACTGACAACACCAGACGAGCAGCGCGAGGACCTGCCGATTAAAAGTCAAGCAGCTGATATGAGGCCAGAATTTTTGTGTAAAGTGGACGTATTGCGCTATTCCTTAATTTCTTTCACTCTTACCATCACATTCCTACATAAAGACTGTGTAGTTTTTTGGTTTTAGCAGCTTACATCGGGGCATTTTCAGGAGCTAGCTTGAAGAGACAGGTGCTACAAAGCAGCATCTCAGACAGAAGGTGAATGAAGGTGCAGCAGCAATATAAGAATATTTAAACTTTAAAGCATGGCATGTTCCACTAGAAACCCAAAATACAAACCTCAAAATAAGCAAAATGAGCATGCTGTGTCCGTGCCGCGGCTCTGTGTGCATGTGCATGTGATGCACTGTTTTGCCAACTTGAAAGAGTACTTTGAAAGGGAGACGACATCATCTCTTTCCCAGAAACCAGGATTATTTGTGTCATTTAGATATTGGCAGACTTGGGAATAATCTGGCCAAAAGTCCAACCTTTTGCCAAATCTATTTCAGGAGCAATACATCATCCCATTCATGAGGGACGATTACTTTCCATCACTAAAAAAAAAAAAAAGGTGAATGGGGCATGTCAGGGGGGTATGGACACTAATCACTCTCCAGTGGATCTTGTAAGACCTCTGGAGCAGGACCCAGCTGGCTGGCGTTGTTCCTGCAAGTGAATCATATGACTGGAAATAAAGACTTTCCATTTTTCCAGCATGGAATATAATCCTCAACACACTGTACACCTGCCTCCATCACTGCGACATTCTGTAGTCCGCCTTAGACACACTTAGGCTTTATTTTCTGGTGAAGAATATAAATGAGTTCACCATCAGCATCTCTTGCTACAGTATGATGCAAATGTATTGTAAGAGTGGCTGTATAAAAAGACACAATCCCCAGAGGAACAAAAGTGATAGCTTCATGATCAGATCAGACTCCATCACATTCAGAAAGACTTGAAGAGGTTTATATATAAAATGAAGCCCCAGTGGTCTGAAGCTTTTTTAGCCCTGGTTGTTTTGCATTAACAGGCACAGACTTGCAGCGAGGCAGGCTTGATGAGAAGCATCTCTCTACACTCACTCTCACAGGGGACGAGCATGTTTCCATTGGACCAGCTGGGCTCTGAACACATCGGCTCTCCTTCAGGAAAACAGCTCGGGTTAGGGGGGCACCACTTTGTGCTTCTCCTGTCCTCTGCTGCCAGCTTCGCTCCCCGCCATGAGAAACCAGGAGCAATGTGATGGCAACAAAGAAAAACACTCAGTGGATGACCTCACTCCAGTGTCAACAGTAACAGGTGTGCCGAGGCTAAAGAAATACTGTTTACAATGACTGTAATCTGTCCTGGAGAAGGATCCTTTCAATTCAATATGAAGTTATAGACAACTGCGGGCAATAACAGCGGATCCATTACAGTATAATCTGTGGCTGAAACCCATTTCCAGATATCTGAGCATCTGTATGTTTCGGCCTCTGCAAAAGGGGTTTAACCCGGTCTGGTTGATTGGTTTTTGCATTGTTGTAAAAATCCAGAAAACTGCCTCAGTTGCTGAACGCAGAAATACTGAACATTCACCATGGTCATTTGTTTTCTTTCAAAGTGGAAATTTTCTGAAAGCTCAGAGTCACAAGTGTCATGTTTGCTAATGTTTACAAAAGTAGCCATGGAAATTTAAGTTACCTGTTGATGATAAGGTAATATATTTAGTAGTATAGAGTTTTTCTTTGCAATTTATAATGTATCGGAGGAAAATGTTGATATTCCCAACAGTAGCCGTGTTTCTATTAAAGTCTAAATGAATTTTGAAGTGAAATTTAGGGATGTTTCAATCAACTGCTTAAGAGCAAATAAACAAAGCTGCATTAACATGCTTTCACCAGAGGATGGCAGTGTAACATACTGCTGTTGGCTAATCCATCAGTAAACAGTTAAAGAAGTAGAGTTATTGTTCTTTCATGTCAGGTCGTCTTAACCAGCAGCGTGGAAACAGCTGATCTGAGTTAAATGTTCACTAGGTAATATTCGGAAAAGTTTTTCCTGTTTGATTTATTTTTCTTTTGGAAAAAGACAGAAACCACCTGAATTCTACAATACTATATTTTAATTTCAAATATCTGAGAGTTCACACAACACAAGCAAAGATCGAGTCAGAAGACATCAAGTGCCATTAGTTAAGTTTGAGTCCAAGCGAGCGTAAAAACTTTTATGTGCACAGCTACTACTTGAACACCAAGCAAATCACGTACACTACTTCCCATGTTGCAACCTTGAGCTCATGAGTTCCAACACTCGTCAGGGGATCAGTCATTGAATTTTATAATGAAACAAACACACCAACACCACATTTCACAGCAGTCAATCTAGTAGTTGTTGAAATATTTCACTGAGTTTCACTGACATTCCCATCCCATGAGCTCCACCACCAGCATGGTTCAAAAGTATTCTAGTAGTTGGCGTAGTAGTCTGAGTAGTGTGAGTCTCTCTGCTCATTTGCCCGGCGTCCAACCACAACAAAACTGGTAGATCAATAGATGTCAGTAATGGGAGGTCATCAATGGAAACACATTTATGTAATCAGGCAAATGGGAATACGTGGGCGGGAAAAAAAACGTATCACCTTCTTCTTATCTGGCTGAAAACTAAACCATAGGGCATAAAATAAAACATACTAGTGTGAGTCATATTCCAGTGAGAACAAACAAACTTCCCCTGGGTAAATCCTCATCAAGGATGATATTTGGCCAGACTTGGATGGTGAGGGCTCTGCCTTCAGCTGTGGTTTGACAGGAGCCTCGCTGCAGCTGTCCCACTTGTTGACATCGGCCCACTGCACTTCTTCTCTGGCAATCATATTACATTTCACCTTCTTTGGCTTTCCCAGGTTTTAAAATAGTCCAACTTTTCCGAATCATGCAGTAAACAACATACATCCTCCTTGTTCAGCCCGCAGTATCATCTGAATGTAATCCTTCATCACTATTGCTGATATATATATTTATGGTCTCTATTAATGCTTCATACTGTATATGGTGGCTGAAGTATGTTTATTTCCCATGAGGAGTCATCACTTAATCACTTGACTAAAAAAGTCAGGAGGGTTTTAAATGCTACGCAGTGCAGACCACTGCCACACACACACACACACCTGCTGTTTTGGATCTAATTTACCGAAGCTGCACAATGAGCAGGGCTGAGAAATGGTTGCAGAAAGCCGGCCTATTCAGCAGAGTTGCATCTGTGTCGGTAAAGAGTACACAGAGCACCTCTCACCTTTCCCAGTTTGATTAAATATCCCGTCATCTGCTTTTTATGAAGAGCGCTGATGGCAAATATTTGCTTTTCTATGTTGACGTCTGCTTATTCACACACAGTCTTCATCAGTCTGTACACATGGAACGGCACGGACGCACAGATCTCCCCTCGAGCTTTGTGATTTGTAATGGGTGATAAAATTACAACATGGTTTTAATCCTGGGTCAACTATCAAATCTGTGCAGGTATCACCTTCAGTGCAAGAAAGAAAGATCTACCGCCTCCAGAGGGATTGTTTCAGGACTAATAACACTAGAGTGCTGTATTTCCAGTGAGTTCAGACTCTGTTTACAGGGGAAAGAAGCACATGGTCGTCTCAAGCAACCAAGGTTAAGGGATCTGTCTCAAGCAGGTGCTGTCCATGATCCAAGATGCCCTTTACTGCATCCGTTCAGTGCTTAATCCAGCCTAATATTTGATACGCAGCACCTTGGCCTCGTATCTGATGCCACGTAAGAGCTGTAATTCTACAGTACAACTGTAATTCTTGTTGCCAACTGGGTTAAGAAGTCTGAGAGGTTTGAGAAAATATAGCGCTCGACATACCCAAGTCACTTTTTATTACCCAAGATGTCACCAAAATGTAATTATGTAATTTCCCCATCCTGAACAAGTCCCTCTGAGACATTTTCTTTTCTGTGACAGATTTATTCATGGGCTAGCGTCTGCTTTGTCACCCAATCCTTTGAATGCAGAGAGCACAGCACTGCCCTGCACGCTTCTGATAGAAGGGAGGAAGTTTACATCCAACATTGCAGAACTACTCTTTAAGTTACACT
The DNA here is from genome assembly GCA_903364295.1 of Serranus cabrilla. NCBI lineage: Eukaryota > Metazoa > Chordata > Actinopteri > Perciformes > Serranidae > Serranus > Serranus cabrilla. Next base: position 408,915 of record CAFUXE010000268.1, on the reverse strand, counting down.
AGCATTTGCATTATAGCACTAGAATTAAAATCTGGTAAAATTCAATCAAGTGCTTCACAACAATGTCTGCACCAACATATACACAGAAAACTGCCTTTAAAATCAATAAAACCATCTTAACTTGGTATATACCAACACATACCAAGAAATAAAACAAACTGAAATATACAAATGAAGCTCAAGCTCAACTAAGGCCTGATGAAAAAGGTAAAATACAATAATTGGTAAGACAGATCAATTATGCTGAATTAAAGCCAGACTAAAAAAGTAGATCCTGAGTTTGCTATTATAAATGATTAACCTGTTCATCATGCTTACCAGCTGCAGCACTTTCTGAGCTTCACTCTCCATATAATCACCTAAATTACTGATGACACTGATAAACATTTATGTAGTCCTTTATCTCATTAACTGTATTGATCAACCATGTACAAATTACCAAGACTAGGGTGCCATTATAACTTCTAAACAGTAATCACATGTTTTACTTGAGTAAAAGCTACAGTAAATACCACAGTGTAAATGCACTCTGTTCTAAGTAAAAGCCCTGCATTCAAAGTCTAACTCAAGTAAAAGAACATTAGAATTAAAAGCAAACTTACAATTAAACTTGGTATGCTATCTAATATACATTTCAAGAAGTTTCAAGCACTTAATTCAAAATCCAAGCACCTTTTTAAGGCTTAAAAACAACAATTTTAAATGCAAGGGGTTTCAATGCTTTATAGCAGTGAGTAAATGTACGTATATTCTGTCAGTGGAAACAAAACACACTCTTCTCTAGATTACAAAACAAAAAAACATCTGATGATGTGCTCATTCAATCCAATTTAACAAAAATATAAATAATCACTGCTGAGCCTCGGTAAGCAAACTCATTTTGGGGTGCAGTTTGTAGGCCGGATGTTCTCACATGACATATTTCATCTTTACTCCATCAGCAGTAATGACAGGACGTGTCGACGTGCTCTGAAAAGTGTTCTTATGTAACGTTTTCACTTGTGTAGGTTATACAATATGTGCATGTTTGTGTGTATGTGTGGTGATCACAGAGATCAGACAGCCTCTCATTTCAACTGTAATGAGACTACTCAAGGCTACTCTACCTGTCGTGTCTCTCCGGGTCCATGTCAACACTAACCCCCACCCTCTCTCCACCCTCCACCCATCCCAGACCCAGAGTCACGGTGCAATAGGAGCCCATCCATAGTAGAGCATGTTGCATAAGAAGGACCTAAGAAGATCTGGTTCCATAAAGGCTCTTTTAGCCTGCACAGAAAAGGGACCCTACTCTAAATTTCCACTACCACAGGCCGTCCCGTGTCAGAAACTTAAACAACGTCATCTGCTGCTCGTGGGTCTTCCATCTAAGGGCACGGTGAGGGACGCGTTTTCCTTGGCAAAGAAGAGAGAGAGAGAGAGAGAGAGAG
>CAFUXE010000268.1:372817-407478 GCA_903364295.1 Serranus cabrilla | reverse complement strand
GGGATGGTACACATTCACGGAGGGTTGATGAGGGATGATGGCCCGAGTCCCCCCAAAACTCGTCCATTTAAAAATCACACAGCATAATTATAATAATTGGCAGCCATCAGCCGGGTGATTGTATGGAACAGTGTGTGGAGCTCTAATGAGTCGTTAGGTGCTTCGCAAAACTGGATTTCCATCTCCAGGACATAAGCAGGTCATAAGATCGTGAGACCTGGCATAAGATTAAGGAAATACGTCCAAAATGGAGCACACATACTTACCATGTCCTGTCTGGCACTCCTCTGTCCATCTGTAGGTCCCTCGGGGAGACAGCAAACAGAGTTCCCAAACTTCACGGAGCAAAAAATAGGCACAGATTTAATCCCTTGTACTTGTCTGTTAGATCAGACCTGTTTAAGAAAAAGAAAGAACAGTTAATGCTGAGCAGAAAGGAAGGAACAGAGCCCCTGGCTTGCGTCATTTGCTACTTAAATCATGGGAGCTGCTAAAAGTCTAAAGTGTGTGATAAGTAGCCGCAATATCATCTCTCTGTCTGTTATGCACCTGTCTCAGGCTGGAAACACACTGCAAACACATGTCCAGCTGGGATTACACGGAGAGGAAGGATTTTCTGCTGGGATTTCACCCTTAAAAAGATGGAATGCATAATTATAACATAGATCTATAAAATTACACATTTCCTCAGAAAAGTTGTTTGTATAGTAAGTGTCATAACATTGCTTTCATCAGGAATAGAGCACCTGCAACTACATATTTTTTTATTATTATTTTTATTTATTATCTTATTGGATTTGATCAAAGATAGAATCCCAACTTTTTTTGAGGATTCAATTTTTTTTTAAAAATATATAAAAAATCAAATATCTCTATTATTGGAATGATGTTCCCTGGTGGTGATAACTGTCAGTACTTACCAATGGATTGGATTAGTAGTTGACCAATCACATTATTTACACTGTTTTCTGTAGTATATTTATTTTTACATATAGTTCTCAAACTTTTATATATATATTTACGTTGATTGGGTTGATTATGTAGCTAAAATGCAGAGTTTACATTCTTAAGCAGTGATGAAGGATGCGTTCAGATCAAAAATATTATAAACAGTAAGCAAACATCAAGGAAAATAAGGGATCAAAAGTATTATCTTACTGATTACTGCATTATTCATACAAAAATGAAAAATTAACTTTATTAACTTAACCAATGTCTACTGTTTGGTAGTTTAATCAAATGTTGTGAGCTCGTCATGTTTTGCATAAAAGCACAATATTTCCCTTTTAAATGATATGAAGTGGAAGTATATAAAAGTAGCATAATATGGAAATAGTCATAAGAGCAACAAAAGCAGCTTCAGTTTAAGTATTTTCTCTAATTTGTATTCAAGTACAGGGCTTTAGTCAATGTACTTAGTTACATTCCATAATTTTTCTAATGTGTTGCATTTATAACATTTGTTACACAACAAGACACAATCACTCAACCGTTCACTCTGTCTGCTTCCCTGCTGAGTTCCTAAAATGCCCATTCGCAGCTGCGTTCACTTCTGCATCGCAGTGCACATTGAATTGAACAGGGACAGTAATTCAACTGGATGTTGCCTATTTTTCCACTCGCACGCCGATCTTTTGAGCGACATTATGCAAGTCCTCATCATCAAAGGCCTCCGTTCCTAAAAAGAGGGTCTTTAGTTTGGCTGGCAGACCACTCTTCTGCACAACACTGGACACACTGCCTGCAGTCTGCACTGCATTGAGTTTCCTCATCCTGGCATGAAGTCATCGGTCTTTGACGGACACACTTAGAGCAGAGTAGTCCCTTTTGTTACCGTCTGTTAACATTCACAGCAGAAAAAGCACTCAGAAAGAGCCATCAAAATAAGATTCTTCTTTCTATTCATCACACATTCTGAAGAATCACGACTTACACGAAGTGCGTGTTCACTTCTGCGTGCTTACATAAGTTTGTTTACAAAAATGGAAACTGTGCTATTGCTCACAACAGCCATCCTGTGATAATAAAACAAATTGTAAAAAATGTATTTGAAAAGCTGAGTTTAGGCTTTTACCGGCTGAGGGTAAAGGTCATGCATCCACGCAGCAGGACGGGTTTTGTTACCGTGCTCATGTGCTGAGGCCAGGTGTACCATTTCCATCTCAATTGCTTCAATCACACTTTCATTACACGATACCTTCTTTACAGTATCACGTGAGAGGATGAAAAACATGGTCCTGCTGACAGGTGGGTGAGGCGAAAAGTGAGAGAGTTGGATGCTGCTGCGGGTAGAAACCCAAAGACTTGGCGTTCTGTTATCAGCCGGATCAGCCAGCTACAGTGTCTCTGGTCTCGATTAAAGTGTGCGGTTGCAGGAATGAGCGTCTAAAGTGGAACTGTTAGCGACATGGAAGTAGGAATTAAGTAGGTCGATTGAATTGAGCAAGAGACCCATTAAAATAACAAGGAAGGCCTGACACGGCAGAACTTCCATATCAAATTTAAACTGGTCTCAATTTAAAGCTGATGCCTCTATATGACCTACATGAGCAAACAAGACCTTCTATTTCTATACAGTTATTCTAAATGCCTGTGCTGCATTTGTGGGAACACGCTGCTTTGGGAAAATGAGAACCACAATCACAGAAGAAACACAATCCAAGATGTTCACGTCTGGGAAGTAGCTTCATAAAGTAGAGCTCGACTGATTAACAGTCGTCACTGGCAGAACTGGGCTCTGACAGTGGAAAAGTACATCACTATTTTATATGGTAAAGGATATGACTTCCTAAGATATTTCTATTTACGGTGGTGGCAGTGGTGTGGGCCATTTTTCCTGCTTCAAACTTATTATGACATGGCCTTTAAAATTCCAATATAGGTCAACCTCTGGTTTGAAGATGTCAAAAAACTAGGTAAACAGAAGTGGCCATTCATGTAATAGAATTTATTGTTGGTCTTTTCATGGCAATAATAAAAATATAAACATTGCCAGCCTTATCTTTAAAATGTAGACAACTTTGTAATCTCTGCATTACGCACATGAGCAGAAACTACTTCTAGAATTGCTAAACTGGCATCAATCACAAAAACAAAGCTCTAAACGGACATACTGAACAATAAAGCCTTTATTTTTTTGTCTTTCCATAGTTCAAGTTTGTCAGTCCCACCCAATGAAAAGGTGGCAAATAGAGTGAAGGAGTAAGAGGTAGAGCAAGTGTTCCATTCTCATTGTGATCAGCGTAAAAACTCACTTTTACACACCAAGGGAATGGCCATCCAAAGAAGGCCGACTTAAAGAAAAAAAAAATAGCAGCTTCTTTGTGATGTTGCTAGCTTTCCCTTATTATTCACAATCATAAATACTCCTAACTCACTGACTTTTGATAAAGGTTGCACTACAGTGTAAACCAGAGAGGCGATGAGTGCTCGCCATGAACTGAGGCACGGCAGTCACCATCGCCATCATCACCATCACAGTCTCTGAACACTTGGAGTGGGGAAACTGCCACATGGCAAGGGCCTCTTGCCGCGTGTCCAAGGCGAAGGGGCTCTGCATAGTATGGTCAGACAGAAGAGATAATGGCCGCCCACCGTGGACTGAAAGCAGGCTCTCGGTCTGGCACTCAAGGAGAGTACGACCTGGGGAAAAGTAAATGGGGCCGTCTCCACGTGAAGGAGAGCACAGAAACCTGAGCGGTGGAGCCTGACAGCACATCAGTCCAAAATAGGTGTACGATAGTCAGCTGGCCCTGTGAGTGTTTATGTATGCGTGTCACACTGCATTAAAAACTAACTACTACCAACCACTCTACCACTCATCTGCACTGCCGAGTCAGGACAGCGCCATGTTTACATTAAAAAAGGAGATAGTATTTACATCTTCAACACATAAATTATTTCCCTAACATACTGTCTGTGTAATGCATAATAAGGTCTCTGGAAAAAAAAGAAAGAAGAAGAAACATAAGTGCCTCTTGAAAAGACTAGGCTGACTCCAGAACTGAGAACGGTAGGTAGGCAAAGGGATAAATGCTGCTGAAATTAAATCAAAATGTAAGCCAGAACAAGACCAAAAAAAGAGAGAAAAACAATGCAAAATAATGCAGTAATTCATGAGAACGATTTGCAAAATGGCACAGGGAAAGAGATAAAGCTCTGAGCTCGATTAGGCCACCCCTGAATAATTCCAGGTAGTAACTATGGCAGCGCTGAAGCCGACTCATTAATACCCAAGAAAGAGGACGAGAACGGAGGGGTCACTGCATGAAGGTCCTCAGCTCGGATCACAATTGGATCAGATGATATGGGACGCTTTACATTCCTACCTCGCACCGCCAACAGATCTAGAATTGACTTGCAACTCCTCCCGCCCAGAATGTGACCTTCGACATTTCTTACATGTTTTGTCTCTGGAGCTTCCCGCGGCCCGCCCAGCGACAACTGCAGCCCCGGCTGTGACCCGTCGCCTCAGGGCAGGGCCGGGTCAGACTGCTCACCTGATGCGATCTGACGTATAAGGCCCTAGTCCGGTAAAATTCACACTTGTCGACGATATACAGTATCAAAACTCTGTATAATGAGAAAACATACAAACGCATATGCAAATATAGTTTTCAATACACAACAACATACACACTAACAGTTGGTTTTGCAGATGAAATTCAAAGTATTCATACAATATGTGTCACAAAGAAATGATGGCTGGCTCCGTCCGTTCTGAGGAGAGATAAAAAGGGGCAGTGGGGCAAAAAACCAAAAGAAGAAACAAGACAAAAAAAATAATAATAATAAGCTGGTTCAGTTCATATTTGTCATATTGAATAACTGCACACACAGGAAGCTTGGAGGAGCGAATTAAACCTCTCCAGTTGGGTTTTGACCGTACAAGTTCATATTACCACTCCAGTGCTGCTGGGCTGCTGTCAGTCTTTGGGTAACCCCCCTGTCGTGTGTGGGTGCATGAGAGTCTGTCATTCCAGTGAGTTTAAAAAAAAAAAAAAAAAAAAAGGTAGGCCATTGGTTTGTTTGCTGAGAGGTCCCGCCTACCCCGATGGGCCGGGGTCCGAGGGAGCCCGTCAGTCATCCAGGATGACCTTGACAAAACTGGCCACGTCTGTGTCTTTGGAGTCATGCACGGTGAAAAACGGATGTTGCTGCATGAAGAGAAGGAAAAGAAACCCCCACAACTTAGAAATATGAAAAAAAAATGATTTATAGGCTTCCTGCACATGTTCGAGTCAAAATCAAGCACTTTCAAGTATTTCTAAGGTGCATTTGTAAGTTTTTCCAGCACCTCACAGCTGTGATATAACACATCTTTATGTACAGTTCATACACATTATATAGTATATTGTTTATTTCACTTTTCCATCACATTACATATCATTGTGCTATAAACAACGTGACAGCAGTCTAAAGAAGTTTCATGTTTCAAAATGCGTCATCTGTTTATAAGTTGACTAAGTATTCTATATAAGTTTCATTTCAAGCCCTTTATGCTTTAACACTACATTAAAATTCCAGTGTTTTCAAAGGTATTTTTAAGAATTCCCAACACTCATAGGAACTCTGTATTTACTTGTGACGAACACACACTTGGTGTGTGGGTTCATTGGGTAAGTGTGGCCTCTTGTGGACAAAAGCAGGAACCAGAGCACACTGATCATCACAGCAGTGATGTTGATATTGGCAAAACAGACAAAAGTAGCGTAGTAATATTTGTGTTGTGGTTGTTGTTTTGGGGCAAGAGAAAAGTATTTTTTTAAACTACTTACCATTAATTCTGTATAAGCTGGTCTCTCATTTGGTTTCTTTCTTAAGCTGTAAAAACAGACATAAATGCAAAAGTGAGAAAAACAGCAAAAACCAAAACAGAAAGTTATTAAAACTTAAAATAAAACCGCATCTAAAAATAGACAAGTGACGTAAACAGCAGCTCCACGGACACTGTACTGATGTTTACCTCAGGAAATGCAGAGCAAACACTGACCCCTGCTGGCTCTCAGTGCCACTTTCTTGTTTTGGTAAATGAGGAGCACAACACTGAGAAGAAATCTACACATTTGCGATGACGACTCACCACTGGGAGATAAAGTCTACAAACTCTGGGGAGAAACGATCAGCAGGCAGCTGTGGAGACGGCTCGTCCACCACCTGTTTGAGCTGCTGGAACGGGGTGCCCCATGAGTCGTAGGGGAATTTCAAAATGGCCAGCTCAATCTAGGAGACAGAGGAAGATCGATTCAACAAGGATTGTTCATGTAAGGGTTAAATGACACGACTTTGTTGCATGATTTTGGTTATTTTGGCAGCAACACCGACTATCCACTGCAAATTAAACTGTTTCAAGAATTCAGAAATCTTCTATAAAAAGAACCTGTTTTTAATTATGCACCATTATAAACTTGAAAGTACATTATATAGCCATGTTTTATAATAACTGAGGACAGCATGGACCACTACTGATCTGGAACAAGTATAAAAACTGTCAACAGTCACCATGACTCAGCATTAGTGCTCTCTGGAAATATGAGATACCTGTAAGGTGATCTCCTTTGACACTGTGGTTGTAATTATTATAATTATCATGGTGACAAAATATACATTTGTGGGGAGTGCAGTCATCATTGTTAGCGATATGTGAAATAATCTCGCAGCCACACAGTACATTAAATAATTCATTATCTGATCTGACATGTTTGTGAACCGTGTGTTTAAATCAACAGTTAAACTCCATAAAAGAACAGTGAGATTTAGAGGGCGTGGTAAGGGCAGCAGTTACATGGATTGGTTTCCCTAAAACGTATATCCGACACTACTCACCATTGTGATACCAAGACTCCATATGTCTGACTTGACACTGTAGCCTTTCTGGTTGAGGTCAGGGTTGATCCGCTCGGGCTGGAATGGAAATTATTAGGAACAGTAAGTACCACCACTCACTAAAAATAATCAAAATTATAATCAGAATAGATATAACTACAAATGATTTTTTTTTTTAAACTGATAAAAGCTATTTTGATATACATGAAATGAAAATAATTAGAAAAGAGACAAAGACAAAACATTGTTGGAGAGGATTTGAAATAATTTCTGTTTTTTTTTTCAGACACATGCAAAATCTCAGTCAATTTCTAGAGAATCCTTTCCTAAAAAGCAGCTAGAGTCTCTTACCGCCATGTAGGGCTTGCAGCCTGCATCCATAGTTTTGGCCACAGAGTCCACCAGGTGTCCACTGATGCCAAAGTCGCACATCTTCACTTGGCCCTGAGTGTTGATCAGAACATTGGAGGGCTTCACATCTGCAGAGACATTGTTGTGAATAAGACGAGAGAGAACGCAGCAAACCAACAACGATAAACTGCATGTGCACTGATGACCTGATTACCTCTGTGTATCACTGACAGGTTACTGTGCAGATGCTCTAATGCTTTCACAATCTGTGGAGAGAACAGAGAAAATTTAAGGAGAATGGTAGATTATTTCACAATAATATCAATAAGTGTTTTATATGCACATTAATCCGATTATCTGCTTGTAGTCGGGTTTGGTGACGTCACTTCTCTGGAGTCACACATATATGTTATGAAGCAACGCATAACCAAGTAAGTATTGGATGCAGCCTCAGCATTTCCAAGAATAAAAAAAGGAAATGATTTGTGCAACATAAATGTAAAATCTACAATTTGTGGTTTTAGGAGGAGTCACGTCCTGCGACTGTTTCCTGAGGAGCAATAATTTATAAATCTGTGCAGCACTTCACAGGGCGTTTCTGGCTGTATCGTCGGCTGCCTGGCAACCTCACAGCGATGACGAGACTTCAAAAAAGTCGCTGCGCCCGGCTGTTGTTCGCAAAGAAATAATTGCAGCACTTTAACCCCCTGTAAAACCACTAATTAATGTCTCAGGCACAAAGTGAGCATGCACACTTCTCCAAAATGTTGGAAGATTCCTTTAAAGGGATAGTTAAGATTTTTTTAAGTGGGGTTTTATGAGGTATTTATCCAAAGTAAGTGTATTGCCAAGAGTAGACGGCAGTCTGCACACCCTCAGTATGTAGAAGAAAAAAAACTATCCCTTATATATAAAGACACTTAATATCTGAGGGACACCTATAGTACAAAATAGAGGACAGCACGTACCGCTACTGTGATCTTGCCCAAGATGTCCTCAGGGATGTCTTTGCCTTTCTCAATAACCTTCTTATAGAATTTATCCAGAGACGTGTCCATCAGCTCCATACAGATCCAAACATCTCCCTGAAAAACAGGCGTCAGACAAAAAATTAAGAAAGAGTATGATCACACACTTAACGCCGCTGGTGGAATGTAACTAAGTACATTTACTTAAGTACTCTGCTTGAGAATTATACTTCTACTCCACTTACTTTTTAACTATATTTAGCCGCCAGCTTTAACTACTTTTCAGGTCAAGATTTAACTCAAAAGACACGATCAATTGGAAAGTGATTAGACATTTAGAATTTTTTTTCAATTCTAATAATAATATTATAACTTCTCCCTATTATCCCTTCTTTATAAAATTAAAACACTGCTTATGTAAATGCATCAATACAAATAACCTAACAATACATTTGGAATATATAAAAACTAATTCAGTGAGTCCATTCTGCAAAACGAGTACATTTTGATGCTGGCGCTTTTGTACTTTTACTGCAGTAAGTTTAGAATGCAGGACTTTTACTTGTAGTGGAGTAATTTCACAGTGTGGTGTTAGTATCAATACTTCTTCCACCACATGAGTTCAGGAGTTCATACACGTCACAGTTTATTCACCTCTCTGAAGAGGGCGCCATAGAAGGTCACAGTGAAGAAGCAGTCCACTGTCCTCATGGAAATGTCCAAGTCCATCAGAAGCCTCTTCTGCTCCAGAGTGTTAACGGTGGCACGGATCCTCTGAAGACACGAGCATCACAGACAGTGTCATCAGCGAGCAGATATAGCTTAAATGAAAAGGTGTCCAGTGTCCTATACCAACATGTCACAGTTCTCATCCAAATGTTTACAAGTTGAGCTCATATGTTGAATGCATCTATGAGTCATGGTGCTATATTTAAAAAAAAAAAAAAAGCACGGTGCATTTACAGATCAGGTAACCTGAGCAGCAGCTTCCCAGCCTACCTTGACAGCCATGATAACACCACTGGGCACATGTCTCATCTTGTCCACCACCCCGTACGCTCCCCGGCCCAGCTCTTCGATCTGCTCCAAGTCATCGGCCTTCACCACAAAGTTCTGGACAGAAGAGGGAGATGTGACACTGATGCATGTGTCCGAGGACGGCAAACAACACAGAATAGCGTGTTTCAGTGAATTCTAGAGCTTTCCTTACCTGATCTCCGATGGTGACACAAGCTTTCGAGTCAAGATCTCGAGGGGGGCTGCAGGGAGAGAGCCACAGTGTGAAGTCAGTGTTAATGCAACAATACTCAGTAATGCAACATTTACTCTCTCAAAGGAAATGTGCATATTTATTAGCTGAACTTCGAAGATGAATTTGTCAGTGCAAAAACCATCTTATCTGTACACTTACTTTAATTACATTTCCATAGCAATGGATAACAACAATATTGTTAACTAAAATATAAATTCTCATCCTGATTTGAATTCATTCTTTTTAAGATTTAAGGGGGAGCAGATATTTAGTATTGACAAAAAATGGTAAGAAGAGTATAATAATAAAGAACTGAACCAATGTGGAGTATTGAGTCATCGAGCATCAATAAAAGTCTTACAGTCCCAATCTCTAGCTGCTGTCACTAGAACCTATATGGGATTTTATAGGCTGATGCCAATTATTAAAATCTGTAATGAAAATAGAACTTTTTTGTGTGAATTGTCCACCTATTTTTCCCCACTCTGCAAATGTACCCAGAAAGCTACTTTCTGAAACATAAAACTTTATTAAATAATATATAACACATTGTTATACATGTATATTCATATTGCAAAATAGGTATTGCATTGTCATCCAATTCTATAAATGATAACTGAGAATATAAATAATAAATAAGAATAAAATGAACAGCTAAATGCATTATATATTGCGTCATAAGAGTCCACATATTGCACAGTAAATATACTGATGTTCGTTGCCTTTGATAGTCCAATTTCGGCCGATTTTATCAGTAAACCGATATATCTGTTGCGCTCTATCTTTCACTACCCTGCTGTAAAAAGGAGGCTTACGCTGCTACTGCTGGTGTGGGCGGTGCAAACACTTCTTTGGCCAGCTTCAGCCCGGGGTTCTTCTTCTTCCCTGGGAGACAAGAAATTAGAAAACCATTACATCTCAGCTCCATGACAGACATACGGAGATCGATAAAGCTTTATTTAGCGGCAGCCACAAGCTGGTATGATTAGCAGTGTTTTGTAGAGGGACTAAAGCAAATGGACTTCACGCCTACAGACTGTTATTCACTAAATGACTCAGTTTAGGGACAGGGTTTGCCACAATAGGGACCCCAAGTTCTAATTCAGGATATTAAGAGCAACCTTAATGGACTTTGCTTCTTTTCATAAATCCATATTGGCTATTGATAGGACAGGGATTGTATTCTGTTCTGGTAGTGAGGAGTTTTCTTAAGGTTACAATCAATTTGCGGTTGCCTGTGACACAAACAGCAGCAAATGATCAGTTATCTATCTGGAGATTAGGTGTACTGAAGCACTGAGGCCCTCCAAGAGGGAAAAGGTGGACTAAATGACTAATCAACATTGGTATGATGACTCAAAGGAAGGCTGGGAGGGAGGGGGGATTTTTTTTTACTGTTACGATAACTGCTATCAAATTAACTATCAATGGGTTTTTCCATTTTGCCACTTTTTTTTTAATGAGTTCAAGTATAGTTTACATTTTTGTTAATATCTGGAGTACGGTGCTGCAGCTCTGGGACCTTTCTGTGTTAAATCAGTGACAGCAGTCCATTCATAAACACAGTTTACCAGCAGGCTCTGGGACTTCCCACAAGGGGCTGCGAGTCCCTGCCAGAATGACACAGCTACCGGGCCTACGAGCAGCAACACAGGAAAAACAACTCAACTTCTCTTGACACGGACACTCGCGTTCAGCATGTTCGCTCTTGTTGCAAGGTCGACAGGAAAAACAGAGCACTTTTCTTGACCTTTATCTGTTTGTGCTAGGCCACAGTTTCACCCAGTGGGATATGATGAGGAACAGTTTAGACCTAGCTGGTTTGTTTCCTGTTCTGTGCTGCTGCAAACAGACCTGGGCCCCGACTGTGCAGCTATTCTACCCCAGTTCAGAGAAACTTGTTTAAAACACAAGCACCTTCACTTTGGAACAAACGCAACAGCTCTCGTTATTACTGTGGGGTTGTGTTTGCCATTGAGTGAGTCACAATACTCCAGTGTAGAGGAAGTATGATTGGGTAAACCCCTCCTTGCTAGATTAAGCTGGAAGGGAAGTGAAGTTTTACAGAGATTTCTGATTCTATGGCCTTCCACTGAAACGTCAGACAGGTCCATTTTGTGCAGCAGCCCTAAAATAGGCCTACAGTCTGGACTGACTACGGTAGTCTCATGTGGTAGGGAGAGATTGAAGTGTGATTTACTCACACATGCTCAGTCAAAAATAGATTTTGTGTTTCCTCTATGTGGGATAAAGTACAAGCCTTCCAGTGACCTGACAAATAAGACAGCCTTTTGTTCATGGACCAAAATCAGTGCAGCACGCAAACTTCTGACATGCCAAAGCAGTTTGTAAGCTTTTTGAGAAACCTAGAAAAGGACTAAAATTGTGCAATATACATGCAGTTTTTCAGTTGCAATTAAATCTGATTTACTGCTAGACATATTTGCTGTGAAATATTAATGAAGTTGAAATACTGACAGGTAGCCGTGTGTGGTGAGATCAGCGACCCTGTAGCAGGGAGATTTTGGTGGGATATGACTCACAGCCAGACAGACTGGACACATCCGCTAAAAACACAACAACTGTCAGGACCCTTTGGGAAATATGATGTCACTTCACTTGGCCTGCCTGTTGATCACTGTCCCTGTTTGGACTGAGTGAGGCCAACTTCACAACAGCTTTCAGCTGTGAGACCCTGCCTGGTCCTTGAACCGAGGCGTTATAGTCAAAAACCATATATACTGATATATGTAATTTGATATCTTGATCTTTGATGATATATATATATATATCACGACACAGCATGTTTTCTAGTAATTCAAGAAATGAAATAGTTTATATAAAATAAACACGTGGTAAAGCTTATTGTGTCTGGCTGCTGTTTTTTGACATCATAATAGAAACATTACAGAAAAATATACACAATAGACACAACAGTGCCATGACGTTAATCTCAGCTGCAGTCTAAGCATATTGAGGCATTACAGGAAAGTGCAGCATAGTTGCTCAAAGTGCAGACTGCGTGCCAATGGCTGCCCACAAAAGCATTTTTTTTTAACATGAAAAGCATGCATTATATTTCAATCTTCTTTCCTAAAGATTACATTTAATACACTACTCGGCTACTGTGTCAAACTGCACCCCCTGACAAGCATCTGACAAGGAACAACGACTTGTAGAAAGCCACTGGTTGCATGGTAACTCTGTCAATGCGATTTGGGACTGTTTTTTTTTCAGTGGAACCCTCAATCATGTGCTGAAAATTTATATCAAAATGTGCACAGAAACCTTGTTGCATTTTGCATTTTATTTAAAAGGAAATCTCTGCATTGCACATTTTCCTCACATGGGAAGATGTTAATGCAGCTTAAGTGTTTGCCATTGTAAGTACTGATCATTGTGTCCTAATCAAATCAATAGTTTTGCAGATTGCTGTGCTGGAAGTTGTCAGTATCAGCCACTTCAGACAGGAGCAGGGAGTTGCTGTGCCTTTACAGGAAATGCAGTAATTCTTAGAAAACCAAAAGATGTTCCGTGGAAACAATCCACAGTGCAGTAATACAAACGTAATGTGAACAAGAATTTCTGGATTGTGCATGGGATCAAAGTGTCAATAGCTCTGTGGCGAGTCACCATCAGGAAGCTCCAGCTTCAGAGTGGGTCCATATACAGAAAAGGATGACTCATGCACATATAATCTTCCACACCACCCTATCAGTGCTGTTAGGGAGAACCCAATCTCCAAACATGCCTCAGCAATACCATGAACAGCCCTTGCAATGCACTTAGACCCACTCCTTCCTTGACCACGGAAAGCACAACTCCTTGTAGAGGCCAAAAAACAAAAAACACTTTCACAAATACAGATCACCTGCTTTGGTGCACACACTAATTACAGCATAGAACCTGTGTAGCAGCTATAGAGTATCTGCTTGCAGCCAGTGAACTGTCAACAAAGAGAGGCTGCACTAGGTATTGGTGCAGCAAGTCAAAACATGCCATGGTAGGCCAAAGGCTGTGATTGCCTGAGCAGCACCCAGCCAATCTACAGAGCCCTCGCAAAACAGTGTGTACTCCCGACCATGGTAACGCTAGTATGATTGTGTAACAGCACAAGCGGTGAACTTGAAATGTAAATTGACATCATCATCATGCTGTGTGTGTGTATGTGTGTGTATGACGCAGAGGAAGGACCTTGATTTTTCCAAGGTGTGTGTTTTATTCAACAGTGTACAGTGATTACACAGCACAGACTCGCTGACTGACTGGCGGAAGCCAAGTGTGTGATAGCGCCATGGTTCCTTGGCATCGCCGCCTGTTTTAAAAATAAAGGAATTTCCACCACCGGGGGGGAAAAATGCATTTACACGGACGCGGCGCTGCTAAAAATATTTTTGCGCAAACACACTGGCCAAACTGAAAAGGACTCAACACTATCGATCAGTCATGAGTCAGGAGGCCGAAAAATACAAACACCTGTGGTCCCAATGTGCTTCACTTTCCCGAAAAAGAGAAACTAATCCCAGCGCGGTGATCCCCAGCTGAGGGGCAAGTACGTTGATAATTACAGCTTCTGGCAAAAGTCCTTTATTGTCGTGAAAATGGTGTTAGCTAACCACAACACGGGAACTTCAAGGAAGACGCGAGTGTAGCATTTAGCTAAAATATGAATATTTAAAAAATATAATTTAGCGCCCGATTAGTACGTCTATGATGAATACCTTCAGACACCAGCGTGTCTAGAGACTTCGCATAATGATAGAAAGCAGGAAAGACATGCTGGCTAGCTTATTTTTCCTCTTCTCATACATGCAGCTTTCCACCTGGCAAGGTTACATTTCTCAAACATAGCTAGCTAAATTACTTCCACGCAAACTGCACCTCGATATTTAAAATACATGCACGGTAGTTTTAAAAAAATTAGTGGAAAAAAACACACTTACCTCCTTTAGACAGAGACATTTCCCCTTTGCTTTGATGAGGGGGAAGGGAAGCACAAAGACTTTTGCCTTTTTTTACTCCCTCCCTCCCTGCATCTAGCCTTACACCCGCTCAGGATCGCTGGCTTGTGCAAAAACTAGCAGCGATTAAAACTAAACTGTTCGTCTTCGTGCAATCTTTGTTTTTCAATCACCAGTTCGCGCGTTCAAAGATCGATTAGCAGATGAATGCACAACTTTAAATAAAGTCGGCGCGGGTTGTACAGTTCGAGTTAGTTTGCTAACAAAACCTGCACTTTTAGGGTGGCCAAAGTCTGACAGCTGAAGGTTCCAACGACGTAATGACGTATTTCCTGCTTCGCGCTAAGCATCATGGGGTGTGAAGTTTGGTACTGTGTGAGCACTTTTTCTGTCAATAAATACGATATTCTTTTCCAGCAATTATTCAATGTTGAAAATAGTATTCATATATTGTTTTTCAGTAATATTAGCAATAGTGTAGTGTAAAATAATTACGAGTAGCCTACTGCATTCAAATACAGAAGTAGATTACATAATACACAAGTATTAGCATAAAAATGTAGCCTACTTTAAGAACTGAAAGTAAAAGTACTTATCATTCAGAATAACCCATTTCAGAATATTGTGTATTATATTTCTAGGTTCTAATTATTGATACATAATGTTTACATCGCTTTAATGTTGCAGCTGCTGCAGGTGAACAACATTTTAATTACTTTATGAAATGCTGAGTGGCTTAATCTACAATAATAAATAATGTCGCCACTGCAATTTATTGTAACTAATTAAAACTATTCAATATAAATGATTCATTCATTTTTATTTATTAAGAATAAAATCAAGAATGACTCATTTCAGATTCTAATTATTGATGCATTAGTGTCTGCCTCACTCTAATGTTGCAGCTGCTTAAAAGTGGAGCTCATTCTAATTACAAATCATTATTTTTACTAATTAATTGTTGGGTAGCCTACTTTAAAAATATTGTATTGTAATTTATTAGTTCATATTAAAGTTTTTATTAGTAGTAAGTAGTAGTGAGTAAAATAATTGAAGCTTTACAGCAAATGCAGTGAAGTAAAATGTACAATATTTGCATCCAAAATGTAGTGAAGTATATGTATAAAGTCCCATAAAATGAAAATACTCTAATACCTCAAAAGTATACTTAAATACTTTACTTGAGATAAAACTTAGTTATATTCTTTCTTTACAATTACTTTTACTTTGATAAACAACAGTAACATCAACCAATTTTAATTTTGATAACAGAAAGACCAACACATATGTACATGTTATTGCCTTTTATTCATATTTTTGTTTCAGGATGAAAGTCACATTGCCCACTGGTGCAGTTCATTTAAAGGCTAAGTAAAATGCATGTGTAACAATAAATAAGAAAAAACAAAATAAAGGACTGACAGTCTTGAAAGTCAACTACAGAGGAACGATGCTAATGATGGGACTGCACTTTCATTTACACATATTGGTATGTAAACAACAAACAAGTATATAAGTGTAAGTCAGAGGATATAAGGGCTATGAACTAAAATCTATATTAAACTGCTTAATAATGAGATGCATAAAATTAAGAGCTATTACATTTAATTTGAAAGCAAAACCTCTATATTACCTATTCAAACAACATTAACCATCACATAGATTTTAAAATTCAAGGAACAAAATGTTGGATTGTAGAATATGTGAACAAATACAGTACAATGAAGTGTTTTTTTTTCTTAGTATGCATGAAATACTGAAAAACCCACCATCAATATTGCGATAAACACTGCTTAGCTGTCAAATTGTGAGTCCTTTATTGTACCAGACACCTCCTTGCTGAATAGTCGGAAGACAAAAAAATGCACAAACTAATCAACAATGGAGATGTAAAAAACCTGATGCATGAACACGTGCTGTGATATGAGTTTACTTTGGAATATGTGTATGTGATTGTGAGAGTGGGTGGATAACTGATGGTAAGGCCACACTAAATTCCTGCATTTACTTCCTGGCAACAAGGAGGGTATGGTAGAGAGGTTTTATTACAATGTGCAGATAGAGGGAGCTGTCAATCAGGTACTCTGATGCACGGCGCTGCAGGTCAGCATCCACCAGGAAATCCCCGGCCTCCTCTGTGCTTTGGTGGAAGTTGTAGACGTGGCGAACCACCACTTTTCCTTGCTGTCTTGCCATCACGATCACCGTCTTCTGGAAGCTCACACCGGCAAAGTCTGGACTAGAAGTGGCTGGTGTTACAATGATGCGAGGTCGACCTCCATCTGTGCGTGTGGGCTGCATGGCACCCAGCTCGGTGTAGGTTGACCGGGCGCTGAGTGGCAGCCAGCGAGGGGAGAACAGGGCGTTCCAAGTCACTCTTTTGCTGGAATCATGGCCGCTTGGTCCAAGCTGGGTCTGGAAGCTGAAACTACGGTCATCACGTGTGGGGTTATTGATGACCCAAGGGGACCCCCAGGAGGTGGACAGGTAGTTACGGGGAGTGAAAATGCTGCAGTTGACATCAAAGTATTTGGCCAGTTGGATGGGTGAGGCAGAGTGGAATTGGAAAGCTAGGTAGAGGAGCTCACGAATAGTCTCATAATGCCTCACCATGAGGGGGGATTGCTTCTGGAGACGGAAGAGGTGCTGAGGGGGAATCATGCCGTAGCGAACAGCCTTCAGGGCACTTTCCACTGTCGAACTGACGGGCTGGTTCTGGCTAATCCAACTCTCCAGAGCCTCGTACAGCTCCAGCTCACTCTGCAGAATGAGGTCAGAGCGCTGGAGCAAGGAGAGGAGCAGGTCTTCGCTGATGGAGCCCCATTCTCCGCTCTGCAGCACAGAAGTCAGGTTCCAGGACAGGTACTGCAGGCAGCTGTCCCGCAGGACCATATCCCCGATTTGTAATGCATAGTTGTACCAGCCAATCACATGGCCTGTGGGTGAATCACTGGACAGATGCTGGGTCATATACTGGGTCAGGCCCTGTTGCAAGCTCCACACATGATACTTGCTGGCTAGCTTATGCAGAGAAATGGCCTGATCCAGCCGCACTGAGATGTCCCCGCAGTACAGATACCTGAAAGAGAAAAACAAAGCTGGGATAATCATCGACAGACAGTTCTTAAAAGTATATCTAACATATCTTACAGTAGGTATTGTATTCTCTCCTCATATGTGAGTCACTGAATAAACCCACACTGTCCAATTTTCGACTGCGAGCCTCAAACAGCAGGTGTAATTTTAGAATTTCACAAGATGGAGCATCTCCAAAGGGCAGAGGCAAAAATGGTGAGTGAAGATCCACAGCAGTAGCACCTACAAGTAGCTCCACGTTTTCCTAAGTAGATGTATTTAATTGAACCATGTTAACTTTGAGAAAATGATTACAACCAAAGTCACCCTCACCTGACAAACTTATCAAAGACAGCTGCACAGTCGGCCGTCTCCCTCAGCACCAGAGCGCTGTTGTTGCGACTGAGCAGCAGATCCTCAAACACGTCACTCTGCAGCGTGAGAACCAGGCTGTGGGCCTGGATCACCTTCACCTCGTCCGTGTTAATGGTCTGCACCCGGAGTGTGACATCACTGGCGTTCCCCTGGGCCAGCAGGGCCTCCAAGCGCTGCACCAAACCCATAGAGTGATTCAGCACTGTGGCCCCAGTGTCCAATGCTGCCTCCTGCTTCAGGGCAGCTGTGGAAGAGAAAGTGCAAGACTGAAAAGCAACCATCAATATTTAAATTGGGAGAAAATAACTATCTTTCACAGCAGAACTGATGCACATTTGTTCTACAACTTAAATCAGATTTGACACAGCAGGAACTGGAAAGCACTAACTCTTTGCCTAAACCACAACTGATAATATGTGTCAGGGAAAAGGCACCGCTGCAGATCCTTCTATTCTTCTGGTGTCAATTAATGGAGAAAAAGGCAGGTAGCTGACTCAGAAAACCTCCGACACCAGGTGCTCAGAAGAGAATCCTGAGTTTGCAGGGCCATTACAGATGGCTGCTTCTATGGGCCCTCTTGTGCAAGAGCAAGTACAAGTGGCACATACTGGAGAATCACACATGAAAGAGTCAGCATGACAAGCTGCTGTTTCCATTCTGCCACAGCCATCAGCAGCCTTGTTGGCCTGTTACTGGGGGTTTAATGAGACACAAGGGGAGCACATTGGCTCCCCGGAACGCCTCACAGTCTTCATATCTCTGCCACAATCAAGCGCCGCCACTTCAAAGTAACCTTTTTCCAATTAGCCAGCCCAGGACCCTGAGCCAGCTGAGCAGGGTGTGGGGATGTGTTTTGACAAATGATTCTGGCACACCACAGCCGATTAAAAAGAAGAAAAAAAAATCACAAAACTCATCGCTTTCTGTTTCTGATTCTGAAAGGGAAAACATCAGAGAGATTAAATTCAAAGTAGACAAAAAAAAAGTTATGAATAAAGAATGTTTCAGAGCACTCAAGCTGAGAAGAGCAGAAAACATTAAATAAAACATTTCTTAGACAGCCTCTAAATATAGGATTAGATAACTCTGTGCTCACAAGGAATTTCAAATTAAATCTTATCTGACAGCACCGGAATGTGGCCTTCAGTAGCTTGGGTCAAAATCAGTCAAAGTGAAATCTTCTTCAAGGAGCAAGAAAAGCTTTCCTTCGGCGCTTGTACTGTACTATATCACGGAGCCGGCATTACGCCAGGCAGCAAATGGACTTGCCTGTCTTTCCCTGCACCCAGCAGACAGATAGATGAGGACAGGATGAGTAGAATAGATGAATACCCATCCTCTGCCCTGAGGCTGAGCACGAGCCACACATTCATGCTGTGCCCTACTACCCACTGACAGTATGGGGGAAGCTGGACAGAAATAGAACAATACAGCTTCTCCTAAAATGTAAAATATCAAAAAAGAGAAGGAAGAATTGAAACCACTGATGCTATTGATACCTTACCTCCTCTTACTGTGAGAGAGTGGATTAAGAGGAGCAGGGTGCCCACATAGACCCAGGCAGGGATCCCTTGTTCACAGGAGCGCACCATATCTTCTCAGTTACTCCCTGCCTCTCTTCCTTTGTCCTTTCCCCCTCTCTTCCTTACTCTGTGCCACTCTTCTCCTGACTCTTCTTCTTCTTCTTGCTGCTGTGCCTTTGTCGTGCGTGTGCGGAAAGGTGTGTTGCCCCGTGTGTGCCGCCCAGCTCCCTGTCCCGCACTCTTTATGTAGGACGCTGGCCTTTCCCTGGCGCATCTCGCAACCCCACGGACTCCATTGATTGGTGGAATCTGGCAGGGGCGTTGCTATAGCGACAGCTTTGATTTTGAATTTCTCCCTTTTGGATGTTACATGGAATTGATCAGCGGCACCGGGCCAGCCAAAGACTCAGCTTAATGGTTTTGTGTTGTTTTTTTAAGTTTAAAAGTCAGGGAGGTTAGGCACTATTAACAATCAATATTAACACTGTTTCATGTTTTAATGGCTTTCAGAATGCAGCGAATCTCTGGGCTGCAAAATGTTGTTTATGATATCAAAGTTAAGTACAATCAGTGCCATATAATTAGTCAATTAATTACAGGAATTTGCTACTGAGACTATCTGCCAAAAGTAATTGAGGCTCTAATATGTGTGACAAACTGCAGTCAGTCAAAATTTATAATCCATTTTGTAGGACAGTTTTTTCAGCTGGGAGCAATTATTCCTCTGATGGCATGTTAATCTCACTAATGGGAGGATGATTTCATTGGTGCTGGGTCTGCTCATCAATTTAAGGCAAGCTCTGCATCAAATTTAACTGCCAATCAGGATTTTATGAAGTCACTTTCCTGATCAAACTATTTGGGGTGCAGCAGTCGCATCTCAAACCTAACAGAGGGCAAAGGGTTTAATGAATGTGTGTGTTATCAAATTCCAGATGGATATGGAGTTAATGGTCCACCCGTGTGCAGGGAACATACTAACCTCCAAGCTATGATAATCAATATGAAATGCTATAAAGTCTCAAAGCTGCGTGACATGAGAGAGTCACACATCCTAGAACCACGTACAGTATCTGGGATGCGACAGAAGTGAGTTTTAATGCAAAATGGCAGCAATGAAAACAACGGATAATGCCTCTAGTCAAAGAGACGTTTACAGAGCCATTTATATGATGCTATCCCTCAGTTAGCATTGATCCGTTAGTCAGAGATGGAGCAATCAATACTGAGATCCTAGTTAAAATCTTCAAAAAAGAAATAAATAAGCTCGGTATGGATCTTATATTTAAAAAAAAAAAAAAAATCATTGCATCTCACTCTGGCCATTAGTCCAATCACAATATTTATACCAACATGCTGCAATGTGTTTAAAATAGCTTCAAATCCAGCATGCCTCACAGAGACAGACAAGGAGACACATCATTTCAGAGTGAACTGGGTTGTGGGGATGCCCCGAGGGCTGCCAGGCTGCAGCAAAAAATGCAGGAGAAGAGACGTCCTCTGAGACCCCGACCTGAACCAGCGCTATGAATAACCTGACAGGTTTTTGGAGGAGAGCGGTGCTGCTGAGGTCCCCTAATGAAGCCCGCTGCAACAAACTGGACCAGACAACACAGACAAGACATGGGATTATTCTGTAATTGGAGGCATCTTCTATTTGTTTTTTTGCTTTCTGGAGGTGGATACAGATGCACACAAATAGGATTTGTGAACTTTATGTGAAGGCTATGAATCTATATGGATGCAGATAATGAGTCATATTGCTTTACCTGGAATTAAACCCCTGCATTCTGTGTATATAGATAGCAAAACATAATTCAGGCAACTGTTGTTGTTGAGCTACATAATGAAACAGAATAAATCAAAAGCTTTGCCCTTCATGAAGGTCACAATGCTTTTTCCTTTGAGATCAGCTCCTATTAAGAATCTGACGACAGGACCAAAGTGCAAAGGGATGGATTTAAAGAGCTGCTGGGTTTGTGAGAGCACCCCTCGGGGACGGGATCCATCGAGGGATCGATGCACCGCAGGGGGCCCCATCACGCAGTATAAACAGTACGTTTAGTGCGGGCTGAATGCCAGAGTGAGCTTCAGCAAGGTGTCCTGGATGACCTTACTCTTGTGCTGAACCCTGAGGGGATGCTCCAGATAACCAGGCATCCAAAACATGACACAAATGGCTTTGGATTGAAATGCACAGTTTACACATTGGATGCACCAAGTGTGCAATGAAGAATTGTACTATTATGTCTATTTCTCTGTGGCACTGTGCCTAACTGCACATTTTACAACTAAATGAGGAAGACGATCACAGAAGTTTTGTGATGTTAAATACAAAGTTGAGGCAAACAAAGAGAGACAGATCACAACAGCAGCAACACCAGGGGCGTACTAATACCACTGCTTCCTGCGACCTCTGTCAGACCACAAAGGCTGGTAATAAATATGAAATAATAATACTCTGGTTTGCCTTGGAGACTAAAATCCGACTAAAGGGCCATCAGTGACAGTGAATCCATCTTTCTAGGCACGACAACTTCACCACAGTAACTCTGCACATTTTCAGGACATAGTTCAGGAACATTTGTCAAGTTTACAAAGTCCATTTAAAAGCTTTAAATCAAAGGCGTCAATCAATATTCCTATTTAATAAATGGTTTTTAAGTGGCATGGCCTACAACAGATCGATAGCAAGATGTGTTTTGTTGTGTAATCTGATTTGATTATGTAACAGAAGTGGATCTGTCCTGTAACAATATTTTCCACCAGGTGGCTCTGCAAACTGGAGGCACAGCCTGCCCTCTGATGAGGATCGTCCTGAAGAACTGATGCTTAAAACAGAAACTCAAATAGGTTTAGACTTCTCAAGATGCAAGCTTTTTATTAATGTTATTTAATGTGCACTTAATAGCACAAAATGCAGCTGAACTATTACTAAATGAAACAAATGTATGAGGGGGTGATCCCTCTAAAAATCATAAAGTAAAAACTGCTGTTTATGCAGCTGATCATTCCTTAAGATACTGAGAAAACTAACCACATAACTGATCTAATTTCTAAGCCATTCATCATCACTGTGTCTGGGTGTGAAACAGGTCACATCTCAGACCTTGCTGCACAGCCTGTGTAGGCTACAAGTGGAAATGTCTCGTTTGAGAGGTGAGTGGTCCCTTTGTTTGGATGTAAGCTGCTTGAAACAAACACTGTAAGTAGGCCAGGAGCTAATCTCACCGAATATGCAAAGCTGCAAAGAGCACAGAGGCTGGATGGAGAGACGGGGTAGTTTGAGCTGCTAGACAGTATTAGCTCATTTTACAGAATAATAACAATAACTTTGCAGGACAATTTGCTGCGCGAGCCGGTGAGTTCATTATGACATGGTTCGCTAACAGCTGAGATGAGTGGGCAGATGGAGGACTGTCCATGATCCCCCCCGGAAAACAAACCCGTGGATCCACTAAGTGAACATTTGAATGCTGGGAAATAGGTGGAAACATCTGTCAGCAGTTCGACAATACCCGAGAAAAATAGCGACAAGTTTCGGTTGGTTATTGTTACCGGAGTAAATCTACCTGAGTCACCTGTTGGAGCGGAACTGCCGTCCGTCATCAGTGCAGGTAAGAAGTCTGGCGGAAAGTCTCCATAGACTTATAATATAGGCTACCCCTAATTATTTTACCGTATATTTTTTTAGTGTGCCTTTCTAAAATAATTATAATATAAACATTCAATAATATTTCAACTTTTTATTATCTTAATTATGAAAAAGGGCCTGGTTTAGCTTTGTGAAAATGAGCTAATTATTTTTTTTTTATTGTATATTTATCGTGAGAATTAGAGGGGATTTTCTCAACACATACAGGGACACGTAATCTTTTATATATTAAGGTCTTATTTATTATATACCACACAACAATTATATGGAATTATAATGGAAATCTAGAGTCTCACAGATCACAAAAGTAAAATCAAAATGAGAAGCGTAACATAAACGTTATCATAAAGATTAAAATATGAGATAATACATGATTAAGTAATACAGAGAATTATTGAAATGAACAGAGTGTAAACAGGACTATAGTCGATGTATGCATAATGAGAAATAATTCATGTTATATCAGACATGTAATTAAGAGTGTAGTATATGTATATGCATTATGAGAGTATAATATGTGCATATGTTGTTTACCTCAAAACTTCCAAATCCTCAAATTTAGAGATATGTTGGTTAACCTGGACAGTGTCCTTCAATTGGTGAGGCTTTTTATTTTGATTGAGGGATTTTTAGATTTTGCATGAAGAAAATATTATCATAGGCACCAGAAAATTACTGTGATTAAAGTTAAATACAAAACAACCCTTTCCCTTAAATTATACCATGTTTTATCACTAGTATTTATGCTGGAGCAGAGATGCTGGGCGGGGAGTACTCATTATGTCTCCTGTTAAATTTTTTAAATGATGCCTCTGCAAATTAGATGATGTATCAAGGATAGACTGGGCGGTGATTACACATGAATCCATGTTGTAATTATAGAAGGGGGAGATCATTTGCTGTCCTTTTTGGATTCTTCGGAGACTGACTGAATTCATTTCAATGAACGGTAGTGTTAGTATAACACAACTGGGTCAGTACAGTATGTGGATGGTGAAGTCTTAAGGATTAATGTTAATTAATAATCAGAATATCTCTGTTGCAGCACTTGTGAGTCTGCAGTGAAGCCATGGGACCGTCCAGCGCTCCAAAGGGATGTGATCCCAGCATCAGCTCCATTTATTACAACCTGTGTGACCTGACTACGGTGTGGGGGGTCGTGGTGGAGGCCGTTGCTGCTGCTGGTGTGGTGACGTCCTTTGTTCTGTTGGTTATCCTCATGGCAAGCTTACCGTTTGTGACAGACAAGAAGAGAAAGGGTATGGTGGCCCTGCAGGCTGGGATCCTTGTCTTTACTCTGGGACTCTTTGGACTCACTTTTGCCTTCATCGTGGGTCGATACTCCACCAGCTGTGCTGCGCGGAGGTTCCTGTTTGGTGTGCTGTTCTCAGGATGTCTAGCCTGCCTGGTGATGCATGGCTTGTGGCTCGCCCTGCTCCAGCGGAGAGGCCGGGGTCCCAGGAGCTGGATGTTATGCCTGGGAGCCTTGGGTCTGTGGACGGTGGAGTTGATCATCAACTCCGAGTGGCTTGTCATCACTGTCATTAGGAGCCCACCCGGAGGTGTCACCATCCCTGACCTGTCCTGCAACATAGCTAACCAGGACTTTGTGATGGCTCTGATTTATGTGATGGTTCTGCTGCTGGCTGTGGTGCTGATGGCTGTGCCCTCGCTGACGCACAAGCGCACGCAGTGGCGCCGAGATGGAGCTTTTATCCTGGTCACAGGGCTCTTCACCTTGGCTATCTGGGTAGCTTGGATTGTCATGTACATCCATGGGAACAGAGTGGTTGGGAATCCCAGCTGGGACGATCCCACGCTGGCTGTAGCTCTGGTTTCAAACGCCTGGGTGTTCCTTTTCCTCTACGCCATCCCAGAAATCTGTCTACTGACCCGAGAGGACCCCGACCAGGAGCAGCCACTCGACGAAGATGTTTATCCTGCCACGAGCCTGGTTTATGACAACATCCTTAAGGAGCCGGAGCTGCCTCACCAGAATGTGTACATAGAGAATAAAGCTTTTTCTATGGACGAGTCCCCGCCAGGTACAGAATGAAACATCGTGCTCAAACATTAACCTTATAATGACAGTATTGCACACAAGTACAACATTTAAAGAAGTGTAGAATCAAGTCATATGATTTGGACCTGAGTCAAACTTAATTTGTGTTCATACCATTTGGGCAAAAGTTTTACAACCAAGCCCAGGTAACTATATAATATACTGAGGCACGACAACTTACCATCACCCTCTCATACTAAAGGAAAACACTGAAATAATTGGAGGGTCACTATTTCTATTTCTGACAGAACAACAAAAATAATTCCATGTTGACATGTTGAAACAGATCGTGCCTGACATGCAAACATTTCCAGCCATTCCTGTCCGGAAAAAGAAAACAAACATAGAAGTGGTATTGTAACACACTCTCTTTTGCATAACTAGCCTGAGACGTCAGGACCGCCGTCACAGAATAGCCTTTTTATCCAAATGTATTCGTGGCTGGCAGTGACTATCGCAATTCAGGAACTAATACCAATATAAGGGAAATGTTAGTGTGTATAAAGCAGTCACATATTACACTTACTTTTAATGTTATATCAAACATTTAGTTATTATAACAGATGCAGAAAATATTGACAGGCCATTTTAGGGGAATGTGGCACGTCTTAAAATTGTGTTTGGATTTCCATACCTGTTTTAATGTAGATCTCATGTTAACAAACTCTTATTTTTCAAACCTCCTCTGCCTTTTCTTTACCAGTACCCTCAAAGCCAGTGTCCCCATATGGTGCATACAACGGTCAGGTACGAAGTTGTGTGTACCAGCCCACTGAAATAGCCCTGATCGCCAAGGGCCTGACAAAGGTGAGCGAGTTCACAATATTTTACACCGCAGAACATCCCTGTTCCGCCACATCTGCTGAAATAATCACTTCTCTGTGTTTCTACAGATGGACCAAGACATGATGTTGCCTCGAGCCAGAGTTCCCTCTCTAAATCCAGGCAGTGGCAGCTCCCTGCCTCATTCAGACGAGTGCTCGCTGCCTTGAGGACTGTCACATGCAGCCAGTGTGAGTCCAGAGCGCACTGCATTGTCACCTACACACTCGAAATCTGCACCAGGGGTTTGTTCTCCCCTCAGAGTACCATGTATCAAATGTAATTTCTTTTCCTTAGGGAGAGGTTTTAAATAACACTGTGGTGAGTCTGCAGTAATTTCATTTCGTCTTCTACTTTGTTTGTGAGCTGCTCGTCTTTCTGTATGTACAGGGGCTGTGTGTCATAAGTTAAAGATTAAAAAGACAGTGACAATATAGGAGATGGACTTTTATAGAGGCTATAGTTTACGTAGCCAAATCATTTTAACATGGAGAGGTTTTTGCGTGTCAACTCTTCTATTTAATGTTATCCGCCTGGGGAAGCAGTGACTTTACCTTCTAGTTACAAGAGACCAAAACATTTTCTGTCTCTGCTTTTAACATTTTGAGAAAATTTCAAACCTAAAGTTCATGCTTTTCCTGTCATAAATCTGCTGACTGTAATTTGTTAGGCTTTTGTAAAACATACAATGAAATGATGTTGTAATTCAGACCGCCACTGAAAGCCATATGATTTTGTAGTGCCTTGAATT
Source organism: Serranus cabrilla (assembly GCA_903364295.1). NCBI lineage: Eukaryota > Metazoa > Chordata > Actinopteri > Perciformes > Serranidae > Serranus > Serranus cabrilla. The sequence goes on along the minus strand of CAFUXE010000268.1, from coordinate 380,858 downwards.
TATAGAATTTAATTTTTTGTAAACGTGTAAATTTTAACTTATTAAACCTGTAAAAGTTGACCTAAATACTGTGGCTGTTGTGTCTTTGGATTTTTCTGTTGACATTTTACGGGTTGGCAGATGTGCCGTACGGTAAGAGGAAGCTTCTGCCCAGGACACTTATTTGCATATTACGATGGTTTGATAAGCTGGGAACAGTTTTACCTGGGGCCCTGTGCAGGGATTGGCTATCATACTGCAGTGTAAGGGTGTACACTGAACAAGGCACACAACTGGGAATGATGCTCTGCCTTAAGAGTGAACTTCCCTACAGTAATAGCATAAAAACAGATACTTAGTTCCATATCAGAGCAAAAAGAATTTTTTTAATATGATCATTTCTGAAACTTTGTTTTGTTTTTTAAAAAAAAATCTTCAATATGTTTAAGACTGAATCTACAATTAACAAGACTGTATCGTTTTAAATGTGGTATAACCTAAAAGAAACTGTATTGCCTGACAACAGAAACATTTGTTACATAGGAAGCTGAGTGGGCTGCAAATCCACTGTGAGCACCATCACAACATTATTGTGAAGGGACAAATTAGCATACACAACTGCTTCGCCTGACAATGAGTTCTTCCTTTTCCCCACAGGGAGAGGAACAATTATGCACATGTAATTCGACACACACACAATCTCGCACATGTACACACTTAAAGAGCTTCACAGTGAGCTGTGGCTGCCTAGCAGCAGGCTGAGTAGGCTCTCTCCCAATTACTCCCACCATCCTGTGCTGTCAGCAGCCAGGAGTACTTGCTCAGAAAGGAAATTGCTTACAAACTGGAAATCGGGCAGATCAGGGATGAACTACAACAGAGCGCAAATGTCAAGATTTTACTCTGCACAGCCTCGTGCCTGTGCCCTTCCACCGCCAAAATAGTTGCAAAATACATGCAAATATGCAGCACCGTACAAACATCCTGGTGGTAAACACACAAGAGGCACAAATAGATCCAAATTTAAGCAAAATGGGATCCAGGGATTTGATTTTTTTTCGTAACTTTAGACTGATGGTTGACCCTGTATGGAGCTGGATTTTTATCCCTATGTCTCATAAAGAATTACTGCTAAGGTGCCAATCTGTAGAGAAAGGTAAATGAACACATACATTAATCACATAAGGTTTTTATTTAAAGTGTAGAAGATATTAATTCCTGATCAGTGGCTTCTGCTGAAATAAAAAAACTGCATCTTTCTCTGACAGGCAGCAACTGTTAATCCCTTGATGATACAAATAGCTGTCTTGTACACATGGACACAAGAGTATAAATGACCAATGGTGGTTGAGTTCAGGCAGCTCAAGGGAGTCAGCACTACCAATCACAAACAGCTGTCCCCACTTAATGCATTTCCTTGTCACTGTGACAACCCTCGGTGGACAAACACAGTCGAAGCACAAAAAAAGCAAAACAAAAAAGCTGATCAAACATAACTGACTGATCTCACAAAGCAGACAACAGAGATTCAGTATTAATAGGTAATAGCATCTGCTGATATTATTCAGTAGATCACTATTGCAAAAAAAATGTGCGTAATGTTTGCTTTTAGATGTAGGATGCTTTGATAAATGAAGTTAAACAAACATCTCTGAATTTGCACAGTTTGTTCCAGAGGCCAATGTTTGAACAAAGGCCTTGTTCATGCGGGTAAACCTTTTTACGGATTACAAATGTAAATAGCTGTGCCAGGCTCTAATAAGTGCTCCGTATTTAAAAAGGGGGATGTGATTTATTGATCCGAGGGTTCAGGCTCTTGGGGAGGTACAAAAGGAAACAAGGTATGAAAAGTTCCACAATATTTTTAATGAATCAATTTTCTGTCTTTTTTTTTTTTAAATGGTACAAATCCAGTGAAATGCATTGAGCGCCTATTTTCTTGCAGTAGTCCAGAAGGAGAGTTTACAAAATAAGCCAGACTTATTTCGTTTGGTCGGACTCATTTTTAGTTGATTCACTTCTATGAAGCAACAGGTTTCCCAGCACAAGTTGCCATAATAACTGAGCTTTTGCTAGTGCTTGAATGATTGTGTCCGGTATTCCAGGATTTAGCCAAGTTTTGGTGAAACAAAAGGACCTTTCAGGTCCTGATATCCCACTGGAAACCACTGCAGGCATGGAGGTCATCAAGTCCACCTATCCAGCGCCTATACATTGGCTAACTGGACGCCCGACAGAGATCAACACAGCCGGTGATCCTCTGATAAAGAGATGATTACAGACATGGACATGGACAGCCAAACGCTCCTGCTTATCCGTGTGGTCGGGATTGTAGCTGGTCTCCATCTTCCCCACGAGCCATAAATACAGATTTACATTTTTACTTTTAAAGTCCACAGCAACTCTGCATGACTGCATGTTCTGTCAGCCCTCCACACAAACATGAAACCAGCTTCCTACTGGAGCGCTGCCATCTAGTGGGACAACAGCATACAATTACAGGTTTATCTTTACCTTGACATAAGCCTAATCATTTTACTGTCAGCTGCATCAGAAGTAGTGTCACAGTTATAACCCAACTACTCAAATAAAAAAACTTTCTAAGTACAACTGAACAAAGGTGAAAAGTCAATAAACTCTATGTATTAAGGCATGGGTGAGTTTGTTTTCCTCCTAACACATTTAAACAGGCATTAACTATTTGAATATCCTGTTCTCTTTGAGCATAATCTGTGTCATCTGTGACACTGAAAGTAGCAGGCAAATGTTGACCTCATTCTGAGGACAGTGGATGCAAATATTTGCTTCTTTCCTAGTCAGTTATCTGTATGGTAGTAAGCATCCGCACGCGCACATCAGTTCCAGAGTTACACAACACGCACAGTCTGCTGAAGGCCGTTGTACGATCTGTCTCTGAGCTTCACTGCAGACTGAAGTCAGTACTTACTGTATAAATACTTTGACTTGAAACATCACTGAAGGTTCTTGAGTTTTTCCAGATTGGCATCCCTGGCCTCGAGCTGCTGCTGTTTCTGTTTCTTAAGGAGACGGTAGGCCTCCACTGCTCGCACCCTCTCCTCCTCCATTATTCTCTGCCTGGCCATGGACGGCTTGGCTGAGGAGACCACCGTGTGGCCCAGGAGGGAGTTGAGAAGCAGCTCCTTTGATGACTTCTGGATTACATTTGTAGAGGAGAAGAAAAAAAACACAGTCAGCTTCTTATTTTAGCCATTAAAGATCACTTCATGACATGTGATACCTGCAGAGCAAGTTACCTGAGATTTGACCGGAGCTTTTTTGGGTTTGGCACTCAGAGACGGTGGGGCCATTGAAACTTCACCAAAGGGGACATTATCTGTACAACAAAAACATCACATCAGCAATTCAATCTACATGTATATTTTATTCTGTTTTGTGAATTGGAGCGACTTATCATACGTGATTGAATCAGCATTAATTGGTGTTTTTTCTCATTTAGAGGTAGGAGATTTCACACTGTAATCAAATCACTCACATTCCATCATGTAATGCACTGATTATATATAAGATTTCAGTTTTATATTAATTTGTCCTAGAAATAACCAAATAGTTTGCAGTCCATACAAGATTTCAACGACAGCACATTCAGTTGCTGCTGCTAAAATTTTTGCAAGCACCAAACAAATCAACATAGATTAGAAAATATCCTTCTACCTTATTAAGTTAATGATATATTACATTAGATTACATATTTCTTTATTAGTGCCACAGCGGGGAAAATTTCAGTGTAAAGCTACAAAAAAGTAAAAGATGTATCAATAAAATAACTAGTAAACAGAAACAAGAAATATAAAAGTATTGACAATTTGGACAAGTGGAAACATAAAAAAGTAGAAACACTTTAAACCATTAAATGTAACTGTCTATATGCAATATAGACAGCTGAAAAACTGTATTAAACAGGGGAAATTATTTAAATTATATTACATAGTATTTATAATTAAACATTGAAAGTTTTAGGGCCGATATACTTTTCTGATAAACTTGACCTTTTAGGAAACATTTGGCTAAAAAACAAACAGTGAAACTGTAGAACTTCAGCCTCACTTTCACATTATTACACAGAGAAAAAGTGCTTCATCACATCCCTTATAGAGGCAAATGTTTCTTACCGACAAACATATCTTTTTCCATCCGGTCCTCTTGTTTGTCCAACTTTTTCAGTTGTAGCCTCTGTAATCTCAGTTTATCATACCTGTAGCAAAGACAGCAGAGAAGAAATGAATTGTGCACATCAGCCAGGAACTTTACACATCTGTGTTTTTGTGTTATTTACTACTACTGTCGTGTAACTCCAGCCTTTTTAGAAGTTGTCTTTTCTTCAGTGAAGTTAAACAAAGTGTAGTGTTGCCGTTTTTAATTATACACAACAAAACGTTTCCAAGAAAAATAATGTAAACCTTTGTAAATTATAGTATATTATAGTATGTCTTCATAAGACCAATGGGAATATTTGTTTGTTGTTGCAGATTTGATATCATTGCGCTTGTGTAGTACCCATAGACTGTAAAAGGTAGTACCCCACTGACATGAAATCAAAGTGTACTCACTCCTTCTTCTTGTCAGACTTGCCCTTGTCTGCGGGACTCTCTTGTTTGTCTGCATCCAGCTCAGGCTTTCTCTCTATTTGGTTCTTGGTAAGGAAGAGGACGTGTTTTGTCTCATTCTCCATGCGCCGCACGTACGCTTTCTCACTCTCCCTCTTCCCCCTCTTGAAATGTGGCACAGGTATGTCTCCCACCTGTGACTTCTCTGGTTTACGTTTAGGGGTGATGGCTAAAGAAAGAAAGGTATTGGTATATAACGAATATATGATTAAAAGTATGACTCATAAAAACTACAACGAAGCGTACCCTTTTTAAGCTTTTTGGCCTTCAATGATCCAGTTTTCATCCTCTCCTGAGTCTTCATTATCTCACGGAGCCTGAAGGGGATGTGTTCCAGGTGGTCTTGTTTTGCTTTCTTTGGTTTACCATCTCTTTTTAACTTCTTGTCTCTATTTATTTTTTTTAAAGGAAAACACAAATAAACGTTATAATTTTAAAGCAATGTATGGTGTAAGTACGTGTCCTCTTCACAACACATCAATCTTAAATCTTATTTTCATAAGTTTGCAGCTAATGCTGAGTGCTAATAACAGCTAGCTCCTTTAGCTAGCTAGCAGTTTTTCGTCTAAACATTAGCTTCCGTACGTTACCTTGAATGTTGTCCGGCCTTGCCCGCTTGTCTTGCCGACTCGTTCATTTTATTTTTGTTATTCTTCCCCATGTTACTGTAGTTTATTTAACGCATTACAGAGTATCTTGACAAAACAGTAACACATGTGGAGCAGCGTGTATGACCCACGAACCACAAGTGACCGCAGGAAGTGAAGAGCTCTCACTCTGCTTATTTTTTCGGGTACTGTAGAGGTTTCCACTTCTCGGAGGACTCACTTTTCCTACAAATAAAATAATTAAAAATGGCCCATTCACGCCCTTTGTATTTCACCCCACTACTACCAAACATAAGGAATTCTGTCAGATTGATTGTTTTTATTCATGGAGTGAATCACTATTGTAACAGACGATCTTTGCTGGAAACCGCATCCTGATTGGCCCAAAACTTAGACTGGTATGTATGTTACCACTAGATGGCGCCGTTATTTCAGTTTGTTCACAAAATTATCAATGACACCCAAGACTGCATTTCAATGATGATTTTGACAGATACGATGCTGTTTATTTGAATATTTCAAGCAGTCATAACTGAAATTAAGGCTGCAGTTAGATCATGCAGCACATATTTCTTAAAAATATAACCATTAATACCTCACAGTGCAGCGTATGGCTGTAGTAGCAATTACTATACAACCGGATGTGGAAAGATTTATTGTTAGGCTGCTACTCAATTGCTCATTTTGTACTTTATATTTTTTTTTTACAATCTTATTTAGAGAAAAAAGGAAGAAATAAGCCAACATTTCTGATTCCAGTTTAAACATAAATCAGTCAAAGGTGATACTGTAATCTTAAATTAAAATAAATACATAAACTTTTCAAAAATGATAATTATGACAATAAACTGATGATACCATTTACTTTTGAAATAGTGATATAAAATTGCTGACTTTTTGTCACTGGTACAATCATATATAAGCATATTAATATTGTAGGTGATTTCATTTGGCACCTTTGGGTTTCGGAAATAATGTATAATTTTTTTGGGATTATCACATGGCATACATGTTTTCCTGCAGCATAAGCTCTCCTGAGCTTCCACTGTTTGCAATTTGTTTGAAGGGTTACCCAGAAAACTAAAACAAAATTCTCAAAACTCAATATTTTGAGTGATAAAAGTGTTACTATTTGTATGAAATGCAGCCACTGGCTCTGACACGAGTCAGTGAGAGAAGAAAAGCCCACAGGAAGTCAAAGCCTGTGTCCATACACGTGCCCTGTGTGCATGTGTATGAATGGACTAGATTACAGAGGGAAGCTGCGGTAAACCATCAGATGAATGAACCAGGTGCGTGTTCATGTATGTGGGAGGTGTGCGGATTACCAGCGAGACATAATGCAACTCAATCTGAGAGACTGCTGATGAAAGGAGAAAGCTGCCCCTGCTCATGCTGGTATGTTCTCGACTGCAGATGTTGCTCAACATTGCAGGTGGTGGGGAGATACTGAGGACGTATTGTGAAAAAAATCCCACAGGAAATATGCAAATGAGTCCTGATGGACATCCCCGGCACACATCATCATTGTTTTTCTAAAAAACAGCTGCATGTGTTTGTTCGGGTCAGAGGCATTCCCCAAACCTCCTGTCAGTCAATCCCTGAATGAATGTACTGATCCATATAGGCTCCAACGTGCACAAGCTGTGTGTGGACAAGTGATGCAGGCAGGGCTCAGTAGCATCATAATCTTCTCACAGTCTGAGGTTTATAAGAGGACTTCACTGAACAGCTCGTCATGAAACAGCAGCTCCGATCGCTATGACACTACCGACAGAGACCAGACAGCAGCACAAGTGGTGAGTATCAGCAGTTATTATTGCTTTGGAGCTGCACAATGATTTTTCATGTGTCAATTTATCATTATGTAATTTTCAATATTGTTGTACCATACAAGGGGCATTCTACTGAGTTTGCTTGAATTGCAGTCCCATAATTTTCTTTTAACAAAACAAGTATAAAGTATTCAGAGTTAGATATTTACCAAGATTATATTATAAACTGTTTAAACACAGGGCATTAAATGAGATAATGACAAGCTAAAATCAATATTTATAGGGTATTTTTTTCGATGTTTTAATTAATCCAAGAGATCTTTAAGATTATGTTTAAACAGAAGTTGAAATATTAAAATGAATGTGTATTTGTTTTATTTAAAAACTATGCTCAAAAAATGATGTCCCTAGTTTTAGTGCCTTTTTGTAGTGAAATTCACCTCTCATTGTATTTACCATTCACTAGTACTATCCTGAAAAAACAATATTTTTTTATTTTATATGAAGTTGTATATCAGATTATGAGGTTAAAAAAATATTTCACAGGTTAAAATGTTGAAAATAGGAAATAGTATGTCAAAAAGAGAAATAGACCAATTTTAATGCAGCCAAATGCTATAAAATCAACTTTTATAATTTATCATACCTAAAATATTGTTTTTTCCCTCCCTATTTACTGTACATACAGTACAAGAGAGGGGCAGAATATCAGAAACATCACCTTTAACCATTTCAATGGATTTGCAGATTTATTTCTGACAATGCAAACAAAAACACGTGTAAAGGTGGAGATTGGAGCACAGCTGTTGTATTGAGTTGCTGCAGCAGCCACTTTTTTCTCAATATCAAGAATTACACATAAAAGTATTTTATTTCCTTGTAATAATGCTGCAGTTTTGTGAAGTTTCCTTGCCAAACTTCCTTCCACTGGCGGACAATGAGAGTGATTAATGAGCTATTGTCAGGTTAGGACCACAAGCAAATTCAGCATGTCCTCACTGTAATCTGATTATAAAGGCATCGCGGAGTGGAG
>CAFUXE010000268.1:330957-359302 GCA_903364295.1 Serranus cabrilla | reverse complement strand
CATCAGTCTGTGTGTTTCTCTTCACTCCATGTCATCTTGTTGTTTCCAGGTGTGAGTGCTGTGACGCTGGTGACACAGAAGCCTCCTGTTGTGACAGTGAGGAAAGGAGAGACAGCCTCCATGGACTGTAACCTGGGGACTGTTACTAACAGTGCTGCACGCTGGTACAAACAGATTCCTGGAGGAGTTCCTCAGTACGTGCTGAGATTGTATCACAGCAATAGCGCTCCAACCTATGGCTCTGGTTTCTCCTCTCCAAAGTTCACTTCTACTCATCAGTCAACATCAGATTATCGTTTGACTATCTCAGAAGTGGAGGAGGGAGACTCAGCAGTCTATTACTGTCAAACATGGGACAGCTCTGCTAAAGAGCACGTATCACAGTGATTTACACTGTGACAAAAACCTCCTCACAAACACTTCTGCTTTTTCAGCCTCTGACACATCTTGACTGGCAGTGAAGCCATCAGTCAGTGATTTCTCTAACTTCCACACAAATATAATAAACATATATTTTCACACTTCTGAACCCTATCATAGATGCTCACATAAACCTGCACAACTATCTTTGTGGTTGTTATCCACACAAGCTCAGCCAAGTCATGATCTATTAAACTGTTCATTTTTCTACAGTAAATATTAATGTCTCCTGCTGCTCATCAGACAAGATTGGAATCTACAACAGCTTCTATGTTGCTGATCTTAATTCCCAGAATGTTATTATCCTCCATGGTTCACATCCAGAGTGATTTTTATACTTACGCTGACAGTAAATAATAATCCAGCTGCACTATTCCAGCTCCCTCAGTCGCCCAAAGTTCATCCTGCAGGTGAGAGCTGCAAGAAGGAAAAAAGTTTGTTAAAGTCAAGATAAAACACAATTTAATTAAAATCTAAATTGATTCATTATAATGTCATACATTCCCAGATTAGAGACGTGTTTCCAATAAATGAATCCCCTGAGTTATTATTGATATGCAGCATGCTCACTTGGTGAGAGGACAATTCAGAAACATGTTATGAAACTGAGTTAGGTTTTAAACAGTTATGTGTCCCCTTCATCCTACTTATTATTAAACACTGTTTACTGAACATACTGTGATACACAACCTTGAGAAAAAAATTAACCTGGAAAGCAATGAAGACATATGAAGCATGTGATCATTTCTTTTTTAAAAGATCATTTTTGGGGGGCATTTTCCATGCTTATTAGACAGTGACAGAGAGAATGGAAGAGGGAGACATGAGGCACATGGACCTTAGAAAGGATTCAAACCAGAAAAGGCTGCAGCAAGGACTCAGCCTTCATGGTACTCGCTCTACCAGTGTGATCCACTGAGACACCAAGCATGTGATCATCTTAAGTTAATTTCTTACAAATGAATGAGAAACAGAATTTAGTACCGCCGCTGAAATTTAAACATGAATGCACCAGCAGAACTTCAATGACAAAAACAGCAACACAAACTGAATGAAAAGATATTGAGTGTAGTATCTCAGGTCAGTCATTGTTAAAATGTCCGTTTAAGTAATAATGTTAAATCAACAGACAGATGTAGTTGATTCACCACTTAAACAGTGCTGAGTGTTGAAGCTCCTCCTCCTCCTCTTCTCCTCTCCTCAGTGTGTTTATAAGCTTCAGTGTCTCTCCTCCTCACACTCCAACCCTGCTCACCTCTCAGCTGGACAGTAAGGGACGTTTACAGCACACACTGACAACATGCTGGGGACCCTCTGCACTCTCATCACTGCTCTAACATGTAAGGAGGCTGACTTACTGCAGCTTTCACCTCATGTTGGATTCATCAGTCTGTGTGTTTCTCTTCACTCCGTGTCATCTTGTTGTTTCCAGGTGTGAGTGCTGTGACGCTGGTGTCACAGAAGCCTCCTGTTGTGACAGTGAGGAAAGGAGAGACAGCCTCCATGGACTGTAACCTGGGGACTGTTACTGACAGTGCTGCACGCTGGTACAAACAGATTCCTGGAGGAGTTCCTCAGTTTGTACTGATTGATTATCACAGCTGGAGTTCTCCAACCTATGGCTCTGGTTTCTCCTCTCCAAAGTTCACTTCTACTCATCAGTCAACATCAGATTATCGTTTGTTCATCAACAATGTGGAGGAGGGAGACTCAGCAGTCTATTACTGTACTACATATGACGGCTCTGTTAGTGAGCACGTATCACAGTGATTTACACTGTGACAAAAACCTCCTCACAAACACTTCTGCTTTTTCAGCCTCTGACACATCTTGATTGCCGGTTAAGCCATCAGTCAATGATTTTTCTAACTTCCTCACTGAAACATGTTAAAATAGTATTTTAATATATAATATTATTCTCACATAAATCCTGAACACTCTCGGTGTAAGATATCTTTTAAACACACAATATTTATACAAGTTAATACAAGTCACGTTTCTTACACTGATGGGAAAAAATCATTGTTGTTTCTTGTTACTCATCACAAAAGATTTAAACTGTAGAAGGGTTTTAACAGCTTCTTGTCCCAGAGTGTCATATATTCTAAGAGGAACTCTATGGTGCATATGCAGTGATACTTATTCAAAATCAACTTGAAGTAAATAACAAGCAATCCGCATTATTTCAATGTCCGTAATACACACAAAGTGCACCTGTGGCCACTGAACAGACAGGATGTATGGGAGGTGACATTCAGCTTCAGAGTTAGATACTGAAGAAGCAGGAGAAATAAACAGGGTGAAATTCCAGGAAATAAACAACAAAAGGAAGAAAATCATGGATTAAAGTTTCTTAAACAAGCGAGAGAATAACCTTGAGCCAAGCACAGCCAAATCTGGTGCAGAGCAGTGGGAAGAGCAGGGATCTTGTAGTGTGGCTGATGATTAGATGATTAGAGACAGGTGTGGACTCTGAAGGGGCGGGAAAACCAGGGAAGCCACGCCCTCCACACACACAACTCTGGGAGAACATGAATCTGAAGACCAATAAAGATATATAAGCATGTGATCATATTTACTACTTACATATTTATTTCATATCCATTCATTTCTAAAAAAAAACCCCACTAATATTCTAACACTGCTGCAAAGGACATCAGGCCTCCAAATAACACAGAAAAACAACCAAGTGGAATTTAATTTTGTGTGGATATGATGTGAAAACCCAGAAATGATGTCACTGGAAAAATAAACAGTGTTGAGTGTTGAAGCTCCTCCTCCTCCTCTTCTCCTCTCCTCAGTGTGTTTATAAGCTTCAGTGTCTCTCCTCCTCACACTCCAACCCTGCTCACCTCTCAGCTGGACAGTAAGGGACGTTTACAGCACACACTGACAACATGCTGGGGACCCTCTGCACTCTCATCACTGCTCTAACATGTAACATATTCTTCTCGTTGCTTTTACAGCACATATTTTCACACAGGAACCTTTCACTCATGTATTTTTCTCTGTTTGTTGACAGATGTTGATGCAGTGATCGTGCTGACTCAGACGCCTGCTGTCCACACAGTTTCTCCAGGACAAGAGGTTGTTCTTAACTGCAATGTTGAGAGGGATGATAGTTATTATGTCAGTTGGTACAAACAGGTTCCTGGTGAAGCTCCTCAGTATTTTCTGAAGTTTCACCATTCTCACAGTTCACCCGACTTTGGATCAGGATTCTCCTCAGATCGATTCAACTCTAAATCCACATCAGACATAGATTACCAGTTCATCATTAAGCGTGCAGAGGCAGGAGGCTCTGCTGTCTATTACTGTGCTACATGGGACAGCTCTGCATCTGCAGCTGTATCACAGTGATTTACACTGTGACAAAAACCTCCTCACAAACACTTCTGCTTTTTCAGCCTCTGACACATCTTGACTGCCAGTGAAGCCATCAGTCAATGATTTCTCTAACTTCCTCACATGTAATTAAAACATATATTTTCAAACTTCTCAACAATTTAATTGGATTCTCATATAAATCCTCATAACTAAACTTTTGTTAATTGTCTGTTAAAATACACGTTATCTAAAGAAGTAAATTCAAGTCATGATTTTTTACACTGTTGGAAAAATATTTGTTAACAGAAAATATTAATGCAACTAGTTTCTCATGGAACAAGATTCACATCATGGAAAGTCTGAAACAGATTCTCGTCCCTGAGAAAAAATAAATCCAGTCTGAGAGAAATCCTCTGCTGCACATGATGGTTATCATTATACACTTACAGTAAATATTAATAGAAAGAAGAATTTTATTTGCATGTTTATAGAGTTTATCTGGCGGACAAAAGAGGCAAAAAGAAATCAAAGTTTGCTGAGGTGAAGATAAAGCACGTCCAAACTGTAAACTACTGTGACAAACATGAAGCTGAAGACAAATGATGATCATCTGATTTTGTTTCTAACAAGTGAAACAGAACAGCACTTTTAAAGGAACATCTCTTCCATCATTAACACTGATGAGGTTAAAAACTCATAAATCCTGTGATTTATTCATGAATAAAAGTGTTGAGTGTTGAACTCCTCCTCCTCCTCTTCTCCTCTCCTCAGTGTGTTTATAAGCTTCAGTGTCTCTCCTCCTCACACTCCAACCCTGCTCACCTCTCAGCTGGACAGTTAGGGACGTTTACAGCACACACTGACAACATGCTGGGGACCCTCTGCACTCTCATCACTGCTCTAACATGTAAGGAGGCTGACTTACTGCAGCTTTCACCTCATGTTGGATTCATCAGTCTGTGTGTTTCTCTTCACTCCATGTCATCTTGTTGTTTCCAGGTGTGAGTGCTGTGACGCTGGTGACACAGAAGCCTCCTGTTGTGGCAGTGAGGAAAGGAGAGACAGCCTCCATGGACTGTAACCTGGGGACTGTTACTAACAGTGCTGCACGCTGGTACAAACAGATTCCTGGAGGAGTTCCTCAGTTTGTACTGAATTATTATCACAGCTTTAGTTCTCCCCAATTTGGCTCTGGGTTCTCCTCTCCAAAGTTCACTTCTACTCATCAGTCAACAACAGATTATCGTTTGACTTTCGCAGATGTAGAGGAGGGAGACTCAGCAGTTTATTACTGTGCTACATGGGACAACTCTGCTAAAGAGTACGTATCACAGTGATTTACACTGTGACAAAAACCTCCTCACAAACACTTCTCCTTTTTTAGGCTCTGACTCTTGTAATCTCATGACAAATCCACCAAACCACACTCTGCGCGAAATATTTTTCACATCCACATTTGTTTAACTGTATATTATGACATGAATCTGCCGTCTCTTGTTAAATAACATATTTCGGTCATAGAAAGTTACAGAAGCTGTTCTCAATACCCATAATGTGATAAACACGTCTGAGAACACAGCTGGAAAAGACTGTTACACTTCCCGATGAAGTAAACCTGACAGTAATCTGATTACATTAACATGCTTCATAAGGCAGAGCCCAAAGTAAACTGCTTCAAAGCGGTTCAAAAGCCAAAACTTTATTCATGTGAAGCTAAAACATGAACAGTTAAACACATTAACCTACATACAGGACGTGTAGATACAGAGATTATGATTTCGAATAAAACTTTGTGACACAAACTTACTGTTACAACCAGTTACAATAGATTCATCTTGTGGTCTTTATAATGTCTTAAGGAATTTCAAATAATGTTCAATAGGGAATCAATTTAAAACTAGATACTACAGTGGTTTAATGAATGAAACTCCTCCTCCTCCTCCTCCTCCTCTTCTTCTCCTCTCCTCAGTGTGTTTATAAGCTTCAGTGTCTCTCCTCCTCACACTCCAACCCTGCTCACCTCTCAGCTGGACAGTAAGGGACGTTTACAGCACACACTGACAACATGCTGGGGACCCTCTGCACTCTCATCACTGCTCTAACATGTAACATATTCTTCACTTTGCTTTTACAGCACATATTTTCACACAGGAACCTTTCACTCATGTATTTTTCTCTGTTTGTTGACAGATGTTGATGCAGTGATCGTGCTGACTCAGACGCCTGCTGTCCACACAGTTTCTCCAGGACAAGAGGTTGTTCTCAACTGCAATGTTGAGAAGGATTCCGGGAATTACGTCAGTTGGTATAAACAGGTTCCTGGTGAAGCTCCTCAGTATGTTCTGAAGTTTTATCATTCTCACAGTTCACCCAGCTTTGGATCAGGATTCTCCTCAGATCGATTCAACTCTAAATCCACATCAAACATAGATTACCAGTTCATCATTAAGCGTGCAGAGGCAGGAGACTCTGCTCAGTATTTCTGTAGCATGTGGGACGGCTCTGCATCTGTATCACAGTGATTCACACCATGACAAAAACCTCAGTCACAGACTCACTACAGATTTGATGAATTCTGACCCAATTCAGTGAACATATTAAACCTGGAACAAAACAATAAAGGAGCCCCAAAAGCACAAAAGTGTCTGAAACAAGTCCAGCAGTGTTTTATAATCTAATCCAGTTGATGGAGTGAATGAGATATTGACAGTGAAAGTTGGTCTCAGCAGCATGTTTCAGTTCCACTCCCCTCATTAGTGAGTCAGGAGGTTTTTGTACGGCCATGTATACAAACTGAATCACTGTGGTATTCGGACAAGGCACCAAGCTGATTGTGACAAGTAAGTACTTTTAAACTGATCAGAATACACAATAGATTTTCTGTTTCTGGTATATATTCAGAGAAATGTATCATTTAATATGCTGCTAATAGTTTGAAAACTTTACATGTTTAAATAATAGATGGATTTATGTTTTACATGTGCTTTGATATCAGGTTGTGTGTTTGAAGGCAATGAAACAATCTCAAAATTATAACAATATTTAAAATATTTACTACAGATTCATATGATGGTTGAGTAATGTTTAAAAGTTGTGCAACACTTGTTCTTTATATTTTCATGAGACATGACAAGTTTTAACTTTGTAAAACTCTATGTTAAATATTCCATCAGTAGGTTTTTACACTGTGATATGAAAACTAAATCACTGTGTTTATAATATTTATTTACTAATCTTCTTACGTTTAGTGATCATTTTTAATTAACCTGATTGTTAATGTTGATGTTTGATTTTTTTAATGGTTGGATTGACATCACTTAATATCTCACAGTGGTTGAACTTTTTCTGATATAATTCAAAAATCATTTTGTATAACACAGAAGATAACTGTATGAAGTAGTTTACAGCCTAAAAAGTAGAATGAACTTATCATAATATTGAATTTAGTCATTTGTTTAAAAAGAAAAAAAAAGAATACTGCTGACATTATAAGTAATGATTCCTAAATTCATGTTGCTGATATATTTTCATATATTTGTAGTTTTGTCAACAGGATTAATGCACAAATCAGTGACTGTATTAAAGATGTATTTGTTGTTATTTGCTAAATGTGCTGTGTGTGTTTTCAGGCTCCAGCCTCCCTCTTCCTGTCCTGACTCTCCTCCCTCCGTCCAGTGCTGAGCTCCAGTCCAACAAAGCCTCTCTGGTCTGTCTGTCCATTTTGTCCAGTGAGTCTAAGGGTTTTGCAGATGTGAGCTGGTTGCTTGGTGGGAGTCCAGTGAGCAGTGGGATCTCTACCAGCACCGCTGTTCAGCAAGCAGACCACACTTTCCAAATCAGCAGCTATCTGTCCGTGCAGACGTCAGACTGGAACATGGATAAGGTTTACACATGTAAAGTGTCTTTGGGCTCCCAGACTTCAGAGGAAAACATCAGAAAGTCCCACTGTCCCACTGAAGAGCAGTAGAGGAGCACAATGACGGTTTACAGTCTGCTTCTTTACTGTTTGTGCTGTTTGCTCTTTACAAAGTCTACATGTTAGAAAACATTTCTGCATGCTTGTAATACATGTTGTGACAGTTAGGTGGCAGTTTTGTATCAGCTTTGCTGCTTGTTCCAACAATCATTCAATGATAAAAAAAAAATACAAATAAAAACTCAACACTCAAACAAGAGCTTGTATTTATTTGTTCTCATTAAAACATGATTTAAAATGATCATGTTCTACTAAATATTTAAACCTTCAATACTTTTGTTTTTGATTTAGTTATTATCACTGTGTTAATTTCACTGAAACTTTCAGATAATCCAGGAAAAAGATTTAGATTTCTCTTAAACTCTTATTTAAATATGTATATTTGGATTCAGAAAGCTACATTTATACTTAAGTGTAAAATTGCTATTAAAGCACAACAGATAGAGATTATAAAATGAACAAATGAAACTGAGTTTTCATCCTCTGTCAGTGGAGCATCACCTCTCTTCCTTCCCAGGATGCACCTGCAGGCCTCACCACTTTTCTCTCAGTAACGGAAATCTGTTTCAATCCTTCTATAATCTGAATCTTGTTCCATGAGAAACAAGTTGCATTAATATTTCCAAAAGCGTAACAAGTCATGACTTGAATTTACTTCTTTAGATAACATGTATTTAAACAGACAACTACCACAGATATAGTTATAAGGATTCATATGAGAATCCAATGACATTGTTGAGAAGTTTAAAAATATGTTTTAATTACAACAAGATGACATGGAGTGAAGAGAAACACACAGACTGATGAATCCAACATGAGGTGAAAGCTGCAGTAAGTCAGCCTCCTTACATGTTAGAGCAGTGATGAGAGTGCAGAGGGTCCCCAGCATGTTGTCAGTGTGTGCTGAGAATGGCTTTGTAATTTGGAAAGTGAGTTTCTAATGTAATCTGCTGACAGATTAGAGGGTTTGGAGGATGAGGAGAGGAGGAGCTGGAGGAGCAATTTAATACAACACTGAAACTGAGAGGGACTGACAGGAGGAGGAGCTGTGGTCAGATCTGCATGGAGTCACGTGTGTATTTTATTACCTTATTGTCTCATTTACAAGTTTGTCATGAGTCATCAACAGACATCTGCTGCAGGATATCAGCTTCAGCTCTGCACACATCGACACATTTCACACTAATCAGGAGGAAACCTTCTGTGACCGACCACATGAAAATAATTCAACTCTCAGTGTGTTTCCACTCAGAGACAGTTCCTTCTGACTTTACAGAGCTGACCCTTGACCTCTTCATTTACATGGAGCTATAAATAAAGAGGTGAGGCCTGCAGGTGCATCCTGGGAAGGAAGAGAGGTGATGCTTCACTGACAGAGGATGAAAACTCAGTTTCATTTGTTCATTTTATAATCTCTCTCTGTTGTGCTTTAATAGCAAATTAACACTTTAGTATTAATGTAGTTTTCTGAATTCAAATATACATATTTCAGTAAGAATTGAACAGAAATCTCAATCTTTTCCTGGATAATCTGATAGTTTCAGCAAAATTAACACAGTGATAATATCTAAATCAATAATAAAAGTATTGAAGGTTAAAATATTTAGTAGAACATGATCATTTCATACGATCTTTTAATGAGAACAAATAAATACAAGCACATGTTTGAGTGTTGAGTTTTTATTTGTATTTTTTTTTTTATCATTGAATGATTGTTGGAACAAGCAGCAAAGCTGATACAAAACTGCCACCTAACTGTCACAACATGTATTACAAGCATGCAGACATGTTTTCTAACATGTAGACTTTGTAACGAGCAAACAGCACAAACAGTAAAGACGCAGACTGTAAACGGTCATTGTGCTCCTCTACTGCTCTTCAGTGGGACAGTGGGACTTTCTGATGTTTTCCTCTGAAGTCTGGGAGCCCAAAGACACTTTACATGTGTAAACCTTATCCATGTTCCAGTCTGACGTCTGCACGGACAGATAGCTGCTGATTTGGAAAGTGTGGTCTGCTTGCTGAACAGCGGTGCTGGTAGAGATCCCACTGCTCACTGGACTCCCACCAAGCAACCAGCTCACATCTGCAAAACCCTTAGACTCACTGGACAAAATGGACAGACAGACCAGAGAGGCTTTGTTGGACTGGAGCTCAGCACTGGACGGAGGGAGGAGAGTCAGGACAGGAAGAGGGAGGCTGGAGCCTGAAAACACACACAGCACATTTAGCAAATAACAACAAATAAATCTTTAATACAGTCACTGATTTGTGCATTAATCTTGTTGACAAAACTACAAATATATAAAAATATATCAGCAATATGAATTTAGACATCATTATTGAAAATGTCAGCTGTGTTCCTTTTTTAAAACAAATTAAATAAATTAAATTCAATATTATGATTAGTTCATTCTACTTTTTAGGCTGTAGTGTAACAGCAACAGTAACATTCAGGTCAATACAAAATGATCACTAAACGTTAGAAGATTAGTAAATAAATATTATAAACCCAGTGATTTAGTTTTCATATCACAGTGTGAAAACCTACTGATGGAATATTTAACATAGAGTTTTTTCAAAGTTAAAACTTGTTATGTGTAATAAAAATAAAAAGGCACAAATATTGTACAAATGTCAAACATACTCAACCATCATATCAATTTGTAGAAAATATTTTAAAAATTGTTATAATTTTACGATTGTTTCATTGCCTTCAAACACACAACCTGATATCAAAGCAGATATAAAACATAAATCCATCTATTATTTAAACATGTAAAGTTTTCAAACTATTAGCAGCATATTAAATGATACATTTCTCTGAATATATACCAGAAACAGAAAATCTATTGTGTTTTCTGATCAGTTTAAAAGTACTTACTTGTCACAATCAGCTTGGTGCCTTGTCCGAATACCACAGTGATTCAGTTTGTATACATGGCCGTACAAAAACCTCCTGACTCACTAATGAGGGGAGTGGAACTGAAACATGCTGCTGAGACCAACTTTCACTGTCAACATCTCATTCACTCCATCAGATGGATTAGATTATAAAACATTGCTGGACTTGTTTCAGACACTTTTGTGCTTTTGGGCTCCTTTATTGTTTTGTTACAGGTTTAATAAATTAATTGATTTTGGTCAGAATTCCTCAAATCTGTAGTGAGTCTGTGACTGAGGTTTTTGTCATGGTGTGAATCACTGTGATACAGCTGCAGCTGCAGAGCTGTCCCATGTATCACAGTAATAGACAGCAGAGTCTCCTGCCTCTGCACGCTTAATGATGAACTGGTAATCTATGTTTGATGTGGATTTAGAGTTGAATCGATCCGAAGAGAATCCTGATCCAAAGCTGGGTGAACTCAGAGAAAAGAAAAATCTCAGAACATACTGAGGAGCTTCACCAGGAACCTGTTTGTACCAACTGACATAATTTCCGGATTCAGCTTTGCAGTTGAGAACAACCTCTTGTCCTAGAGAAACTGTGTGGACAGCAGGCGTCTGAGTCAGCACGATCACTGCATCAACATCTGTCAACAAACAGAGAAAAATACATGAGTGAAAGGTTCCTGTGTGAAAATATGTGCTGTAAAAGCAAAGAGAAGAATGTGTTACATGTTAGAGCAGTGATGAGAGTGCAGAGGGTCCCCAGCATGTTGTCAGTGTGTGCTGAGAATGGCTTTGCAACTTGGAAAGTGAGCTTCTAATGTAATCTGCTGACAGATTAGAGGGTTTGGAGGATGAGGAGAGGAGGAGCTGGAGGAGCAATTTAATACAACACAGAAACTGAGAGGGATTGACAGGGGGAGGAGCTGTGGTTATGATAATCATTATCATTTCCCCGACCCATCAGATCTGAAACCATTTTGACTGATCCTTTGTCATAGAATTCTTACTCTGTCCAGTTTCTAATGTCATGAAAAGCATTCAAGTTTGTAAAACTTTTGAAAGATTATATTTTTGTGTTTACAAAATCATCTTATATCATCTTTATATTTAAATTCATATTTTTAGATTTATGCAGGCTCTCCACATATGTAAAGCATTACATGCATCTGAAAGAAATCATTTACAACAGTAGTGTGTTTCCAGTCAAGGGGAGTTTTGCAAAGAACTGATAATTACCCCCTCATTTGCATGACTCTAAATAAAGAAAAGAGGCCTGCAGGTGCATCCGGCAGATGAGAGAGAGGAGTTCAAAAAATTTCCCCGACTTCTGGTAAAATCTAGGGTTGCGTGTATGTGTGTGTGTGTGTGTGTGTGTCTTTTCTGAACTATTCAAATCAAGCAAGAGTCTGTGCTTTTCTAATAGCAATACAGTGCTGCTCTCTAGTGTGCATTCAACAGAATAACAACACATTTTCCTGTTTATCTTCCTTCATTTATTTGCATCAAATTGTGCAGATTTAACCACAAAGACATGCATGAAAAGATCACCTTCATTTCATGCAATTACTACATACACATTAAGAATTTAAATAAATAGCACATGGCTATATGTAATGTAATAAATGTCATTTGTCAAATATGGATTTTTACTTTGATGGCTGAGAGATTGTTGCACTGTGCTATAATTTCACATAATATGTGCATTCCAATACCAATATGAACATACTATTTAATTTATTAAGATTTAGTATGTCCCAATACATAGTATGTCAAATGCAGTATGCCAAAAATATGCATAATATTGCATAATGCATGCAAAAGTATACACTTTTAAAGGACAGCTGGCGTACATACTAAAAGTAAAAAGGTATGCATGGGATTTGGAATGCAGTCAGTGTCTGATTTACTGAAAACAACCAGCAGAGGGCCAGGAGGAAGCATTAGTGTGTGTATTTCTGTGTGTGACAGAGGGGAGATGAGAACACCACTCACTAAATCTAAAAGTGCTTTCCAAAAAGAGAATACAGACATAGTCCAATTCTGTACATACTGATTCAGAGAAATATCACGTCAACTGAGCTCTAACACATTCTTGGCACTCCCACATGTACATGAGCATTCTGCATCTATATGAAAATGTGCACATTTAGCAAATATGTGGATGATAAAAGTACCCACAGTGACTGATGAAGCAGAGTTAAACAGTGCTGGAAAAATCATAGTGACAATTGCTTTTTCCACCTGTCAAAGTACACATTTCCAGAAATGACACACAAGGACACACAGGAGCAGCCGGGATCGACTGGGCAGAAAAAGATAACTGAGAGAGTAGAAGTAAATATGACAGTTGGTTATAGTAAGGCTGAAGTTAAAAGCATAATCAAAGCAGAAATCAGAAAGAAATGCCGAGATGAATGCAACTGGGAAGCCAAAGGTCGACATCACTATGGTATCTAAAAGAAACTAGTTATAAATATTCACGTTCCTCTTCCATCTTTCAAAACACTTTCAATTTTGATTTTGAGATTTCATTAAATATTTTTGCATTTAGACTTTTTTTTTTTTTCGTTTTTTTCCCACATTTTTTCGCATTTTGTTTAATAATTGGGGATTTTGTGAAATGTTTTTGGATATGGTAGAATGCTTTGGCGTTTCTTTAAATATTCTGATGTACAATGTTGTGCAATTCCTCACCTGTCCACCAGTCGCCTTGTCAAGGTTTCCCCACTTCTATCAGTCAGTTGACCATCATACTTTCCCACACGGTCGTCATCCTGCATGTCTCTTCCACAAACATTCTTCCTGCATCTCAATAATGCTCTTGGAAATAAAACTTCCCATCTTCTTTCTGTGTTGTTTAACAGTGACTGAACTGTCTCACCGGTATGGACTCGGCACGTGCTCCAGACTCTGTCACATCAACCATGATTTCCTTTCTCATAAGCAGTGAGTAAAGCTGCATCCTGGTCCTTTGTTTTCTTTCTTCGCCTGTTTGCCGGCCCTGGTAGGATGTCTGGATTGGAAGTATGGTTGATTTCCAAAAAACATACGGAGTTATTTCAGTAAAACGTTCAAAATGACCCCACAGAACATTGACGTGCGCGTGCACGTCCACTAACAGGATTCCGCTGGAAATGGCAGTGTCAAGTGTACCTTAAGCGAGCGGGGCCACTTCGTGATGTTTTCCTTAAAAATAAAACACAAGCACCAGCCTTAAGGCGCGTGCTTTTATTTTGGAAGATGTACGAGGAAGTACTTTTGTGCGTCGTTTAGCTTGACACTGGTGCAAGATGTCGCTCATTCTTTCTGGACCGAAGCTGAAACCCAAATGCGCATCGCTGACCGACGCGTCTTTCTAAGAAAAAGAAGCAGCTGCTCTCCCTGAAGACGGCATGTTACATGTAGCAGGGGACAAGGAACAGCCAGAGCTTTATTCTGAAAGGAACACAAATGGGAGATTACCAAATGTTTGGAGCAGCCAAGATTTCAGTGCATAAAATTGGTGTAAATAACGGGTGACCGACACTAAACCTGTCCAGAATCAATAGAAACACGGCGCGAGACGGGATTCTGTTGTCACTAACAGATGTGGTAACATAGAAATGACTGTCAACATCTGTCTCCAAATCTGTTCCAGCTGAAGGTGGAGCAGGATTCTCGGGGTGCTCTCTGTGAGGTGTGATGGAATAAAATGCTGCGTATTACCGCTTCTACTACAGGTCACTTGAATCCCAGACGCACCTGAGTCGGGAATTTATTCTTGACCTTTTTTTTCTGTTTAGGCTTTTGCTGTCTTCTGCAACGCAACGAGGAGGATGGTCTTTGCCCTACATGTGATTGTCATGTCTTCGGCGTTTTTCAATCCCAGCTTTGCCTTCAGCTCGCACTTTGATACAGGTAAGGGTCAAACTGACGACTGGCTTGAATGAGGGCGTTTGTCCATTTGCTGCAGAGCTGCTTGTGATCTTTGATTCCATCATGATTCAAGCTGAGGGATCTGAATCTGAAACTGCCATTTAATGCAAGGCCATACACTGTGTCTTGGTGCTACATCATTGCATAGCCTAGAGCATTTTCTTAGTCACCATAACAGCATCATCATCAACACACTGAGCCTAAACAGGGAAAGATGAGCTCAGTCTGGATGTTTTACATGCAGTCGGTCCCTTGCAGCTTGGTGACAAGAGGGTTAAAGTTGTGCCTGCACAGATTCTGCATAGCCCTACATCCATGCAGCTCAGTGTTCNNNNTGTAACTGACTACAACATCACAGAGGTGACCTGCTGACAGAGGTGTATGACTGTATTGCTTTCTGACCGTTTGGATGCAGCGTTTAATCATCCCCTGGGCGTCAGGGTGATGGGAAGGAGAACCCAGGTGCTGCTGTGCTGCTGCCGCTGCTGCAGTGCTACGGGACCACCGAGCAGGAAGTCATGGCTGTCCTGTGTGAGGGCTTGAATTAGAGCAGAATAAATAACTGTGTGCGAGTGTAAACAGGACTGAGAGAGTCCCTGCACTGAGCGCAGTGTGCTGAGCATATAAATGACGGTGAGTCCAGTGGCTCTCAAGTTTCAGGCTCTATCTGTCCTCCCCAAACCGCACACTCTCAGTCATCCCTCTTGTCCAATTATTCCACCCTCATCCACCTTCCTCTGACTCCCCTCCTGCATCTCTTCCCTGTCGTCCCTCAGAATGACACACTAAAAAAAGCTTCACTTTGTATGTTGTCCCTGTGTGTTTGGACGCTTCTGTGCTTACAATAACATTGTTTAACATTATAGCAAGACATTTTGACATTCAACAAACATGCAGTTTTGTTGTGTATAACGACATAGCAAGATAAGTGATACTAGTACGTTTTAATATTTAGACTATAGGACTAGTCCAATGATAACATTTTTGGCTTCTAACAATTTTAGAAAACATAATCAAGATAAAATGATTATCAGGACACAGAACATTCACAGTGATGCTCTCGTTTTGTCTTGTGTTCTAAAATCACTGGGCCCCTTTCCTTTTACAGGAAGTTTCTGATGAAATACTGACTGGCATATATTGTACTATATAATATTATATACAATATTAAATATATGGTTAGGAATTTTCAATAGTTTTTGGCAGTGCACTTCATTTCATTTCACCTATTTTATCTCTTTTAAGTTATTTAAATGCATATTTCTTCCAAAGTCACACAGTTATCATGTTAAATGATTGTGAATATGTTTCTTCCCATAAGCAAGCAGCCCTCTTTAGAACGGATGCTTTAATGTTCATGGATACAAACTACAATAGACAAATTAGATCTATAAATACATTGCTGATAATATCACAGCTGATATAGGTAGATTTTGGACACTGAAATGGCGTCACAGCTTTGAAGGATTCGTTCATGAATAATGACTGCCCTGTTCCAGATAATATTGTGCTTGTCTTTTAGAATACACTGCACATAGAAACACAGAGTGGTTCAGTGCTTAGACATTTAGGAAACCATGACAAAAGCACGTCTCGATGTGGAATGTGTAGCGAGTGCTGAGCTGGCTCTCCCTGGTTCTGTGAAAGATGATACAAACCCACCGAAGGAGTGCAATCTTTTAATTTGAAGCAGGATAAATGGTTCCCAGCTGAATTATGGGTAAAATGCCTACTAAGTGAAGCTCTTTTGGGGCATATTGTAATTTAATTGTCTTGGTATTTTCTTCCTGGAGGAGATCTCAGGTTTTTTTTTTAACATTTCCCCACAGGAATGTGCACTTAAACATTATTTTTTAATTAATTTATTTTTATTTTTTCCTCCAGCTGGCAGTAGCTGAATGAATAGCCTCGGTGACTGGTCAGGGTGCTTATAAACACATGCATCGGGATTGGTTGGTTTCAGGAGGAGGGTGGGGCATGAGTGGGCATGCACATGTCGCTTGTATGTAGCGGGAGTCGCGGATGGAGTCTGGATCGTCACTCCCCTGTCATAATGATCTACATTTCTCATTAGAGCGGCACCTCACTAGCGGCCCTGTTCCTTCCTAGTAATTGCACTGAAAATCAATGTTGCCTAGACGATGGAGAGGGGCGTGTGAGGAGGAACCAGTCATTTCCATGACCAATGCTGAGGCTCGAGTCCCTCAAAAAGGGGAGGGACACACAGCATTCAATCAGCTTGTAGTTGCTGAATGTGCTGTCTCTGAGGCTGAGGAGTAGATTAATAAAACACACCCCGAATTTACAAACACAAAATCCGGTGTTTGAACTGTAGCACCGCTCGAGCCGCGCTCCACAGCTGCACCTCCTCCCTACGCCTGGGGCTATGTAAGAACATGGTGTGCTCTACCTCTGTACACACTCACACAAACAGTCACTCATGCGCAAACACACATCTAGACAGAGGAAAAAACAACTATGGGGCCAGGTCAGTCGTCACGTCGCAAGGCATTATATAAGCCATCAGCAGGGGCAGACACACCGTAGCAGGGTTTTTGATCTCATGACCGCACTGGCCCTCAAATTCAGGGACTTTTGCTGCATACTTTTACTTTTTACTTTTAGTATGCACTGCAGCTGCCCTTGAAAAGCACATACTGCAGCATGCAGTTTGTATAAAATTAGGACATACTACTTTATGTATCACATATCTATCACGATATAGCATGTTTTCTGGTTATTAAATACATAATAACCCCATGGTAAAGCCTATTTTTTAGCACATTCTGACTTTGTTCTACGAACTAGCATCAGAATGTCAAGGATCGTCCAAATGATGCTGTTGTTTTTTTGACATTGCAATAAAAACAGTTTAGTTTAAATAAATACATTAGACATTTTTATACATTCTGATGTATGTTGCAATTCCACAGAAAGATGATACATTATCATATTAAATTACTGCCCAGCTGGATATGAACTTTGACCCTGGTGGTGTAGTTTGTGATAGCATAAAGTTTGCTTTTTAGTTCTGTCAGCTGCATTAATGCTTCAAACATGATGAAACTCTTTTCTTCCATGATCCAGAATCCAATGCAAAAATCCAGTTTGTGAATTCTCAATAGACCCCATGGTGATGCTACTTCCTGGCTTAAAACAATATGTCATTTGCTGCACGGAGGATCATGGGTCAGGATAGCCAAACAGCAAAATGCAACCACATCCTAGTATTTAACTGCTCTTTGCATTCCACATATACAGACATCCTAAATCTCTTTCTGGCATTATAAAAAGCGTGGTAGCACAGGTACTGGAATGCACCCTTGGTTTTTCTGTGGCCAGAGGGAAAGTTGTGTGTCTGCGTGCCATTCTGCACCTTGCACCTGGCTCACCACTGCTTCAGCACCTTGGAGAGCTCTCCCATCAGGCAAGGGAGCAGATGTGTGTGTGTGCGTGAAGGGTAGCTATTTGAAAACCTGGCTGCGTCCTGTGAGCAGAATAAATATGCATCGCTTTACTGTCAGGGCAAACGGAAGACAGACTGACCTGGAAGGCAGCACGATACACCAACAAGCTGACAATGCAGCAACTGTGGGAGACTGTCTTTCAGCAGTCTCCTCTGGAGCCTGGAGGTGGCAGTGGCTGCCAGTGTGCATGTATCTCTTGGCGTGGATGCAAAAAACACACAGACGCTTTCTATCACTCACACGTACATGCAGCATAATGCATAATTCACATAGCGCATGCAGGAAAGCTTTACATGTGACTTGGCGTACACATGCACACGCCACTACAGGCTGTGACAAACGTGCTGCTGATACCGGAGAGGAAAGATGTTAAAAATGGTGTCTTGACTTGCTCTCAGAGCTCCTCCCACTGACTCGGTCAGTACAAGCCAGCCATCACTGACTATTTAATTATTCATCTCTCCATGTGTAACCAAGCACTTTAGTTACATAAGTCAGCCTCTGGGGGAACTGGAATAAGAATGAAGTGGATTTAAGCAGTCAAGGGGAACCATCTATGTCTCCTCTATGTGCTCGCTGTGTGATGATGTGGGGGATGTGGGTTTTTCTTGGTGTCATACTCGTTGAAAGCTTGTGTGCGCAGTTTCATACTTAACAGCAGTCATGCAGTATTTAATTCATCACAAATGTTGTTGAGTTTAAATGCCAGAGCACCCTGAAAGCTACTTAACACCTTCACGTAGTGGTGGACAGAAGTGGAGTTGTTTGCAAGGTATGAAGCAAGGAGAGAAAAACAGATTCACATGTGTCCTTGTGGCCAAATTGTGTCTCCAAATTGGTTGGACAGGTGGAAGACATTTGGGTGAAAAGTGTGACTGTGTGAATTCACCTCCTGTGTGTCAAGAGTGGAAATAAGTGCTTAACAATACCATCAGGCAACCAGGAGGAGACGGGAGGAATAATGAGTGCATGGCAGCCAGCACAGCTCACAGTAACTTGTTTTGCTCAGGTATGTTCGCTTCCCTCCGCACAAGCACACACATCTCCACACAGACACACACACACACTGCCTTTGTCTGCATCATGAGACTTTGGGCTAAAATGTCATTCCAAGTGCATATTTCTATGTCTGCGGATGGTTTGCACATGCATCTAATTTGTGTTTATCAGCCAGGGGCTTAAACACATGCAGGGCCCAATCAGAGTGTGTGTGCAGTGTGTGTTCTGCCCGTCAAGCCTGTGTGCAGATGCTTTAGTCATAGATGATACAACAGGTAGCATTATTTTAGTCATTATAGTGACTTTTACACTTTAGCTTGCTGCTTAACCAATATCAAACATTAACATTTTTAATGGGCTCTACATGATCATTTCTTGTCTGCCCATGTATTATAATGGCAAGGAAGTTTTACAATAGTACACTCCAATCTAAATGAGTGATCAAATATTTCAACAAATTTGAATAAGCAGTTAGCTTAAGCCTATATGGCACATAAGACTGAATAAATTAGCCTTGCAGCCAGCAGACTTTTCCTGTGCTCATAGCTTAATCCTGACAGAACACCACTGCACATTTATCGCTCTTTCCTTGTTAAAACAGACCGGCTAATATTGGTAGTCAGACAAAACAAGCCAGCGGACCACAGAGTCATTGCTTCACCTTTCTCTCTATTTCGCACCGGGTGAATGTGTTCAAAGCTTTGCCCATAATGAAATACAGAGATCAAACGAGAGGAGAGAAACTAGCCAAACCCCAGCAAAGACTCTCAGACCGAGCTGAAATGGAAACACTGCACTGCAACCTCATGTTCCTCAGTTTAATTAAAGGCATTTACTTTAAGGATTTTGTTATTCTACAGTATTGAACAAAAGCCCCCAGATCAAAATGAATACCTACCCAACAAAACAGATATCTGAATAGTTGAATAGATATCTAAAATAATATTATAATAATAAGTGTATATTGTGACACAGAAAACCTTGGCAGCAACTGATTAAACTGGCTGTACGAGTCATTTTGAGAGCTGAACATGATTTCTATATATATATATATGTAAAAATTTGTATCTGTGGTTTCAGTCTTGTTGTACTGTGGACAGAGATGCATGTCTGTCTCTTTAGCTCTACCTGACCATTCCAACTTGTTATGTCCATGTCATTTTCTACTTTTCTTCCATGGCTCACAGTCTGTGAATTACATTTACATGTTTTTTTATGTGACTTTTGTGGCTCACATCAACCTTATACCTACTTCTAGCATTTACGTACATTTATTTACTTTTTAAACTGTATTTTTAAAACTAGGTCAGTGGTTTTGTAGCATAAATTCACCAAAACTGCCGCCTTTTATTAACAACCGCGAACCATACGTATATATATGTATAATCACGTGTTCTCCGCTGTATGGAAGGGTCTATTTTGACGTTTAGATTGGAGATGTTGTTGCTTTTTTGAGTGGTTAATGTGGAGCCATGTGTAACATTTCCCTGTCACTGTTAAAGTAGCTGTGATGATGTTCACGTTGGTGCTTAAAAAGATGGCAGCACCTATTTTGGGATTGTTAGTACCGGTCCTTGTCAACATTTCCTCTAAACTGTGTTGCTTCCTGTTGCAAAGAGGATCCTTGAATCCTCAGTACAGTTTCCTCCTCTACTTAACTCAAGAGGATAAACATATTTTGATTCCATTCATTCATTCAGCTGTGTGTTTTCCAGTGTGGTAAACTGTGAGCAGCTTTTGTTCCATTTGTGCAGAAGGAACAGTAGCTCTGATTCTTTTTGTGCTGCATAATAATCGCCCAATTCAGCAGATTTCCTTCAACATTTGACCCAACAGCCCACACTGCAAAATGCAGAACCGAGGCCAGTCTCCTCTGCAATGATCCGTTATATCATTAATTATAATGATGTCTCAGATAAATGAATTATTGATTGTAATTACACCTTTACATGTAAGACCCTGGTTGTGTAGTAAGTTGATCTGTGAAATTAGCTAAAATATTGCATCCGTCAGGGAGAGAGGGTTGATATTCAGACCCTTTACTTCCAGCAGTGTGCCCTTGCCCGGGCTGTCAGGGGACGGACATGACAGGCCTGTAATGCTGATCCATGGTGGTCCTCCTGGGCTCTCACTCCCAGTTAATGACAGTTATCATGGCTCTCTGCAGGCCAGCGCATCCCTCTGCCATCTGCAGTCATTCACTGAGAGCGTGGCTACAGAACACCAGAGAGGATGTAAGAGGGTGGAGGATACGGTACCCTGCCATTAATCGCATCATGCCGTTCCTCTTGCTGTCAACTGGAGACTGACGTGTGCACATGTGTGTTTCCTCTCTATATTCAGCCCTCCCTCATCTCTGCATTCTTTCCCTTTCTTTTCAACCTTGCAGCTTCTGCTTTAGCTCTCCTTCTCCTCCTCTCTCAGGGGGATTTTCTTTCCGTCTCTCTGTCCTAACTCATGATCTCTCCCCTCTTCATGCAGCCTGTAGCAGAGGGTTGCTGTCAGATGTCTTTCCCCCTTGGGAACCCGGGCTGTGTCAGAGCACGGCTCACTTCTCCTTCAATGCAGCCCCACTACCTCTCCCTGTGGGGAAAAAAGAGGAGAGCTAACTCTAGCCACTCTGCATCCCCAGACGCTGGTACATATAGAATGAGTCTTTTAAAGCAGGTTCTCAAGTTACATCTTGACAACAAAGATGAGCTTACCACTTGAGCCAACAATTGATCCATAATGATTGTCCTCATGCGTTCTATTTACACATGCACAGAAGCAGTGGAGAATCAATATTCAGCTTGGTTTATATACAAAAGGCAGCTCTCTGTCAATTACCCGAAGCTGGAACTCTTATTCACTGATTGTTTTCACTGGAGCTGTGTTTTCTGCGTTTGTGTGGATTTATTTTTACTGTATGTAAATTCTTTGGCTCTGCTCCTGCTGCCTTCTGACTGACCTGTAAATCTAAACCTAAAGGTCACACTTCTCTCCCGTCTCTATCCATCCAGTCTGCTGCATCCAAAGCACGTCCTCAATATTCTTCCTACATCACCAGTGTGTGTGTGAGTGTGTGTTAGAGTTGGGCAGTTAATCAGATTTGATTTTCAATTAAAATTTTGGTCTCAAACAGTTATGAAAACAAGATAAATTCTCACTCTCGCCCACTTTTGCTTAGTTACGGATTGGAATATGTTAAAGATAGTTTACTAAAATGTTGAATGTATTTTTAGCAGTTTTCACTAGGTTGTGGCACTGCACTTAAACATAATTGGTCTAATGTATTTTTATGTCATTTTTTTTAATGTATGTTAAGTAGTTTGTAGTAGGTTGTTGAAGTGCACTGCAACATACTTATTTTACCCTTATTTTTTATATATATTTATATTTTTTATTTATTAAAATGTACATACATTTATATGGTTTATATATACATATATTTTTGATGAGTTTGTTTTTTGGTTTGAGAAAATCCACTGTTTAAACCGTTAAGTTAATGCAAGTTGTTTCAAATCATGTTAAATAAGCATAAGCCCAAATTTTGACCAATCCTCATTATGATTCTTGCCATAATCAAGCAGCTTTTAGTGTCCGTGTGTGTTTTTGTTGGAAGCCACTTGGTGCAGCCCAGGCAGGGCAGATGGAGGAGCTTGTTTGCCCCTGCAGCACTGTCCTGAATTTAAACGCATGCTCAGAGAGATTTGGGGCTCGTTCTGCTCTCTTTCTGTGTGATATGTTTACCCATTAGGTGCATTGATGGGAGGTGGAAGGGCAGTTAAGTGGCTGAATAATGGCAACGATTGCCTGCATAGTGTAAATCTTCCTGTAGCGCCCCCTAGCCTTACCACACTGATGGTAACTATGCTTAAGGACACTAACATTCACCCAGGTTCAGGAATAGGTACCTGGAATGATCTTACTGACTCACAAATAGAGAGTAGACATGAAATTGAACAGTGACAACCTTTATTGCCTCAGCACAACATGTAGCAAGTAGATGAATATATAAGCATACAAAATAGAGCTTTTCCAAAGTGCAAAAGGATCTAAAATGAAAATTAATTTGTGGAAATACCCCTTGAAATAATGAAAGGTCCAAGTTTGCTAGTTTGCTTTCCCTTTGAAGCAATTCTTCTTTAAGGGAAAGGAGATGAAGTTTTGAGTCGATGGTCCTGATGTCCTCTGAGGGCGGACCCACAGCTGGCCACACCGTGGTTCCGGTCCGTCCACAGTCTATCGTCTCTTGGGTTGGCTCGCCACTGAACCCGAAACGGTTCAGATTCTGAATGATCCAATCCTAGTCTCAGATAAAATAAAAAACAATCTACACACACAGTGCAGAGAGCACAGATTAGACCTCATTGCTTATGTCCATCATTCAAAGTATCTCTTCAGGTATAACCAGTTACTCAGATTGTAAAGTACTCCAATCCTTGTGAAATGGATTGATATACATCACAACAAAAGTCTTCCAGTGCTATGAGAGAATTATCCATCATGAATTCCCATATCACAATTTCCATTTTATATAAACAACGAAATGGTTTCTTTGTTTAAGCACTATTTATCTTTTTAAACAGCTTTTACGTGTAACTTATTCTCCCTTAAATGTACATCTTGTTAAATATATTTACCCTTTTCAAACATAATATGAACTATAACACTATTTATTTAATATATACATTTTAACAACAACATTGAAATAAATCAAACGGCATCTGTGCAAACAGCATAGTGAGTTAATACAAAATGATCCAAATACAAGAAATGGGTGCAATGCTGGACCACACTATCACCACTGTGCCGTTAAATTATCTTAGCTGAAATCGCTGCAATATTAGCATTCATATTAAACTGCATTAACAATGATAGCCGTTAGCTTAGCGGCTAGCGCTATTAGCGATCTTTTCCTAAGACATTCTAACAAATTACAGTGATACAGTCTGTACCACGGTAGTGTTAAACATTAGGAGTCAGTACCATAACTCCGATTGGTTTTAAGAAAAGTATCAGAACAAGGCCTCATATGGTCAACTGGTTTCAACAAGCTATCATGGAGGTTTAGCCTATTTGCAACATAGGGCTATGCTTACCGGAGGTCACGAGAGACCAAGACGGATGCGTTCACTTTCTCACACTAATATCAGTTCCTGATAAACAAACAACTTGTTAGTAAGTGATATGAGGATATTAATCATTGATTTATAACTTTTATATCGCATTTTCATACCAGGAATCTTAAGCTTGTTAGGAGCGACTGTTCACGACGATTACCCGAAAAAGGAAGAGCCCTTGAACGCGCGCGCTAACATAGAGACAGAGAGTACTTGCGCCACCCTCTGTTCCGGCGTGAGATTACACTTCTAACTGTACACCCTGTATTCATGTGGGTTACATTCCCACAGCCTTTTTGCAGTGTATTCCATCCAGCTTGGTCGTTAATACCACCTGGACATGTTTCTCAGTCAGTGCAGCCTTCCTTACAGATACACAGTTCAGTCTGTGGCCACTGGCCACATATCCAATGCTGACGTTTACATAACACAATAGCTGCATAATGTATGTCCCTATTTGTATCCAATCTATTGAATTCTAACTGCAGTTGAAACTGTATCTCCCCCTCCCCCTCTCTTTGTCTCCCCCTCACTCTTTCTCAAGACGATTTGATTGCAGTGGTGTGTAGTCTGGCACACTGCCCATCCTGCAGCACTGTCATTACTTGGTCTCTTGGTCAAAAACAAGAAGCGGTGTGTGTGCATTTGTGCATGCATAGCAACCAGCAAGAAAGGGAGAGAGTGAGGTAAAAAGTAACAGACCGCAGAGGAGAGAGGAGACAGCAGCAGCTCACGTGGAGAGAGTCCTCTGTTCTGCAGCTCAAAGCATTCAACATCATCTGTGGTGGAGGCTGACCGATTTGGAAAAAGTTCACTGCTTAACTTTACGGTCATTGATAAAGAGAATTAAAAAATGAAAACAGACTGGTACTATGTAGACTGCAACGCTTTTGTACTGCTATGTATGCAATGATATTCTTAAGGCTGCTCGCTTTAACAAGTTATTTAAAGAATACATTATTATATATTGTACATATGATTTTAAATCATCAATAATTCTACATGTGAATGCAGAGAAAATTAAGAATACATTTAAAAAAAAATAGCTAAGTAAGCATCAGTTCTTTATGTTCAGTATCAGTCAATTTCTGACCATTTAAATAAAAATAATAAAATAAATAGCTAAATAGTACTGTATGTAATTGCTATACTGAGTGATATGTCATGGCTCTGATCTGTGTTTGCGCTCCTCTTCGTGGACTAGGGGTTGCTGCTATCATGAGCAGAAACAACAGCCCACTGCTCTCAGTTACCACGGAAACTCCAAAGTTATCCTATGCAGCCCAGTGTGACACCTTGACTGGGCTTTCTGTGTGGGTTCACGTTCCTATGCTCGTGTGTGTGAGTACGAACACATGGCTCGGCCCTGGCCTTGATGCGAGTGTGGGAGGCATTATAATATGCCGCACTCTGCCTCGAATAGAATCCCTATTTTCTCTCTGTAGCTTTCCTTGCAGTGTTTGCCGTCTCTCCGGCTCCTACACATGTCCATTTAGAGCAGATTTACAGAATGCACGATGAGCTCTATCTTGTGTACCTGGTAGATACACGTAGTAAATATCCCAACAGCTGTAGACCGGGAGTTCAGTTGCTACAGCTGCACAGCAACAGAAAGCCGTACCTCACTGGTGCATGCTTTATTTATGATCTACCATGTAAAGCTCAGTGGCTGTGCTTAACACACTACTATTCTCATCTTGTAAGAACACGCATGAACACACACACCATTACACTGAGCATTCCTGCTTCCTCTTTGGGCCTCCGTCACTATACATGCCTATATTTCTCCTCCACTGTTTGGCTGGAGCCTGTCACTGAGTTATGTCCTCATATCATGACGTTTCAGTGTATTATAGATTCATTTTGAGATGTTAGAACTGCTGGCCAGGTCAATCAAGCAGCTGTCAGTCATTTGATTTTCAGCAGTGCGATTTGGATTCCCAGCGTGTGGTCAGTTTATCCAAATAACGCCCATTTGGAAATTTGCACACCGGTTCTTTTCTGCCACTGCTGATTTGCAACATGAATCTCTTCTCGGCTTGTTATTAAATTCTGTGGCCATAATCTGACAGCACAAACTAGGCTTCAATAATCCAAGCTGAAGGAGTCACAGGTTAGCTGAGAGAAACCGATCCCTCCCTCACTCCGCTGTGTCCTCCTCATTGTCGGCCTGGATTGCGGAAGTGGCAGGGTGCCTCCATCGCTCTCTCCCCTCCCGTTTTTCAGGAGGACATGGCTCATCGTCCTCCAGTCCCGAAGACAGCTTTTTAATAAAGCGGGTTTGAGCCCAGCTTTAAGTGCTTTATTTTCATTTCTCCATGCAGCTGGTGAAGTAATGTGTGCTCCTCAAATATTTATGGAAGACCCCGGGTCGTCACTCTCTCACAGTACTCCAGAGAGAGCGGGAGATGAATTCTTCAAATGTCGCACTTATGAAAATAGTGCCACTGATTTCCCTCTGGATGACCATATCAGACTCTCTGTTGGTGAATGAAGACTTCCTGATGGTCTGTCGGAGTAAAAACTGCATGCAGAATAAAATACTGCTTCCCAAACCTTAAGGCTTTGGTTTGAAAGAAGGTTGACTAATGGGTGGCTTTGCTTTATATCTCAGTTCCCCCTTCAATGCCGTGGCTTTACTGGAGCTCATGGTCATGTTTTTTATACATTTGTGCTGGCGACAGCTGTGGCTGTAGGCAGCGTGTTGTGGATTTTTTCCATCTGTTCATCCCGTTCTCGTGAATGTGAAATCTCAGGAACGCCTGAATGGAAATTCTGCAAATTTGACTCAGTGATGAACTTATTACATTATTTCAGCCAAGAGATAAAGGTCAAGTTCACTGTGACCTCACAAAAAAAGTTTTGGGCCATCATTTCAGAATGTATACACTAATTATGGCAACATTTCACACAACACACTTATCTGGCCATTATTCAACAACCATATTTCACAATTGGTCAGATATTGAATTGGTGACACTATTCTTGGCTGCCCACCATTAAACTAGATCTAGATCTTTTGAGCCTTTGGGTTGAAGATGTGCATGATTTTTTAAATTATTTGCAGCATTATATACTTCAGTGGCTCCTGGACCGACATGGATTTTTACAACTATACAACCACAAGGTGCAGATTTTTGGAGTGATGTGACTTTCATAATGTCATGGGTTTAGACTTCAGGCCGTGTTCAGGCAGACAATTGCCCTCCATGAAAAAAACAGCCCCTTTATTCATTTGAATTGGACTGCTGTGTAGTCTCAGCAGGGGTTTTATAAATTCAAATACAGCTTTTGCTCCCAATGCAGAGGGACAAATGGCCCCCCTCTTACTGCTTTTACAGGAAACACAATCATTTGACTTACAAAACCAATTTAAAGGGGGTTCCAATTTCCATGATTCCTCTATTATCTGTGAAAGAGGAAAAGGTTGGTCCACTGCTCAGCGCCTGTGCTCACCATGTGCTTCGTCAGTGCCTGCAGAGGCTCGGCAGCCTCAGGCTGCGTAGCTTTGTGAGGCAGACAGCCTACCAAGATGAATGAGGTTTTGTGGTGGGAATGTGACCAGCTGAGGAGGAAGTGGACAAGATTTTACACTTCCTACTTTCAACTGAAAAGTTGCATATTGCTGCTTTCAGCTTCAG
Organism: Serranus cabrilla; assembly: GCA_903364295.1. Taxonomy (NCBI): domain Eukaryota; kingdom Metazoa; phylum Chordata; class Actinopteri; order Perciformes; family Serranidae; genus Serranus; species Serranus cabrilla. The sequence goes on along the minus strand of CAFUXE010000268.1, from coordinate 331,560 downwards.
GGTGAGGAAATGTTTGTAATTTTTTCAAAGGAGATGAACATTGCTGGAAAAACAGTGTGTAATAATAGCATTGATCAGCCCCGGGGCTTGCACACCATGACGGCTGATTTAATAGAAATTTCCAACATGTGTGCATGGTTTATGTCGTGTCCTTCAGCGGGCCTGGATTCACCACTGCCTCTGATTCAGCATGTGTCATCACTGTTTCTGGCACCATCTCTGTGCTCCATCTATCTTCCTCACATCCAGCCATCTACACATCAATAGATTCAGGACACATCCCCCAAGGTAACTGAGGTGCAGCTAGAGTTGCAAAGCAGTGGAAAATTTCCAGTACATTTCCAGAAACTTTCCATAGGAAGTGTAGGGAACCCAATCATACCACCCCATGCACATAAAAATGTCAAAGACTACCATCAACAAAAACACAGGGCCAACAGATAGAGCCTAACAAAAGGACAAGATGGCAGCCCAGTGATCCTGAATGTGGGCCCTTTTAAACTGCAACACACCACCTCTGATTGGCCAGCTCAGCAGGTGGAAATCAGTTCCACAGGTGGATCCAATCAGGTCGTTTACACCTGGAAGAAACAGAAAGGAGGG
>CAFUXE010000268.1:276425-330848 GCA_903364295.1 Serranus cabrilla | reverse complement strand
GTGCATGTAGGGGGCGTGGCCTCAGTTGCCCTACAGTAAGCAATGTGCATGTGCTTGAGGAATAGCATAGACATTCAAGTGTAAAAAATCCCATAAATTCATGGAAAGTTTCCAGCTTTGAAAATTCCCACCCTATAGGTGCAGCATATTTGAAAATGCTCATGGATTTCCATTGGATAGCTAAATAATACACCCTCCTTAGGAAATGAGGCTGGTAAAGCAGCAGGGGAGGAAGAATGCATCTTTATAATAGTTGGTTTTGATTCTTAAATGGGAAGATTCATCTGTTTCCATTATCAGCCCCTACACAATGCACCCTGTCACCACCCACTCAGGCTGTGTGCTGCTGTGGTTTGTGGTGGATCCAGAAAGGGCACTGCTTGGGTTTTATCTTTTCTACATACACTTTTCAGACACTCACACAGCATAATACAGGGGTATATTTATAGAAGACAGTGCCACTATACAAGCAGCAGAAATGTTGTGTTTCTTCCAAAGAAGTGGGGGAATAAAGAGGGGGTTACGACCCCATAAATGACAATCAACTGATATGTGTTGGCCATCAAGGCTGTTACCATGGTGATGTGTTGGCCGGTCACACACACATGCTGTAGATCTTAAACCAGGATTCAAGCAGGGACCCGGTTGCATTCTGCCCCTGTTTTCATTGTCTGCTCTGATGTGTGCGTGCCTGCCCGTGAGAGTGTGAGTGCAGGCTTTGTGGCTGTGACCTCAGGGTCAAGCGCTGGTTGGAACAGTGCTGTTTGGGCCACAGGAGCTGTCAGGTCTGGAACAGTGTGTTCCCCACAGCCAAATGGGTCAGGACCGCTGAGTCTCAGTCAGTGAGCTGGAAATGTGCGCACACACAAGCGTCACTAACACAACTCCTAGTGGGCCCAATAGAGTGCCATGCTTGTGTTGTCCTCACAAGGATGAAGGAATAAAGGGAATCCTGGAGTGCAGAAATATGTCCGTGCTTTTCTTTAACAGGCCGAGAAAGATAGATTTGCTTCACATATAGAAAGGGAGTAAACGTGTGCATGGGTAGCTGCAGGCCTGGGACATGGACATTTAAAAAGTAGACATGTTGGCATATGGTGTGTGCTGACAGATGGGCTCTGAAGATTGCTGTGGGTGCCTAGTTAAATTCACTTGTGGGTATAGTGCTCACAAAGACTGAGGAGTTCAAAATATTCTGTTTCTGTTCTTTACAAGAGTACTTATGAGAAAAACAGTAACTCCGAAGAGAGATGCATTAAAGAGGTTCATATAAACAACATGGAAAAATAAGAAATAAAGGATTTTGCTGCCCATAAAAAGGGAAAGCTCTTAGCTGGGAATGTTTTGAAGTTGTGTGTGTGAGGCTAATTCGAGGAGCTATACCCACAAAGTATTCAAATGTAACATTAATACTGGCTAGTTAAAGAGTGTGAAGGGACTTTTAGCAAATAAAATGGCACCCTGAATAATTTGTACAGGCAAATGAGAAAATCAATGTTCCATTAGGCCGTTTGAAAGCCCTGAATATGACTGAAGGTCAGATTTGTGCATGCTATATTTTCTCCAGAGGTGTCCCGTGAGATGGAGGCTGCATTAGAGCTCTCCTCATTGCTCCCAGTAGATGGCTAATGCAGGAAGTGGTTAGGTGATGTAGTAAAATAACCACTGAGTGTCCAATACGTCACTGATGGAGGACCTTCGACCAGTTGTTGCTCAGATGCTACAGGTGTACTAAGGTTTAAGATGAATGCAGTTGACAGAAATGTTGCTGAAAAGTCCAGATGTGGAGTTTTCCACAGAATTAAACATGAATATATGGAATTTAGAAATATCAGTGTTATGGTAAGGTTTCGGTCTCCTTCTGTATTCCTCCATCCAGCTTCCCTCCGTCTTTGTTCTCTTTCATCTGTTCTGGCAGGAGGCTTTAAAACTGTAAATCAGATTATATGGATGTCCTCATGCAGCTACTAAAGGCAGAAAGACAAACGGACACGTGTGCCGCACATATGCACACAGGAAGACAATGACAGATAGGGAAAAACTCTCACGAAGGACAAATAATCGCACCAAATCACCAATAAGCATGTGTGTGCTCTCTGTTTATGAGTCACAGATCCACACAAAACATTCCTTTGAAAACACTGCGGTTGAATTGGAGCTTTTTTTGAAACTGGGTGCACTCAAACATAACTACATCTCATTGTGTGCCGGGATTTAATAGCATTGTGTGCATTGTTCTGGAAAGAAGTTACTCCAGTTAAATAAATTATAGGGTTGTGTTTTGAGTCGTTGCTTTGAGGGGTGGTTTTTGCAGCGCATTTTCAGAAAAATGAAAAGCAGATTATAGATTTTCATTCATCAGTTGTTTACATTGAGACAGAATGAGCCACTACACCTACTCTGCTGCTGCTTTATTAAATTATTATCCGGAGGGAGTCATTGTGCTCGTGGGCGGTATGAAACTTTTAGCCTCGATGACTCAGAGAGCATAATAACTACTGTAATTAAGCCACAGGAACCTGATTCCTCTTCAGAGTCACAGATTCTAGTGATGAATAGGAAGAGAATGCTAATTATGAGTCACATGCGATTTCCATCAAGCTGCCAATAAAACGGTCACAAATCATCTGCGTGTATACAAATCACCTTGATCTCTATTTAGCTTTTAATTTCCTGTTTGACTCCACGGCTTGCCATCTGATTTCCGTGCAGCTCCACCCTGTTAACACTGCCATTATCCTCCCTTGTTGCAGATGGGGCTCCGCTGAGCGAGCTGTCGTGGCCTTCATCCCTGGCGGTGGTTGCTGTCTCCTTCTCTGGCCTCTTCACCTTCGTCTTCCTCATGCTGGCCTGCCTCTGCTGCAAGAAGGGAGACATCGGCTTCAAGGTGAGCTCACTGCTGCCCCCTGCTGGAGGTGGCGAGGAGAGCACAAACTGTGGATGGAAATCCTGCTCAGTGAGTCACAACTAGAAACATACAAGGAATGAATACTTTTAAGGTAGCAAATGTGCATTACTAGTTACAAAACACACTGAACAGACTTGGAAAAAAAAACTAGTCTTAAAATGGGGTTGAAAATAAAGTCAAGTTGCGTCTTTAACTGTCAAGTACTCCGATTATTTCTTCAGTTAATTACTTGAAAGTCATGATTTGTCAAAAAAGAAAGAAAGAGGAAAGTCAATCATAACCTCTAAAAGCCTCATATCTTCAAAAATCTTGCAGTGCCCCATAAAAAATCTCAAAAACATTCAATTTACAAGGATAGACAGAGAAAAATAAACAACAAATAATTTGTTTTTGTTTACATTAAATGTGTACTTTGGGGTGCACAGCTATCTTGATTGGTAATTTGTTTTCCTGCCAGTTTACTAATCATTTATTTTAGTAGCTCTAGAATAAATGTGTCTTTGAAAATGAGCATTACTGTCCTTCACTTGGTATATTAAAGATGTCCTGCTAGAGTTACATTGAACCCAAGGTCTTTTAAAGTTTTCAGTCTAAAATCCAAAGATATTCACTTAACTTTCCTGATGACACATAAAAGCTTCAAATCTTCACATTTATGAAGCTGGAACCAGAATAATCTTCTGCAGATTTGCTTTAAAAAATGACTCAAAATATAATTTCATTATCAAGAGTTGCCACTTAATTTTCTCTCTATTGACTAATCGCTTAACCAGCTAATTGTGGAGGTTCAGAAAACACATTTTATGTGAACTGAATCTCAGGAAATGTCACATTATGATCATATCGATTCATCTTTCTAACCTACATTTGCTGTAAATGCTGAAGGACTATTGCCTCATTGTGCAAGTGATGCAATCAAGTACCCTTACCCGTCCCAGGCTGTCACACATTGTCTCTGTGTTGCCTTCAGCCGCCAGTGTGACTCAGCCATGCTGTGTCAAACATCAGCACTGAGCTGAGCGGCTGATGGGGGCTAACAGAGACTGACACAGGCAGGAGGCATATGGAGAGGGAGAGGGAGGAGAAGCCCCACAGTTGATGTGCTTGCTGTTTCTTGTCGTTACTACTTTCCTCATTAACTTGCCGCACATATTACGGCATTAGCATCAAAACATATTTTTCATTTTGGTCATGCATTTTAATGTTTGTATCTCTTTTAGCTGGAGAATGGCTAAATTACAGCCCCGAGTGAACAGCCAACTGTTAAGATCACTTATGCAAATCATTATGCAATGTGAATACACAATATTCCATCATAATTCCTTGCATGAATTATGGGGCAAGGAATGCAGGGAATAAAAATAATTTCCCGGCTTTTTGTTATTGATGAGAGAGCTGCAGAGAGGACCGGAGAGAGGGGGAGATCAGAGTCAGGTCTGTGCTGCAGGGTTCACACTGAACAGTAGGAACAGCCTGTGGTAGGTAGACGCTGCTGGGATAACAGTGTCGCTAATGAGCACAGCACACAGAGGCATCATTAACAACTTCTGGACCTTTTTTTTTTTATGTGTGCCTACGTCTGTCTTCCCCATACCAGATCGCCTCTGCCTCATTATGTGAATGTGTGTTTTAATAACCTGCAGGAACAGTGGGAGTCTGGTTCTGTCTGCTTGCTTTTTGCCTCGACAAGACTAATGACAGAAAGATGGCTCTAACTGATAAAACAGGAATGGTTGATTTATTTCTGTCCTGATCAGCCACAGCCCCACCTTGAGCCCGGATGGTTTACCAATGTGACACTATGGATTATTTCTGAGACTCTGCGTCTTGCCAAGCATCTCTTAGAAACAGTGGACAAAACAGGCACAAGAGACAGTTCAGATTTATTGAAATGGGGTTGTATGAGCTACTTATTCACAGTCAGTCTATTACCTACAGTGGATGGTGTATTATATTTATAAAACAGCTCTTTATCTCCCTGTCAAACTGCAGTGTTTAAGTTTACATGGGGGGAAGTGAAGTCGCCATCTATGCTCACTTCAAAGCGACCAGACTGGTTTGACAAAATCATTAATTTTACCTCACGGAAGACAGGAGTTGCTGCTCTATGCTGCCTTGATTGTTTGATATTTTTGTTAGTCTGTGACTTTGTTTAATCCAGACTGACCCTTTAAAACACCATAATAACACTTGTAATATAACAAATCAAGGCAGCAGTCGACCAGCATCTTCCATGTTCTGCAAAGTACAATTACTGTTTTTTTCAATGGAGTCTGGTGGCTTAAGTTCCCCAGTGTAAATGTAAACAGGGCAGTCTGACACCAAGGTAAAGTGGTGAAAATATTCTAAATATAGTGTTCACTTAAACTGATAGTTTTATTTTTATATTTTTTTAAACATTTTTTTTTCATCTTCTGCGTCAGTTGTCCTTCCTGCTTCTCCAATCTGCTGCAGCCAGTACGCTCGCTGTATAAGTACCTCACACAAGCCCACTTCAAACATTTCTGAACTCCTTCAAGTTTTTTTTTTTAGCTCACTGTGGTCTTCTCTTTTTAATGTTATGCATGAATTGAAAAAATAATAAATGGAGAACAACAGCCTTATTTGAGCTCACTCAAAGTTGACAAGTCATAATGTAACTGCGGTTCCCATTTGAGAAAAGGGCAATTAAAGGATTACAATAACAAGAAAGCACATTGTCACTGTGGTTTCTAACAAGGAATCCTCTGTCAGAGCAGCACAAGTTTCTGTTTAAAATATTCTAATTTATTTGGCTTCTGGTAAAACGGTATTGGGACTTCAGTGAATAAAACATGGGTTTGTTTACTTGATAATAGTTCATCATAAATCCAGACAAGACAAACAAATCTTTGTTTTGCTCTGCGGCAAACATCACAGAATGGTTAAACAGTCTTCATCCCTTTCTGTGGCACCAGCTCGCCCCTCAACAGCTCACTTATAAGGTGTGCATTCGTGTGGTAACTGCAAAATCGCACCGCTGCGCCGTCCAAAAAGCCTTATTATTCCTCTCCATCGCGGTGCTCTTACTGGAGCGCGTAGTGTGAGGCTGAGTATTAAGTGCTTTCTAAACTGAAGGCTCTCTGGGGAGCTATGCAACGCTGACTCACAGCCAGGTGCTCGCTTTCACACTTCGCTCTGAGGAGAGTGGCAGATGGTCCTCTTGAATGAGAAACACATGTACACACATTCCTATATACACACACACACATTGGTGTTTTAGGACACCTGTAAACACACACATACAATAAACCATTCAGATATTTCATATTTGTCCACCCTGCATCCCACTCTCCTCCTCTTTCATTTCCTCTGGTTTCCTCTCCACTTTTACTCCTTTCTTTACCTCTGTGGTCGCTGCAACTGGGAGATAGGCTTGTTATGGGTAACAGTTCATTAACCAGAGGATGCATGGAGGGGTGAATGGCTCAGTGCTCGTGAACAGAGCACCATTGGCAGCCTGATTCCCAACATAGCCACAGTCTTAGAAAGTGCTAACGAGATTGACTTGAATCGTTGTGGGATGTTGCTTCATGTGGTAGGACACGGTCAGAACAGCATGGAGAGGGCTTCGACTGAAGGAGCTGAGATATTTCATGAAATGAGGGGAAGACCTAAAAATATGACTACAGGTGTTACGTCTCTTTAAAAATGAGGAGGATAGCAACACAACAACCAAAGAAATGCAGGAATCAACGTGATGTGAAAAGTTAACTGGAGTTTATTTTAACAGTGCTCCAACAAAAGATATGCCAAAAGGCTTCACAGAACAAGGTGGGAGGAATGGGGAAGCGGTGATGCCAAATAATTGAAAGTAAGAAAACAAAACAAGGCCTGACTAACTTCTGATAAAACATCAGGAAACAACGACCTAACTGGCTTCTCTACAAACAGATTTGAAATAACTACATGTGTGGCACCAACCAATAAACCTAATGTGTCAAACAGAAATTCACCTACGTGTTGCAGAATGTAGGGAACCCAATCTCACCACAACAGTGTTGCACATAAAAATGTCAAAGACTACCATCAAAAAAAAAAAAACACAGATCTAACAGACAGAGCTTAACAAAAGGACAAGACGGCAGCCTGGTGATCCTGAATGTGGGCCCTTTTAAACCTCTGATTGGCTCAGCAGGTGGACAATCAGCTCCACAGGTGGATCCCAATTAACACTCGTTAACACCTGGAAGTAATTGCATCAAGCCATATGTATCTTTTACCAAGAAAAACAGGATTTCTAGCCAGAAACTGAGACTTTGAACTGCAGATATATTCATAAAATAACATTTATATGTTCTAATGTTATGATAATATATGTTAGATATGGAGGTGATAGTTTTTAATTGTTGGTACATGTCCATCATGAAGAATTTTTGATCTTGGACTTTTGATGTCTAACTATTTTTAAACCCGACTTTGAGGGAATGTAGAATCTTTAGTGTTGGCTTGAGGTTAGCAAAGTAAAATCTGTCACATGCAGCAATATTAGAGCAGTGTTTCACACAATCAAACCTATGCTAATAATGCTGCTTTCCTGCAGGCTCCAGGAAAAGAGTAGATTTTAATGAAAATTCCCTGATAATACTAGCATCCTAATTAATACATTTCATCCCAAATCACAGCCAAGAGGTAATGGAGTTAATTAATCTTGAAGGTTTAGATTAAGACTGGGACCAGTGCATTTGCTGAACAAAAGTCACAATGTTTCCATACAGACAAATAATTAAAGGAGCACATACATATAAATACCAATAATTAAACATGTAGGACTCTTAACTCACCCTGACGATGCTCTTCTAATCTACCTTGTGATCTGCCTCATGCTGCAGATTATGCACTTTATCTAGTTTAATGTTAATAGACTGTTTCCTTTGGCTCTGCATCATCAACCACTCTGCTGGTGGAAGGTCATTCAGTCAGAACAGTTAGATCTATTTAACATCCAGCATCGTAGCACTAGCTTTTGTACAATGTGTCTCCTACAAATCTTTGCACGTAAGCAATTAAAAATGGAAATTGTGTTTGTGTAAATTGACACAGTCTATGAATATTTTCATACACCCCTAGGGAAGACGGATCAGATTTTGAAGCTTTATGTTGGAAAGTTAAATAAGAGACCACAAATAGGACAATGCAATTATTTCCTCTTGTATGTTTATGCAAAGTATCAAATCGGTCTCCTTCCTACAATGCAGTACATCAGCACTTTAATACATACTGTATGGAGGTTTCTATAGGGACACATCACTACAATTAGAGATCAAGGACACTGCAGCAGACTGGGGAGCAACCACACAGATGAGGGCAGAAAGAACAGGAGTGAGGATAAAGCAGACTGAACAGAGGATGTAGGATAAGAGGAAAGAGAGAGGGTCACTGTTTTCCACTCACTGTCATCCTCATCCATCTTAGCAGGGGGCATCGGGTCAATCTGCAGTTAAAAGACTGAAGTTTTTGGGGTTTTTTTGCACAGCTTATAATAGATAGTCTCCACTTAATGTAACTCATGCCCCTATTTGAAACAGTACACTTAACCTCACTTTATATTGGCAAAATTAGTTTGTTTTTTTAGTGCACATTAAAGGATATAACGCCAGATACCAGTACATGGTTGTTGTGTTGGAATTTTTGGAATGTTTAGAAAGGAGAAAGTTTTAACAATATTTCAGAAAGATGTGAAGGGACAGAAAGATCTGATTTTGTGATTATTATTCATCAGGGTACAGAAAAGCTATTTAATGCATTTTTTTAATTGTAAAATAGATATTTTTCTTAGTCCTTAAAAACCTTTAAGCTTGAAATGTATCATGTACTAATACAGTCTACTGTAGTATAATTATTCTCTCATTTAATGAAGAACTTTGGGGCAAAATAGCAGTTGAAAGAGAAAAGATGAAGAAAAAACATATATTGGATTTTGGATTGCATTTTCTGAAGAATTAGTTAGCATCAAGCGTAGTTGTGTATGACTTTATCTCGATATACACAATTCTAATGAAAGACGCTGAATTATTATATTGAATTGTCGCCCCCGCCCTAAATGCAGCTGGTTCCAAAAACTAAAAAAAAAGTACTCAAGGGCCAAAATGAATAAGCAAATGTACCTTTTCTGTACAAACAAACACAGAAACTCTTTTTTTATATGTACTTTCACTAAATACATGAAGTTAATAAGTATATAAAGTTCGTTTTTTTCACTAAAAGCCGTGGTCTGTATATGTGAATGTATACGAGGGAGAAAGAACAGGCAGACCTAAAGAAAGACGGGCTTTGTGTATACAGTCTGAACACACACATTAGTGTGTTCCCCCTGCAGCGCCTTTGTCGTGACCCACACAATACACCCCACAACGTACATGACTTATGTATATAGCTCTGTGGGCGTGCCTCAGTGCATTTGAATGGCCTCACAGTTGAACCATTGTCTCCCACTATCCCAGTGGTGGGATGGCTGCGAGTGGATGACTAATTCCAGCATGTGTCTTTGCACCAGGAGTTTGAAAACACTGAGGGAGAGGAGTACCAGGCAGATCTCTCCACCCTGGCCTCGCCTTCCTCGCAGAATGGCCCCGAGGTCTACATCCTGCCCCTCACCGAGGTCTCCCTGCCTGTCTCCAAACAGCCTGGCAGATCCAGTAAGAACACCATCAACTCATAACATCTTACACTTCTATCTGCTTGAACTTTTTATAACCTGTTTTTACTTCCTGGTGGTTTTTCATGTCTTCTTTTCTCTCTTTTCCATAGTCATTATTAATTCCCAGCTCTCTAGAATTTCTGCCACACTAACAGACTATTAAAACAGCTTTTACTTCTCTCGAGCATCACACAAGTGAATTATGTAACAGCCTCTGTGTGGATAAGGAGATAAAGCTGAGTTCATTTTGTCTACCTTAGTTGGAACAGAAGTGGCCTCTTTAGTTTATTATCCTGTTATATGTCTCTTCATTCTTGCTCCCTTTCTCAGCAAGAGCAGACATCTGTCCCTTGTATAATGCATTTAGAGATGGACCTACTGCAGAGTTACATACTGTATGTGAACACTGCAGCCCACTGGAGAGGAAGGAATCTGACCTAACCCTATTGTATATTATTTCTTGGGTGCTGTGTGTTCCTAAATGCAAGCAACGTTAGAACAACATAAATCCAATATGACATTTGTTAGTATTTTCCTTGACTGATACATAATCCAGCGTCAGCACTACATCCATGATCCTCCTCAGCGGCGTCACAGCCTGCTTGTTTTTCTTAAGGTCATACTGCCTCGAGCCCAGCCTGTTAAAATGTGTATGCGCATGTATGATACGTGTGTGTGTGTGTGTGAATCTCAGTATGAGCCACATCCTGGGTGCCTCTCCCTGCATGACTCACTGGCTGTCTGCGCTGCACTGTGCTCAGCCAGAAGGGAGGTGAGTTGGGGCTCAGCATCCCAGGATGTGAGCCCCGGCTACGATTGGACAAGGCAGCCTCAGGCTCGCAGCCAATCAGGAGCCTCCCCTCCGTCCTCCATAGCTACCGCTGTATGATTGGACCAGGTGTTGCAGGGCGAGGAATGGATAGACGGCGAAAGGAGACGAGATTGTGAAAGAATGTCTCCTTTCACTGAGTCAGAGAGAATGGGCTCTCACACGTTCCTCCTTTCTTATGTAAATACAGTGGAATATGTTATTATTACTGTTATATTAACTTTTTTTCACATGTAAATAATGTGCATTGGAGTATTGGGAATGTGTCTTTTTTGCAGCCTCTTCACTCATATCTGAAATTGCATGTAAAAATATGAAAAGGCGAAAAGATTATGAGGATAAGAAATGTCGGGAATCATATTTCAGAAGCATTAAATCAATGAGCTGCAGGTCAAAGACTCCCTTATACATATTAACACCATGCACGTCACACATGATGAAAATGAGCCTAGTAATTGCATGTTGAACAGAAACACTACTTATATAGTTGATACTCTTAGCATGAATGGTGTATTTTACACCACTCCTACATCTGTATGAACACGCAGCACAACGTAAGCCATTGATCTGACAGTCCTGCTTTTCACTTGTAGGTCTAATCTTTTATTCAAGAGGTCGTGTAAAGCCTTCACTACAGAGGCTCGATGCATCAAAGCAAGTGTGTGAAGCGATTGTGTGTGTGTGTGTGTCATTCCACAGGGCCCACCAATCCCACAGTCTCACTGGACCCCACCATCTTCTCTGGGAATGCCAAGAGTAGGACGGGAATGCAGACTCACGCTCACACATTCCACATTCGGAATAATACCACTTTTTAATTTCTCTCCGTCGGGGAGGGGTAGAGAAGTGTGGGTCTGTTATCACCGTGACAACCTCTGCCCAGCGTTCCAGTGGAGAATGGGCCTTGTGTGTGTCCACACATGAGTGTTTGTGTGTGTGTGTGTTTGGCGCACTGGGTACCAGGAGACGCAGCATGAGCGTGTGAGTGAGCGAGCCAAACAATGGCCCCGATTTAGGCCGGCTGGGCAGTGGGTGAGCATAAGGCCGGGCTGAAACGTCCGTGGAACGCACCAGTGGAGGACTGGCATTATGGCTGGAATACAGTGAGGGGTCTGTGACAGAATGAGGAGAGACAGGGGAAGGGTGGTGGCATGCACCAGGACCTAAGAGCGGGGAGGGGAGGCTTGAGATAGGGGTGGTGAGTGTGTATGACAGAGGTCTTTTCTGCATCTGACAGAGCAGTGTTTGTGTCCTGTTTGGCTGAGGAATGCTGCTGTCCTGGGTGACAGGGGGGCATTATGTGGGCCTTATGTCACTACTGGGTGTCTTGAAGCTGCACACAGAGCTGGCGCGTCAGTCGGCACACTACCAACATGCGTGACGGTCACATCAGGCGTGATACATGACCAGAAAATCTCGGCGCCCAGGGCAGAAATCCGACCCGTCCGCAGATTGGTCCACTGACTCGAAGCTGCCTCTATCTCGCTCGGCTTAGACTCCGTGTCTGTATAGGAACCGAGGATTTCGGTGTTTGCTCGACAGCTGGAGAGCTGCAGACGAGGACAGTATGTGTGTTTTTGTGTGTCCCAGTTGGAGGATGAGCTCGGTGCAGACTGGGAGAGGCAGCGTGGCGAGCTTGTTCAGCTGTGCGAGGGCTCGGAGGGTTAAATCCTGCCGAGGCTCTCACACACACACTGCGCCCGTGGGCTCTTTCTCAAATACACACAATGAGGCTAAGGCGCCTGGGGTTGGGGCTGGGGCCACGGGCTCTCGGTTCTCACACTCTGAACCAGCGCTTCACCCCTGCCTGGGACTCAGTCCCTGTCACGGTGCTCCGAGTGGCTGGCCGCTCCACTGCTCCGCCATCATCTCTCCACTCACCATCATCATCTCCATTCTTGAAATATGAGGATCCATGGAGGTATTTGAATTTGTGCATGACTTGCTGGCTTGTAGAGACTTATTTGATGTAGCTGAGAGGTTTGGTTTATTTGCCTCCCCTTTAGTTGATGCAACATTTTATTTCGGGAAATGTACATTTATTGTTTGCCTGAGAGGAGTTTCTATTTTTCCCTCTTAACGCCCAACCTTTTGTTTGTGTTTTATTGACTTTGCTCACACTATCTTTTCAGAAATCTGCTGTTTCTTTTCTCTAAATCGCTTCTTTCCAACTGAAACAGCCTCTTGTTTCCTATCTTAAAGTAATCGTATGTCTTTCTCACCCTTCCTTTCCAGTCCAGCTGCTGAAATCATCAGACCTTGGCCGCCATAGTCTACTCTATCTAAAGGAGATTGGACATGGCTGGTTCGGCAAGGTGAAACATGCTTTCTTTTTCTTAAAACAAACGCACAATCCCACAGTGGTTTTTCCATCCGTAGAAACCACCATTGTACTCATTATTACTCGATTTTAACTCTTTTAACTGCCTCCGTCCTTCCCGTATTAAATGTACTCAAATGTGCTTTCTACTCTCTGAGGAATGCGAGCGTAATGTGATGATGATCTCATTCTAGCGAGGCTAATCTTTGGCACTTGTGTTAAGGGAGAGGAGTCGAAATTCACAGTCACAGTAAATTCCTCACAATTTACTGTACAGTACATGCTGCTGCAACATTTGTCAGCATTCTCATCCTACTTTTGTTGTTTTTTCTCACTTTATCACTGCATGTTGATGCTGTTGGTCATAAATTCTGTTCTACATTGCTCAAGTTTGGTGTTAAAGTACATGGGGCTGCACCAAATGATTTTACTGTTGATTTATCAGTCAAGGATTTTCAGAAATTATAGTTTTTTGCTCTGTAAAATGTCACTAAATGGTGAAAAATGTTGATCAGTCTTTTTCGAAGGCCAGGATGACATCTTCAAATGTCTTCTTTTTTCCGCAACTCAGATATTCAGTTCACTGTCATAGGGGAGAAAACAGAAAATATTAACATTTAAGAGGCAGGAATCAGAGAATTTTGACTTTTTTCCCCCTATTTTTATAAAAGTATGTATAAAAGAAATACGTACATTTTGCAGGTTCTGCTGGGCGAGGTGAATGCGGGCCTCAGCACCACCCAGGTGGTGGTGAAGGAGCTGAAGGCCAGTGCCAGTGTCCAGGATCAGATGCAGTTCCTGGAGGAGGTGCAGCCATACCGGTCCGTTCACTGAAACATCAGCGATCACACAGCCGACTCTGCAGCACATGCACAGCTCCAATTACCAATAAAACAACACAAATAAATGATCAGATATTTTTTGTATTTACTGTATCTGTGCATTCATACCTGCTTAAATGCTGTTTTTACTGGCAGAACCCTCCAGCACCCTGCACTCCTGCAGTGCCTGGCACAGTGCTCAGAGGTCACTCCTTATCTGCTGGTCATGGAGTTTTGCCCTCTGGTAGGACACACTTTAATGATCTAATTCTGTTTATTCAGTTTTCCCCAGTCGCCTCATTATTTTCCTTCTTAGTACATTATTAGATTTTTTATACTCAGTCAGAGTAGCTAACAACCTCATTTCCTTCCCCTCTCAGGGTGATCTGAAGAGCTACCTGCGCAGTTGTCGGGTGTCTGACTCTGAGACTCCTGACCCGTTGATCCTCCAGCGAATGGTGTGTGACATTGCCTCAGGGCTTCTGCAACTCCACAAATACAACTTCATACACAGGTGCAGTATGTCGTTCAGCCCAGCTCTAATTTACCCCCATCAGCCTGATTATTAACGCGCTATAGAGGACCCTGAATGCTCGGTGCACCCCCTGCTGGTCTCTCCCTGCAACAACATCCTGGTGCTGCCTGAGTAGTTGTCACAAACTCCAGCATCAGTGATTTTGTTGCCGGGGGCGAGCCCCTATCGCTCTCTCTCAGCCATGTGGTGGCTGCCATAGCAACCAATCAGTGGCTGCCAGGCGAAAGAGCTCCCTGTTTGTGGAGGAGGTGAGATTAAACAGTGACTTAGTTTAGTCTGTGTCCTTACATGGGCAGGTGAGAGGACACATGATACTTTGTGCATATTTCATGATGGTTTTATCAACTCTGTGGCTACATAGGATAACCATAATGACGTGAGACATATTCCTTAACATATATAATGTTTTGTAATACTGATAACCAAGTATAAATAAAGAAAACCCATGAAATGAAAGTATTTATCTCTACTATAATCTCTATGAGAAGATATCTGCATATGAAAGAGTTTGGTATTGAAAGCATTTCTAGTCCAAGTAGGATTGACCAATCATGTGCGAGCGGGTCTTGGTTCAGTGCAGGTAAACAGGCCGTGTAGAGAGTAAATGAGGCAGAATGCACTGGCCCGAAAAATACTGTCCATTGCACTCAGGGGCCAAACTGTCATCAGACCAAGAGCTGGCAGATTCCCAGATTGTCTATGCTGTAACATTAAAGGGTAATAAGCGACAATCAGAGGAAGAAAAAACATTCAGAAACTATGTGGTTGTGATTTGATCAACTTTTACTGACAGTGGCCTGGCAAAGTAACCAAACAATTCCACAAATGCCATCACATTGTGATATAAATGTTGATAAATCCAGTATTCAGCTGAACTACGCCCACTTTAAACCGCTGTGAAGGCCAGAAACAAATCAAAAATGATTGAAAACCGAAAAATAAAATAACCTTAAACTGTTTGATTGAGACTGAAAGCTTTCTTGGGCCTTTAAGGGAGAGAAATGAATATGGGCATGTTTATGCAGCTCAGCTGTATTCCATTAGATGACAGTTTCCTTTGTTTTGACAGTGACCTGGCCTTGCGAAACTGCCTCTTAACTTCCGAAATGTCAGTAAAGATCGGAGACTACGGCCTCTCTCACAGCCGATACAAGGTCAGCCTGTCTTTTTTTAATGCCATATTTATTGACTGCATTTTACCTCATCGCCCTGTCACGACTCAGACATGTTTTTCCTTGTTTATTTTTGTTCTTTAGGATGACTATTATGTAACACAAGACCAGATTTGGGTTCCCCTGCGCTGGATTGCACCTGAGCTCATAGATGAAGTCCACGGAAACCTGCTGATCGTTGATCAAACAAAATCCAGCAACATATGGTAAGAGTCACAAACAGGAAATACTATAGCCAGTTTAATATGATTACACTACATCGCCTATATCAAAATCTAGTTCATTCTGTTGCTAGTGTTACTTTTTCTTTTACTCTTTGGGAAATATTTGTACAGCACAGATATACTTGCAACATGACATAAAGTAGGCTACAGTATGAAATGAACAGCTTGTTTGGAACACGGCCATATGTGGGATATGAGTGGTGAACACACTTACTGATTTCTCTCCCCGTTCCAGGTCGTTGGGGGTGACTGTGTGGGAGCTGTTTGAGCTGGGAAACCAGCCGTACAGACACTACTCTGACAGACAGGTGCTGACATATGCTGTGAAGGAACAGCAGCTCAAACTACCCAAACCTCTGCTCCAATTCCCCCTGGCTGAGCGCTGGTGAGACATAGTTGCATGCACACACACTCTGTGTAACACACACATGCACGGGCGGACTCTCAGAATGTTATATATCTTGACACCACATACATTTTAGACATTACTGACCCCCTCAGGCCTCGCTGACCAATTAATTTCGAACAAGTCAGTGTGTCCTGCTTTTAAAATCGCTTTTTGCTTATGGTGGTGCGCCAGTCCACTGTAGCAATATTTCTCTTTGCTTGCGAGGGCAGATGATCAATACTTTCCCTATTCTTTATGATTCCCCTTGGCATTGACCAAAGTTGAATCGCCTCATTCATCTTTACCTGGGACGCCAGCCAAATATTTTTTATTTATTTATTTTCAAAATTGTTCTTCAGTAAATATAATGTGCTCCACAGAGGAGCCACACACACACTCATGTAAACTCTTTTAACTATGTCAGCATCTGCACTGCATCTCCTTCATACACTCTATATGTCTCGACGAGAACTAGGTGTAGCTAGAAAGTGCTGACTTCAAAAGTTCTGCTTTATATTGCCTCGTTTTTAGACTAGAATCAATCGTTTAACTTTTGCCTTCTCTTCTTCTTATATAAAAACCAGTAGACATTATTAAGTTAAGTTCCAACCATGACACAACAGATCGATTTGTCGATCAACAGCAATTTCTTTCTTTTTTTCATGCAAAAATGGGTTTTCAGCCCTCAGATATGAACATTTACTGCTTTTCACTGTTTTATAGCATATTAAAATGAATATCACTGGGTTTTGGACTGACACAACAACATGACAATTTTTCACTATTTTCTTACAATTTATAGACTAAATGATTAACGAGAAATAACCTTCAATTTAATCAATAATAAAAATAATCATTTTTATCATTGAATAATATTTCTGAGCTAACTGATTATACAGACATAACACAAGGAAACAAGTGATTATGTCTTTGCCGGTCCTTTCCTCTCTTCCTGTCCAGGTATGAAGTGATGCAGTTCTGCTGGCTGCAGCCGGAGCTGAGACCCAGCAGTGAGGAAGTCCACCTGCTGGTCACATACCTGTGTGCCAAAGGCTCCAGCGAGGCGGAGGAAGACTTTGAACAACGCTGGAACGCCTTGAGACCCAACCTACTGGGCAGCACCTCCCACACAGCTACATCCACAGCCTTGGTCCTGACCCCTACACCTGCCTCCGCTGACGTTCCCAGTCCAGACCAAACTCAGGCAGTGGAGCTGGCCTCCTCTGCCTCATCCTCCTTCCCCCTCCTGGAGCACTTCTCTGACAGCTTCCACTCTGACACAGGTGACGACCTACTGACTGTCACAGAGACCAGCCACGGTCTCAACTTTGAGTACAAGTGGGAGCAGGCCCGAGCGGAGCAGCCCTACTGCTCCTCCTCTACCAGTGGGCCACTGGGCCAGGGGAACCCATATTACCAGGATATCTACTACTCCAGTAGAGGAAGCACCTCAGGGGGCTGCAAGACCGACAGCCTGACCTCAGGCATATCCCCATCCTACTATGAACCCGAGCACCCGGGGGTGGTCCCGGTGTTGAGCGCCCACAGTCCCTCGGTGAGCAGCGAGTACTACATCCGCATAGAGGAACCAGTAGAGTGCAACATTAACCTGGATGACAGCGTGGTGGACTACAGCCCGGGACTGGAGGCCAGCAGCAGCAAGTTATCCTCAGAGAGTCGGACTGGTTCGTTAAAAGCACAGCCTGGTGCTTATTGGTCAACCGACAACAACAAATCTACTGCCTATGACTCTGATTCAAGCCCCACTGTCCAACTCACCATGGAGCCACTGCTGAGACAGCCATCCAGCACCAGTCCTGTAAAGCTAGGCCACTCGCACAACTCCTACTCATCCAGTCAGGACGACACAGTCTACTGTGAATCAGCATACAAGTCACGCCAATCCTGTGTGTCTGAACGGGATACATCGCCAGAGTCCAGATCAAGCCTCCATCCGTCGGGGCGTTTAGAAAACCCTCGCAGTTTGTCACAAGCAGTCAGCAGCCCCAGCTTAGGGTTCTGTGACCCCTACCTTGAAGCGAGCACAGGTCGGAGCACGGTTAATGAAAGCTGTCACAACATGATGGGTCCCCTCAGAAAGACACTGCCCATTGTTAACCACATCAGCATTGATGTAGGCACAGACGACGGCCTGCTGGTGGGCCAGCAGAGAGGCGACGACATTGAAGATGACCTTTTCTCTGAGGGAGAGGCCACTAACTGGACCTCAAACCATTCAGCAAACAATAATAGCCTGAGCTTCGACAGCAGGCACACGGGCAGTGGGCACGACAGCTATCTGGACCTTCAATATGCTGCTAACACAACAGAATTATGGTCTTTAACCAAGGCCACCACCAGAACCTTCCACAACTCCAGGTCTTGTGGCACCTTTGAGGCAGAAGGAGGAGGTTGTAACGCTGCTAGCAAGCCCTCTGAATTAGGTTCATACATTCACTTATGTCATAAAGAAACAGAGGAAGTTGCCACTCAGGGGGAAAGAAACTTAACCGCAGAAAATATAAGAAGTATTGATTCTCTGAGCAGCTCAAATATTAATACCAGAGGTACAGAGGGTGGGAAAATGGAGGGGAAATATGAAAACAAACTGTTCCTTAATGGAGAAAGACTGTACTCTGAGCCTCAAATGATACCTGAGGCAAACTATATAAAGTCCCCATCCTCTTTCAAGGAGCCTCAGACTGGTCAAACAGGAGCTCTGTCGGATAAGCAGCGAGGTAACATGTGGGAGGGGGTTTCAACAGGGATCTCTGTCGGTCTGGGAGACAAGAGGCTAAACTATCCAGAGACGTCAGAAAGTAGCAGAGCCTTGGACAGTGGAGTACGGGTCAGAGACTCCAGCATCAGTCTGGTAGAGCTGGGCGACTTCAGTGAGGATGATGACGATGACATCACAGATATTACATCAGGGATCTTTGCTGACTTCAACCTGGACTACGCTGAGATAGAGGAGGAAGAGCTCAGCCCACTGAAGCATCAAGAGGGAACCCCGGACTCTGTCGACACCCTTAATTTGTCCTCGTCGATGGCGAGCCCCTGTGATCAGGCCTTCAGCCCCGACCCCTTCAATACCCCGGTCCTACCCAAATCCCTGGACAGCGGCTATGACACAGAGAACAACGAATCTCCAGAGTTTCTCTTCAAAGAGCTTGGAGATCCTCTGGGTGGTGAGAGGAGCCCAAGGCTGGGTGGAGAACCTGAACTAGTCCTGCAGGTGGGTTTGGGACAAGGGGTCTGCACAAAGGGCCTGACCGAGAAGAACCCGTACAGGGACTCGGCCTATTTCTCTGACTATGATGCTGAAAATGAGAGGAGCCCTCAGGAAGGCAGTAAGTTCTTTGCAGGTCCAAGTAACTGTGACTTTCCTGCTGAGAAACTGAGCTCTATCAGCGTCAGTGATCTTATCAAAAGGCAAAGCAATGAGGAGCATTTAACAAATCTGACTCATATCAAAAGTTGTGCATTGGTGAATCTTTCAGAAGCTGACCCTAGTTCACAGCAGCCCCTTCCCGCCCCTGGGTTGTCAATGCTGTCACCATTTCCTCCACAAATGGGCGGCTGCCTGACTAAAGAGTCCGCTCCTGCAGATGATGATCTCGGGTTGGAGACGGAGCACTCAGGAGAGGAACCTATGTCGGAGCTGAGCTCCTCCATTGGGTCTGAAGGTTCTTCCACTGTCCAGGAGGCCTCCGGAAACCCTGAGGAGGGAAACAAAAAAGCAGAAGATTGTTCCCCCGTCCAGTCCGTGCATTCTGACTCCACCATAACTGACTACAGTGACGAGGCCGCCAAAGAAAATGAAAACGGTGAAGGATCCACAGAGGAGGAGCTGCCTGAGTTCAATCACGTCAAGGAAGAAACGGAGGACAGAAGGGAAGGTGTGAGAATAAACGAGGAAGACTTTGAGGACATCGACGCGGAGGAATGTGACTCACAGGACAGCTTGTGCGAAGAATCCAACGGCCACGTCGACCTGTCCTCTTCCTCGTCGCTGTTGGAGCTGTGCGGGGAAGACGTGAGAGCCCCGCTGGAGGAGGCGGAGGATGAAGATGACTCGGATGACAGCGAGTCTGATGAGGAGTTGAGGACCTATAACATCCAGGATGAGGAGAGCGAGGAGAGCGAGGATGATTTCAGCACGGTGCCCGTGGTAGTAAGCGACTGCAGCAGGGCCAGACACCTCCGCAGCCTCCTGAAGATGCCCACGCTGCTCACGCAGTCCTTCTGTGACGAGTTGGAGAGGAAGAAAAAAGCGGTGTCCTTTTTTGACGACGTCACGGTGTTTCTTTTTGATCAGGTAGGACACGTTCATTGGCCAAAATGGTTTAACGTGTATTGCTTTAAGTGTATAAGAGGAATATTGTTGTTTATGACTTCCAGGAGAGTCCCACGGGAGAACTGGCTGACTACACCTTCTCCGCAGAAACAGAGTCCAATGAGCAGGAATCTCCAGAGGAAAAAGACACTGGCCACCAGCTGCAACCTGACCCTGAACTTGAAGCTCAATCCTGTGAATCTTTCTGTGCGTCTGAAGAAACGGACGGAAATACCTCCGAAGAGGGTACGTTTGTCAAGGACACAGAATGTGGAGGAATCCTAGTTGATTTATCCAAGATTGTTCACTGTGATTGTCTGTGTTCATTCAGGTGGAGGTTTTGAATGGGAAGATGACTCGTTTGAGCCCCGCCCGTCCTCACCGGACACCATCCCCAAGCCCCAGACCTCACCCAACTCCACCTCCAACAGTCCTGAGGCTCCCAAACCTGCAGCTGTAGCACTCAACCGTTTTATGGTGTCACGATTCTCTATCACACACGTCTCCGACCCCCACACAACAGGTCTGTATTCACTGCCTTTCACACACAGTACAGTTTGGATTGTTGTATAATGTTCTTTAATGTTCTAAGTTTTCTGTACTGGTATTGTTATTTTATGGATATTTTATATTATATTTAAATCATATGTAATTTAGTCAGTGGCAGTTAGTTTACTTCCTGATAGAAAAGGGTTCCCTTAAGGAAAAAGGTCCTTGGTTTGAAATGTAGCTGGAAAAGATGGAAGTTGTGTCCTTAATTTTTGTAGCTTGTGTGTGAGTTTCTAACATTAGTGCACACAAAGCATAATCATCATATTGAGGGATATTTTGGTAAAAACTTTCAGCATCCTAAAAATAAGAATAGTGAGGCAGAAAAAATGTGTCAACTTGTAATCTGTTGTTCTGAAACACATTTTCTCAATGGTAGGGGACACAACTTCTAATCTTTAAAAGCTAGCTTTCAAGCACACAAGCAGGTAAGTGTTCGAAAAATAGATTTTTGTTGTTGTTGTTGTTTGATTACAATTCAAGCTTCCATATTTATTTCCAACAGGGAACAGTGAAGATGGCCCAAAAGATTGATCTCCCAACGATCCTGACTGGAGGAGGACGAGTGATGGTCCTTCTCAACACAGAAAAGCAGCATTATTATATCTAGATGTTTTACAGAGTTTTATTTTTTATCAACGTTTGGGGCATCTGACCCTGGTGACCCTTTATGAGACAGTGCCTCATATTGTAGTGAAAGACCCTCAATGATTTGCACCTTTTCTTTATTTTATTTTGTAGAGAGAGAGATGCTGGTAAGTCAGTCTGGGTGAGTCAACCGAGAGGGTGGATACAAATCATATTGTTTGCAGAAAATAGAACTCATCAGTATATCAGTTTAACATATACAGTGTATGACGATAACGTATTTGCTCGATGCAGCTTCGATTTCTGTTGGTGACCTTACAGGTGATTTGATTTGTGAATTTAAAAAGAAAAACCATGAAAATAAAAGGAGAAAAAAAAAAACGGGCTTCATAGCTGCTCCTCTCATTGGCTGCCTTGGTCCATCTGCTCACCATTGATCTGACATTTTTAAAGACTGTTACAGCTCCCAGTGCTGGAGCCAGAGAGCAATGCTTGATGATTGTTGCATAAGAAGCTATTGTTGATTTCCAAACACAAAATGAGACTTTTTAACAGCCGTGGGTGGTGGTGATGGTGTTTTGAAGATGGAGGTGCTGAAACTTAATTTGTCCCTTAATACAAGTCATATCCAAATCATATTGATGGTGGATTTAGTGTGCTATGTTAATGGAAACATAATAGAGGAACTCAAGGTGTCGTCACTCCTTAATTATCACCACCACTCACTCTGGTTATTGACCTGCAGTATTTGTCTACAGTTTATCTGTCTGAAGCACTTTGTATAGCTAAACTGGGTCTTTGTTTGTGGAAGTGATGGCTCTGTTGCTCTTCATCTCTCCATCATGGAATAAAATATCTAAACATGCGAGATTCCTTATGTACGGAAGCCCTGAGAGGCAAATAAGTGACACAAATCAAGTGGTTCATGTTGTAAGTCTGGTCGAAATGGTTTTATCTCCTGTGTTTATGACTGAGGAAACTGTGAAAAGTAAACTTTCTAAGTTACTGGAACAAAATCTGTGTGGAAAAAAGTTTTGCCAGGATAATTTTTTAAGTTTTGGCAAGTGTTTTTTCTCTTTTTTTTATTTTTAAAATTAAGTGCTTGTTATTGTAATATTCATTTTAGCTACAAGACATCAAGACAAAACTCACATGGAAGAAAACATTAAGGCTTTTAGTCCTATTTGAAACATGGGTGGTGGTGCACTTCAACCTCTTGTGGCCAAAATGAGTACTACATCAACAAAACACTTAAAAAAAACCTGCCAAAAATGTTTATTCACCTGTTTTGCAGATGACAAACATGTAACTTAAAATGTGATTTTGGCAAAACTATTTTCTTAGATGAATGAATAAATAAAGAAGACACTTCTTATAAAAGAACCCTTTATTCACCTGTTCTTAAGTCATAAACACAGGAGATAAAAGGATTACCAATTTGTTTTTCTAACTTGCCCCTCTGGGCTTCCGTACTTACCCGTGTCCACAGTGCCAGCTACAGGTTCACTTTATTTTGTGGCATATTTTGTTTCTGACATTTCATCAGCAATAGAGTAACAACACCACAGGGATCGAGAGGTGTTTCAACACAACTTGAGCGGTGTCATGTCAATATGCCAGTCATAAATGTTGAATGTCATCTTTATGCATCTTTTCTACGTATTGTCCATAGTGTCATACATAATGTATTCTACTGCATTTGTGCTGAAAGCCCGGGTCTGAGGCGTACAAAAAAAGACATTCAAAATATGACATATCTCACATATTGTATGAATGTTTTATCAACATGTAGCAGGTAGCTTGACTTGAATTACTACTGCTGTATCGACGGCTCCCTCCCCCTCTCTGTCCTTCTGTAGCTCAAAGTGCCAATTCAGTTTCCTCTCACCTTGCCTTTTAAGTTCAGCAAGAGGAGAAAACGTCGCTTGTATTTTTGTACAATTTGAAAAGATGCAATCCAAGATGGCGGTCTCTAAAATTTGCCAAAGAGATATTACAAAGCCTATTGGCTAAAGTGGCAGACACCTTTTGGAGAAGGTGAGGCGGGTTGTTCCGTGCACCGGTAGTAACATCATTGCTGTTTCCATCCATCCATCCCCCCCTCACTCATTGCTACTGTACTATCCCAAACAAATAAATCCAAATACTTTTTTTCCCTTCTTGTGTCTGTTATATATACTGATCCACACTGACGGTGAAGGAGTGCACACGAAAACACGACACAACACAACACATAAATATGAAGTTTCTGCCCATTTAGATTTATTTTGGACATGATAATTTATATGCACTTTCTGTACAGTACAGATATAATACAAACAGGGACAAAAGTGAGAAATGGACACAATGAAAGCTATATAAAAGTAAAAAATGCATTTGAAACTTGCCGCCCAAGTGAGCCGTGTAATAAAAGCCTGATCATATCACTCAGTGTAAAGGACTCATCCGTGTCACTTGATTTCTCGCAGTCTAAGAGGCATTTTTAGCTCATTCACACAACCACACACATTATTGCTGTTTCATCACATAGCTCCACTTCTATCCCCACACATCATACTGTAGATTAATGCCTCTGCTCTACGCTTTGCTCCCAGATGAGTGTATAATACTGAGAATGCATGATCAAAAGCTACGATAATACTGTACCTTATCTGATAAGCTACCACTCCCTCATGCTAGATTAAAAAAAAAAAAAAAAAGACCCATTATGTATGCACTGTTTTTCATATCTCTTTGCTATCTGTATGATATTACTGAAATTTAAAGAGAAGGAAAGAGTAGCGAAAATATTCTTGTATTAATTTGGTGAAATTGCACTGCACTGGAGCTCGCTAAGCAAAAGAAATCTTGACATTACAAACAAAAAGGGACGGAATCCCACTTATATTTTCAGAAATATAAAAAAAAAAACAAGTTGAACTGTGATGCAAACCAGTTCACAGAATGATTGGATCAATGCTGCATGAAGCATTATGGTTTAAAAAAAATAGAAGGCACAGTTCCCACATTTAAAACATGGGTATACTGTATCACAACTAGTAAATATATATATAGTACTATATCATTTAACAAAAGCAGAATCATAGTTAATCACCAACTGACCAGTTCTAGCTATTGTGGCAATATACAATCAACACTTCAGTGCATATTACAATTATGCACTGACAATCTTATTCACCCTCAAGCCTCATTTAAACAACTAACGCAGAGACTTCACTGCTCATTAACGCAAATTATTCTCAAATGAAATTTACAGTGTATAGTTTTGAAGAAAAAAAAACAAAATCCCATAGTAGAAGTGCAGATAAATAATAATGTGGCTGCATTACTAATAAAAACCTATTAGCCATACCTTAACCACAATTGTTGTGATCTAAATAACTAATAAAATCTACTCTCACGCTCGCAATTGAATGTTCAGGCTGCGACATTCAATGTTTGTGGAAGCAAAAACATCACGAGGATTAACTGGAAATTCTTGGAGTGAATTTCCCACAGCAAAGAAACTATACTCTTAGTGGTGTGGGCCCTCTTGTGATAACATCATATAGCATTTTCTCTCCCCCCTTCAAAAAAAAAGAAGAAAAGGGCCCATTAGCGGACAAAAGAGGGGCAGCAGGCCGCTAGTAGAAGATGGGCGCAGATCGGTCATCAGTGAAGGTGGGCCGGAGGTAGACCTCCAGGGAACGGTCACTGTGGGGAGAGGAGGGGGTGAGACAAGGAACAGGGACAGTTAACACATGACTGTAGAGAGATACATGGTCAGCTATGTCACCACACCCACAGAAATCTGCCTTGTTGTGTTTCTTAGTTACAGCGTCTACTGTGAGTTTCAGCAAGCATGTAATGAGAAGTAAGATATGAGGGAAAAGGAACAAAAACAGCTCGCTACAGGCATGCATGCAGGGTTAGTCTTCTCTGTATGATGGTGTGATAAACACACAAGTCATTCTTTTACAACCCAAAGCCTGCTGGACTGACAGAAATGCTGCCACATCCTTGGGAGGCCAAAGGACAGAAAAGACCTTTTTTTTCCCAGCACCCCAGACAGCCAATGACAGCAGAGAGGCAGTAATAGAGAGGAGCAGGAAAGGGATTGGCTGAAAGGCAATGGAGGCTGGTGACTTACGGAGGTCCTGTTCCCTCAGAACCGGGACAATTCTGGACCCAAACTGGAAGGTAAAGAGAACCTTTGGGTTTGAATGGCTCATCTCTCAAATCATGCATGGGTCACATTTTGTTACGACACTGCTGGTTAGTCTGGTGCATGATGAACATACCGTACGTTCATAATAATAATAATAATAATAATAATAATAATAACAACCAACTGAAATGAAAGATGGAGGTTCACATTTCATGCTCAACATGCCATATACTATATGATCCTTTTCAAACCCTATAAAGAGAAAAGGTGTCCTCGCTGTATTGGACATATGCAATGCAATCAACAGGCAGGAGGTTTGAAGTCTT
Organism: Serranus cabrilla; assembly: GCA_903364295.1. NCBI lineage: Eukaryota > Metazoa > Chordata > Actinopteri > Perciformes > Serranidae > Serranus > Serranus cabrilla. Next base: position 305,047 of record CAFUXE010000268.1, on the reverse strand, counting down.
CTAAATGTGTGTTTCTGTCACCCGAACACAACTCAAACACAAGCCAAAAAAACAACCAAAACAAGAAGATAAGCAGGCAGGCAGCTCAGATACTCACAATACACACACACAACACCACCACACACACCGACAGTCTGTTTCTTTGTGACACAGAGAGCACCACAGATGCTATGGGTGTTACTGGGGGAGGGGGAGGGGTGAAACTGCATGCTCGGGACACAGCTGTGGCCTGGAATGATTTACACAAGGGAGGCAAATTTAGAAAGAAAAGAAAAAAGAAAAACAATAATTTTAATATTTAATTAGAAAAAAAGGAGAATCAGAAACAGGAAAAAAAAATATTCAAATGTCATTGTCACTGACAGAACAGATTTCTCGTCAGACCAGACTGTTTATTAATATATAGAGATATGTTTTATTTAGAATACCTTTGTAAAAAGTCACCATACATTCAAGGTCAATTTGTAGTATCACATTTTCTGGTTTCCCTCCACAGCATGCATAAGATAAACACTTCAACTAATCAGTAGTTTCTCATTGTTTCTGAATGTTTTTTTGTTTTTTTTACAAGGACAATATTTTTTTTTTTTAAAGAAAAGACCAAAAACTACATAGCCACTCAGGGAATACAATCATAAATAACACTGAGAGCTGCAAAAGCCGTGGTTGTCATTTAACCTAAAAACTAATTCACAGCTGTTATTGAGGATACTCAACATAAGATCAAAGACCCCTCAAAAAAAAAAAAAGAAAAAAGAAAAAAAAAGAAAGAAAACTCACTGCTAGCTTCAGAAAAAAGACCAGATGAAGGTTATTAGAGTGAGGCATTTTATTTTTACTGACGATTCTGGCAGTAAGATCAGCCAAGAATGACAAAAGACAGTTTCTGTGGGGCTGAGGGTGGAAAGTTCAATTTAAAAAGTTTGGTAACACTTCATATTAAGGCACACAGATTTACTATTATCTAGCTGCATATTAGCATGCATGTTAGTAGCATATTAGCTTTTCATTCGTCCACTTATTAAGGCCTTCCATAACATTTTTGATAAAGCCCATGTCATTTAAATATTTTTACACATCTGAGATCGAAAGACTTAATTTAGAGTTACGTGGACACTATTAACAGTTGTAGTTTTGTTTCATAATAATAGATCATATATATTAAGGGTTATTAAGAGATAATTACTTATTATTCTTATGGGACTACCACCTAACCCGTACTGTGCAGAGCATATTAAAGTAATTCATGTCATGTTAAAAATATGTATATTAAAAAAATAGTCAAAACAGTCAAAGTCAAATATTTTTTTAAGAACATGTTTTTATAGTATGGCAAAAAAGGAAAATACAAAAAACAAAAAAAACAGTGGACAGAGTAAGTGTAGAATGTTGAATAATGGTAAAACTATGTCCAAAAATTTAAAACAAACACTATACTATAGTATGATGAAACATGGAAAAAAAGACATAGTGTAGTATGTCAAAAAAATTGTCAGTGTAGTTTGTCCAAAAATATAAAAAAAGCACAATATTATAGTATGTCTGGGGGAAAAAACAGTCGTAGGGTAGATTGTCTAGAAATGTAAAAAGGCCATATAATAGTACATTGAATATGGTAATAGCACAGTATGTCCATAAATATAAAAAAAAAAACACCACATTATAGTGCATCCAAAACCAAAATAAAAAAGCCAGAGTCTAGTATGTTGAAAAAGTCAAAAAAATGGTCAGAGTAGTTTGCCAGTAAAAGCCAAAAAAAAAGGTGCTTTATAATGACAAATAAAGAGGCCGTGTGCTGCTAATATGCACGCTTATAAGTAAGAAGTTAATAGTGCAAACGTGTACCTTAACATAACGTGTTACCAGGAAATTTATATGCAAACATGTTTTTTGGAATGATCATAATACAGTGCAATTTGGTGGACTGACGGAAACAATTTATATATATATATATAGATATAGATATATATACTGTATATTTTTGAAGCTCATTTTGAAAGATTGCTTCATTGCACATAAAGTGTTTAATAGAAAATAAAAGAAGCAAAGTAAGGCAAATATGACACACACCCTCTGGACGGAAAATCAAGTCTAGCACTGACACAAGGAAGCACAGCGCGACCAACGGGATCTCTCAGAACAGAAACATAGTAATCTGCTGCACAGCCTTACTTTGAACAAAGCTTTTTTTTTTTTTGAGCATGTGTGTGTTGGGTGGGAACTCGGTAATACTGGGCCCACGTGTGCTTAAAAAGGCCATTCAGCCGGTGGCTTTAGTACAACGACATTGAAGTCTTTTGGCACTTGTACAGTACATGAACATGTCCTTTAGTTTGACAAAATGACACAACCATGTACATGCATGAAAGACAAGCAGTAGCAAAGGCAGTCTCTTGAGAGATCAGTCCGTGATGGTGGACTGTGATCAGAGATAGAGTATTCAGAGTCCATATCGCTGCATGCCGAGCAGGTAGGCCCCGCTCGGGCTCTCTCGCTCAATGCAATCCTCCACCCACCAACCGCTACTGTCCACACCGACACCACCAGCAGCAGCACCCAGGATGGACGGAAGGAGGAAAGGAGGGACCCGAGGAGGAAGAGAGGACAGAAAGGAGGGATGAAACTGGCCTCTTCCACTTGGAGAAGGGGTGTGTGTGGAGGCAGAGGAGGAAGAGGTGGAGATAAGTGGACAGGAGGGAGGCTAAGAGGAGGGGAAAGATGGGGAGGAAGAGGCCCCTGTGCTATCCGGAGCTGTCTGTGTCTGTCTGTATGTCTGTTCTCACACAGTCGAAATCAATTTGCCATCAGGACTGTCACTGTGGAACAAAGAGAGAAGGAAGCTTGCCAGGTCGGACACACTCAGAGAGAAATGGAGAAAGACAAGACAGGCACAAGGAGGCAGGGGAGAGTTTCGGAGAGGTGTAGGTGGGGTCGCCAAATCTGGCTCGCCCCACCTACAGCTACAACTCCAAACACACCTGCCGTGATCAGGAAGATTGGACTTCCAATTCCCTCATCAACACTTTTAATCCAGATTTGCTGGTTTCATATGATCGCCCAGTGTAAGTAAATATTTCTCTCTGTCACAGTAAAATAGACAAACCCCAGAAGTTACAGTTGATGAGAAAATCAAGTCATCTCCTTAGCTGGAGGGATGTAGTGTTAGATTAGTCTGTTGGGGTGAATACACCCTGCAGCACAGTGTTGTCTCAAAATACTGATACAGAAAAAAAACACATTCAGAGCAGACAAGAGTATGTAAAACAGCTTGACACTGGTGGCCAAAGCCCCAGGCTGACAAGCAGTGATGACTGAGATGAGGTCAGCATGATGTCTACTGTCACAACATGTACTCGACCAAACACCAATACAAGTGCACGTACAGTAGGCCACTTTTCTCTCGCGCTCTATCACACACACGCACGCACGCACGCACGCACGCACTCGCACACACATTTATAAACATGTACACAAAGATGTACTCCCTGATTGGACAGAAACAGGCACAGCATCATTCCTAACCCTAACCTCACACAACCCTGTGGAGTCAGCAAGGACTTGATAGGATTACAGTGAAAATATACTGGGCCAAGAAACTGAGACCCAGCTAGACTGCACTCATTACTTTAAAGAGCTTTTTGAAAAAAAGTTAAGTAAGCAAGAGCACAGAGGAAAGGACAAAGAGACAGTCAAATGTTCAGAGGAAACACTGCATACATCTCATGAGGAGAGGATTTTAAAGCTACGGCCAAATACATTATTTAAGACTTGTTGCATTTGTATTTTATATTGTTGTTTTTATCTTTTTTTTTTAATCTTTATTTTATTTACACACATACTTATTTCTATTTCTTTCCGCTATACAGCAGCAACTGTAACAAAAGCAATTTTCCTTTTCTGATTCAGATTTCTCACTAGTTCTGAAAATACATTCAAATTAATAAAAATAAGAAAACAGTGGCCAACAAGTTTGAGAACTGATTGACTGAAGTCAATTATAAAAATAAAAAAAGCAAAAAAAATATCTGGTTCTAGCTTCTCACATGTGAATTTTGCTGCTTTCCTTCCTTTTTTGTATAACTGTAAATCTGAAATATTTCAGTTTTGGACTTTTGGCCAGACAAAAAATAAAAAAATAAAATATAGAGACACTGCTATGAAATTGTGTTTGACATTTGTCATTTTATAGATTTTATCCATGAAAAAAAAAATCTAGTGATTGTACTTTTTTTTCAGACAATGTTAAACTATCACCTGATTCCATTTACATACTTGAATACTTTTTGCAGCAACATTAAGCATGTAAAAGTAAGTATTTTACCATTTACTACTACTACAAAACTAGCCACTAATTGGCATCAATCACAAAGAGATTTTGAAATGCCTCAACCAATTAAATTCACAAATAGTTTTTTGTTGTTTCTTTTGCATGATCTAAGTTTCCTTCACCATCATTGTCTCCTATTTGTCTTAAAGGAGCAGTGTGGAGGATTTAGTTTTTAGTTTAGGTTGCTGACTGCAACCAACTGAATATCCTCTCCCTAACCCCTCCCAGTCCAAGTGTGATGGCATCCATGTAACATAAAAACAGGTGAGTGTTTGGTTTATCCATTCTGGGCTCTTGTAGAAACATGGCGGACTCAGTGGAACCTCCTCTCTATGTAGATATGAATCCCTCATTCTACGCTAACAAAAACACAGCAATTCTTAGATTTAGGTGGTTATACACTAATGAAATAATAACTATGAATATTATATTCCTGATTATAGATCCTCCTAAATCTTACACACTGGTCCTTTAATATTTTTGCACCTGAGTTCCTTTTTTTCATTGCAAAATTAGTCAATGGGTTACATCAACACGACCCTTTTTGAGGATCCATGCTGACTTTTTGGAAAATAATGTAGGCGACTGCACACCATCTGCTGAACCTGTTTCATTGGGACACTGCTTACTCAACCAGTTGCCTTGCTGTGTTTCAGCATGTAGTAACTCAGGGGAAATGCCATTTATCTAAAGCGTTTGGCTTTCAGGTCTTCTTCTGATAAGTCACTACTTCCCAAACTATAAAAAATAAACAACTCAGATGGCAGCAGCAGTCATATCAGTAATTACTTAGAGAGCAGGGCAGAAAAGGTACTTACCTTGTGGCAAAGCGGCCGTCATAATCCTCAATAGCAGGCTGGAAAGATAAAAGCAGCGTTTTTTACTTTATGTACTTGTATACCTCTGATTGAAGTACCTGCTGTACCTGCATACAAACAGTAGGTGGCAGCAGAAGCTGAGCTAAAGTTTCCTGCTCAGTTACTGCAGGATTACTCATATCCAATTATGCAACACAAGACTAAACCAGATGGGGGCTACAAATTAAGTGAGCAAGAGTAACAAGTGTTTTTCGTGTTGTTCACATATACTACACATGTTAAATTGTGCCTACCTGTGTGCCGAAGCCTGCCATGCTGTAGGGGCGTGGGCGGGTCTGTGCTAGGCTCTGTGCCAGCAGCCGGGCAGTCAGGCCATAGTCAGGTGTGGGCAGTGATCCATCGTTCTCCAACAAGTTCCCTGTGCTGCTACTTTTCCCGTGGTGCAGGCTGGGGGGGCAGGGAAACAAAAAGGCCTCAGACTCGGGCTCACTCAGGCTCATTTAGTGAACTCGGCATGAAATAGAGAAATGATACATACTTCACTTTGAGCTTCTCACTGTCGCTTTCAGGCAGCACACGTGTGTAGGAGAAGGGAAACCAGCCACGCCTAAGAAAAAAAAAGAACGCCTTGTTAAACACTCACTGTAACAACATGTGGGACAAATATGTATCTGCTCTTGCTGTGTGGATTCAGTGTTGTTAACATTATGACACAGGATTAACACCAGTACCCTTAAAGTGATGCTAAATGAGCACTTTATCTGATAAATTTCTTTCCTTTTTCTACTTTTTTTCTCATTTTCGTGGCATTTTATCACACTTAACTGTTTACTTCACCAATTACACTGTGCTTGACTTCACCATACCACAGACTGTATGGGCTCTAGCTGCTGTAGTATTAGGCCAATCATATGTTGCATAAATTTGAAGAAAACTTGCAGTGATTGGTTGCAAGCAAAACCAGATAAATAGTCATTTTTTTCTAGATCTGGGTACAAAAAGGGACTGGAGAAGTGTCAATATACCATAAAAGTAGCCGGCACCAACACCAAGCCTGACAAATATAGAATGAATGAACACATTACTCACATCTTGTTCTTCTCATTCTCCCCATAGTGCCAGCCGTCGCGGGCCTCAGGCACTAGCAGGGTGATTACATCTCCCTCGGAGAAACTGAGCAGGGTGCTGTTGTCTCCTGCAGCGTGGGAGAAGATGGCCTGGACGCGGGAGCGCCCGTTCTTTTCCAGGCCCGCTGCCATGGAACTGGACCTGGGCAGGGTCCGTGTCTCTCCTGTGGTGTTTGCAGACAGAACCAGTGACATGACGTTCATTCAAGAGTACAAGATGTGCTGAACAACTGGAGTCTAACTGACATTTCTGCAGCGGTGAAAGAAGTTTTCAGATCACTCACTAAAGTAAATGTACTAATACAAAACTGTGATATTACTCCACTACAAGTAAAAGTCCTGCATTCAAAACCCAAAAGAACAAAAGTGACAGCATCAAAAAAAAAGTAAAAGCACACATTATGCTTGAGTAAATGTACTTAGTTACATTCCACCACTGCATTTACGTCTTTTTGGGCAGAGTTTTGCAGTTTCTTAAATGTGCTTTTGCATCAACATCCATATATCACTGTCAGATTAACTGATAATCCCCATGAATAAATAAACTACAGTTAAGATGATTGGTAGCGATCTCTTGCCAACATATCAAGTTTCTTCTTCCCCTGCTCCTCCTCTGTGACACTGAGGAGCAGCAGTTCTGGCCAGAATGAATTCAGCATAGATGTTAGTCGGAGATAATCTTGTTTTGATGTTAATATGTTCCTTTACGTCAAATGATAGCAAAAGGCTTTGAAGCTCAATTAAACATTCTGCTTGTGATTTCCTCGCCACAGCGTTCCCGTTGCTCCTTTACTTGTAGCGGCGTTGGGATATCTTACCCACGGGGTTCTTGTTCTTGGCGGGGGCAGGCCTGCGGACAGGGAGGGTGTTGGAGTAGACATCGCTGACCTGTCTCTGGGGCTGAGCCTGGGACTGGCCCTGCGCCTGGGTCTGAGGGGATGAAGGCCTGACTTGGGACACGGATATAGTCCCTCCATCCGTCCAATATTCCTCCCCGTGGACTCCTGTTGTCCCATTTACCATGGACATACCATCAGGGCCCATCAGCCTCTGGAATAAACAGAAGTAAGATTGAAAATGGTTTAGCCTGTTCAGCACTACAGCAGCAATTACTCCGTGACATATTTCTATTAGGCTGAAGTTATGATCTGTCATATATTGATTTAAAAAAAGACGCATTATAACTTGAGTTGACCTGAAGTCTAGCGAGAGTTCATGGAAGTCTGACAGCTGCTGCAAAGCATGAAATGCAGACTCTAAACAGCTCATTAACCCAAGTGCCATCTTTAAAGTGAGACAAGAGAGATGTTTGTCTGATTTGCATCTTTATGGAGGGCCAGAGGTGGACATGCTGACATTAGCAGAGGACTGTTAGCTCCTTTACAGTGGTACAACTGAGGAAATGAAGGGGCAGTAGTTCTAGTTATGTAATTCACTTCTCCTAAATATATCAAGTACATTATTTGTATAAATTGCTTTGAATTTTGCATCTGTGACGCCTATCCAAGACCACAGTATTTGCTCTGAGTTAAAAGTAGCTTCTTTTACAAAACAAAAAGAAATAAAGCTGCAATAATAAGTTGAATAATTGAAACTAGTTTGAAACTATTTTGACAATCAAATAATCTTTTTTATCAAACAAAAATGGCAGAAAATGCTGTTTCAGCCTCTCAAATATGGAGATTTCCTGCTTTTTTTTCTATATCATATTAAAATATAAATATTTGGGTATTGGACTGACAAAACAATACATTTAAAGAGATCATCTTGGAATTTGAGAACCTTGTAAAGATGTTTCACTGTTTTCTGTGATTTTATGGACCAAATGATTAATCGAACAAATAAGATTAATCAATAAGGAAAATAGTGAGTTGCAGCCCCAAAAGAAAGAGATAAATACATAAATAAAATAGATATATTTTTAGCATTCTCATGTCCTAAACTCACCGCTGGGTGTCCCAGGCCACTGCCCATGAAAACAGCCAGCTCTGGGGGCACAGGAAGAGGCTGGGCCCCGGGGATCGGGTCTGAGATCACCAGGTTGGATTTGGAGGAATGCAGGGGGCTTGTGCCCCCCAGGGCGGCAGATCCCATCTGCTGGGCCAGGAGCATAGCCCTCTCTGGCAGCTTGTTAGGGTCTGAGCAGGCCTGTTGCCACACGGGGATCTTCTGGGTCAGAAGGTCTTTACCCTGCAGAAGGAAGGAGAGATTGGAGTGAAAAAATAATGAAAAAAAAGCTCCATTAAGCATTTTCTTTGCTAAACCTTCAATTTTCTACCAATTCTGTCTAAAAAAAAATGCATTCAGTTCTCAGAGGTTTTTCCTTGACCGCTGCCCTTTGCACAGCTATGATAATGTGCTGCGTGGGTGAGGCAGGAGGACAGACGAACATACAACCGTGCTGCCCACAGCAGCAGCTCACAGCCTGTGGACACGGCTGTTCTTTCTACAACCACACATGTATATATGACTGTACAGGACGGAAAACCTGCATGGATACACATACAAAACATGGACTGTTCACTCCCTTTGTATGTGCTAATTCAGAGCTCTCACATCTCTGCCTCCCTCTCTCACACACACACACACACACACACACACACACACACACACAGGATCCTGCACACCGACAAACACACACTGGAACCCTTTGGGAGAGGGTTCTTCAGTTTGCTGAAGGTGAACTCTTCCCACGCACACCCCCAGCCTGATTAATGACTAGACTCCATGTTGAAAAAAGAAGTGGCAGAACAGTCCACACACACATACACACACACTGTCCTCCTCCAGCCACATCTTCAGGCTGGCAGTTCACACCCACCAGTAATCCCGGGAGACTGATATACTTCATTACCCAAGAATATCAAATTCTTGGGTAATGGACACAACAACAAGTATAAAAAAAACTAAATCCTCATTAATATCGCTCCATTACCTTCGATGCTATGATATACAGTAGGGGGGAAATCTGTTCGGATTCAAAAGGTTGTTTGCTTTAAATGTCAGCACGAATGTGAAAATAACAAGGAGGTATTAGAAAATTCTCTAGTGACTGCTGCGAACAAAACAGGTGACAAACAGTTTACAACTCCTGTCCCGTTTGTTTCACTGAGCTTTGATTTCAGCCCGTGTTTCTCTTCATTCAGCGTTTTGATGCCTCGCTTCCTATTAAAGTCTTCCTTGAACCGAACGAGCGAGGCAGCTCTGCGCAGTAAAGGTGGCCAGACGCACGAAGGTGCAATGATGGATTACAGCTCCACATATGCCTGTCAGCTGGGCATTGTCTCCAGTCTTAATGAATTTTTAAAATGAAGAGGCCCCTGTGAGCGGTCAAAGCTAATGCGACTTTGAATTATATATCTCCTTGTATGTTCTTTTGGCTGAACAATTGTCGACAGCAGGTGAGCTTCAAATAAAACAGAGGTGACGAATGGGGTGTAGTTGGCTAGAATCAACCCAGCAGCACAAAAGGTAAAATATTTATAAATAGAGCTCTGCACAGCCCTATTAGGACAGAAAAAATGATCAAACTTACTGAAAACAACTACTAAAAACATGCAAATAGACAAAATGAAAGCAAATGAAGAAGCATCTTGGCCATTTTGACAACACAAGTGCAGCATTTTGAAAAACCGGAAGAGAAACATGCTGCTAGAAGCTCTCAACATGAGGGAAACTGCTTCCAAGGGACTCGAAAAAGTGACGCACACAGTCAGGAGGCTTGTTATGGTGGTCGGATGGTTAGGTTTAGGCAGGAGGATTGAGAATAGGGTAGTGCAGATCATGCCTGCACCATTGTCGGGAAAAAAATATTGCCCCTATTCGATGGTTGGGATCTAGCATCTACCATTTTTGCCATTGTGGCTCATGAAATTATTGAAGGGGGATTCTGAAAATTAACCGAAATTAAAAGTTTTTTTGCTTAATTTAACCTTCATTCATAAATTATAATAATAAGCAAAATTCTAATGCTACTTTAACAGTCGATAATTTCAATAATATCTGAATCATTCGTTAGAAGAATAAGCAATATTCTAGGTAATTTTCCAACACCACTGACAGATAGCTGACCTTATTAACTTCCAAAGCCAAAAACTGTTGCTACAACAAGCACGTCCTGTTTGTGTGCATCACTTTTTATTATCCCCTTAGCAGTTTGTTATGTTGAGAGCTTCTTGAAGTGTTTTTCTCTTGTATTTGCAGCACTTAGAGCCACCGCATAAAACAGGCAAAGCTCTATTAGTTACTGCAAACACGCACTTGATGATTGGACAAACACCAATTCTAACCATAAACTCATATTTGTGCAAAGAATTTATTAAAAAAATCTCAAATCAATCTCAAAAGACACACATGAACAAACATTTAAGTTTGCTCATTTTAAATGAGAGATATTTGATTCCTTTTCCTTATCACAGACTCTAAGCAGACGGGGTTAAGTTGGAAAAACATGATGTCATCTTTCCAATCAGCAACATTTCTATCAAACTATGATGACAGTTGAGGGGTTATTGCTTGCGCTGCCATCACTGTCAATCAAATGTGATCAAAACACACCCGCACAGTCACGATGAAGCAGAATAGTTGAGTTTTTGAATGGAAAACTCACAATGAGTCACACCTCAAGATTTTTTTTCTATTTACTCGTAGATATACAGAAAAACTTGGTATTTGAGAGAGAAAGTTTTTTGTTCCTTTGAAGTGTCATTATTCATTTAAACAGCTGTCTTCTTCAGAGCATTAACCATGATGCAACCTGCAACAAACACAAGCCAAAATCCTCATCTATTCTCAGTCTATGTTGCTCATTCCTCTGCTTAAATTTCTCTGATAGAAAAAGAAATTTTGGTGGTCAAGTGGCTCTTACCTTGCCATGGTAGGCGCTGCTGTTCTTGGCCACGGCACACTGGCGGTCCACCAGGAAGCAGTACCTGCGACGCTCCTCGGATAGAGCTGTCTTGTATCCCTCAGCGATGAAGGTGTCCAGCTCAGTCTGCTTACTGCTGATGGTCTCCACGAACTGTTGGGGAACACACAGAGACACATGAACTTAGGACGTAATTAGATAAGTTAACATAAGATACGACTTCCTTTATTAGTCCCACAGCGGGGAAGTTTCCAGGGTTACAGCAGCAAAGTGGATCGCAAGATAGAGAGGAGCTTCAAGCAGTAAACAAGAAGTATAAACTAGAGGTATTAGCAATAAAACAAGTCAAAAATATTTCAAAAAGTATCAACAATTTACAATTCAATAATTAGAAATATAAAAAAAGTATTAATGTTTTAAACAAAAGGAAAAATAAAATTTAGGAACATTATATTCAATGTAGACAGAGTAAACAGTTGAAGTTGCACCATAATATTCACAGATTTGTCCAGAAAAAAACATGCTGGTGATGTGTACATTAAAAATGTTCTTTTGTTTCATGTGCCCTGTTATTGCTGTTCATAACTGGACAGAAGAACCCGACAAGTAGCTTATTACCATCTAAGTACTCCTTTTTATACAACATCCTGCTTCACACTCAGGAGCTGCTCCGTCCATCTCAGTCTGGTGCTGCCAATCGCTGCACAGCTCCACTGGAGCAATTACGGACTAAGAGCACCTTGCCGGTAATTGTACACGGAGAGAGCCTTACTTAGTAACTTCTCAGACCAGATTGTCCCTCCCGAGCGCTACAGAGGAAAGGCAATTATAACTGAAGATCCCACAGTGTGGAGGAGGAGGAACTGCTAACAGAGACCCGCTAATCCATTTTACGCGTGGGGCAATAACAAACACCAGGTATGTTAAGGTATGAATAAGAATCACAGAGTCAGGAAGGTCTTAGCATGAGCTCTCTAAAAATGGGAAATGTCACAGAGTTCACTGGCCACTCACAAACACACACACACACATAGTGACCACAAGGACTCTTATTTTGAAAAGGAAGTGGCATTTAGGGTTTTTTTTGTGTGGATTTGTGCATATATATTCCAGGCTTTTATATTTACAAACACAAGCTGAAAGTTTCTGATTCTGTAGTGTGGAAGTAGGCCGACTGTACCCAGTTTCATGGCTTTAATAGTGTAACATCTGCTGATAAATACTGACCTAGAAGAGAGGGTTATATTTACATGCAATGACTTGACATAGACTGAGCTTTTCTTTGAGCTAATTGCTGCTTTGAAGTTTGTTTTGGTGCATATTCTTCTTCTGTATATATAACCAAAATAAAATACACACATACTGTACATATATACTGTATGTATATCTCAATTTGAGACTATATTAGTCTAAAAAAATTCATCATTATGGTACATATTGAACAGAATTTGATTAACTTGACTCTCTCAATAACAGTGCAAACTTAGATTCTACTGGAGAGAGAAAAGTTTGTCCTGCTTATATTTATGGATAATTCATTGCATTCAAACCACCTTAATCCATTCCTCATTTCAATGATTTTACATTTCATATGAAATTTTTATCAGATAAGAATAAATTTGTATTATCAGCAAATAATACTTTATGTATGCCAGAGGAATTCACAAAATAATATAATAAAATACAGTCGGAAGGGGGATCAGCCGTAAGATGATCCTCCATAATTGATGGTTTTACTTTGAGATTTGTGACCATTTATAATGCATTAGAGACAAGGGCTTGGAAAAAATACCAGTGAATGACCAGCAGATATAAGGTAGTAGGATACTTGACCTCATAATTTATTATAAAATGTTTTTATGTCATTCTGAATATTGAACAATAACATATACAGCGCTATAAGGAGATTATAAGACATTCTAATGCATAAAATAAAGTGTTTTTGTGTGACTCCAATATTCTTCCATACTAGGAAATGATAAAGAAACCCTGTCTGTGGATTTTCCTTTTTGTCATTCCAGCCTGAGTCGTATGAGAGAATAATTACCACGATTCCTCAAGTTCAGTATTCTCAAAGCACTCAAGTGCATTTTTAGAAAGTTTTACATTATATTCCACAAAGACGGAAGACGAAAAAACTAATGAAGTTGGTTAAGTCGGAGTTCCTCCCTGCAGCCAAATGTAAGATCCTGTGGTGCCGCCGCACGGTGCAGATGTATCTCATTTAGCCACAGTCGGAGCGCACTCCTTCCCCTCCGCTGACAGCCACGCGGTTAGTTCATTGGGATTCCAAGTGTGAAGGAATATTTTACGTGTCTAAATGATACTGAACACAAACATTTTATTGGGAGGGAATGGCCTTTTGCATTAGCGGCGGAAGAAATCCACCTACGCTATCACACAAATCCACAGAGCCAAGTTGTCAAATCAAGACGGGGATGAAAGGATGATGAACGCATCTTCCTCCTGAGAGCAGCCTGACCTTATTCTGTTCTTTCTGTACACCTTAAGCTCAATTTAAGTGCTTTGAAACTGGTTCAGTCCGTGGCTTTATTTATTTATTTTTTTCACAGGCACAGTGTTCAGTTAAAGGGCTGAGTGTCACCTCAGCAAGGTAAAGGGCCCGCTCCTCTTGTCAAATCCACATGGCCCAATTTTCCAACCATTCAAAAGGTCACTGAAGTAACCCAAGACAATGAGCGCGGTGGGAGAAGCCAAGGCAGACACCAGCCACTATTATAACCCAGCGACCTCAGGTTACATCATAGCTGGAATGACTTGTTTTGCAAAGGTTATGAATATAAATGAAACCCGCAACCCGTTCTTACATTCAGATTCACACCGACGTATTCGGGATAAAATGTGACATTAGGCACTAAACACTAGCACAGCTTGGAGCAATTACAAGCACTGCGAAGGGATTCACACCTTTCTTAAAGTAAAGCATGCCGTATGATTCACAACAGCAAAATTGTTTATACTTATTTTCCTTCCTGTGGGGTTTCAAAAGCATTTTCTTCGTGCACGGTTAAGAGCTGCTTAGGTCTGCTCTTCTGTTCCTTCATCATCAGCACTCTTTGGATTCAAAGAATTGAATTGAAACGCTCTGGGGCATAACAGAAAGCACCTACACCTACAGTACCTGCTTAAATCTGCTGTGTGTGTGTGTTTGTCAGTGCTTATCTACTGCACTGGCACATCAACAGCACATTTTTAAATTTTTTTTTACCAGCATCTGTAAAAAAAATTTACAATTCCAGGTTGGAATCACTTTTCAGTGTTATGACACGGAGCTAAAGAAACCCGGGGCTTATCAAACATCTCGGGACATTCATTCGGAATCCTGAACTCCGCCTCTCTATCTGCGCTGAGCTCTTATTAACATCCTGTGCAGTGTAAAGGAGTTTATCTCGATGAAACCCCTTTTCTACTGCTACCTTGGTCCACTCTTTTGAACCACATAATGAGCTGATTAGCATTTTGGCAGGGGGCTTCAGCCATTGATGAGATGGCACGGTGAAGACAGGAGAGAGCAGGGAGGAGAGGAAGGACAGACAAAGAGGCAGACAGAAGTGGGAGAGACAACAGCGTAAGAGAGAAAGAAGGAGGGAGAGAGAGAGAGCGATCAATGAAATGCTGCTGCCATCTGTGGCCGCTGCCAGACTGCGCTCAGACATACTTTACTTTTTAATGAAAAGAGAGCAGATAAAAAAGAAAACTTAGTGCCTCTCATCTGCTAGAATAACACAGATGTGGCGGAGGAGGAGGAGGAGGAAATGTTGATCTTGACTTCGCAACTTTTTACTTGCACTTTCTCAACTACTTCATGCTGCCTGACAGAACCCAACTCTGTCCACACACATTACACTAAATACTCCACAGCACATGTCTGTAGCCAGTCACTATCTAAGCACTGGACTCTCTCCCTCTCCGTGTGTGTCGTCCTCCCTCGGGGACTCTAGTTGACTTTTCTCTCACACGCCCACAGCTTTGATATGATCAGTGAAAGTGAGCAGGCTGAAAATGAGGAAGGGAGATTGATTTTCCTTTTTCTGTGCTCACTCTCTGGACGTTATGAGCCCAGAGCCTGATGAGCTCGCTTCTCTGTCCACATGGGTCCAATTGATCAGACATAGACACTCACAAAGGGTTTGATGCTACTCTCTATGCCCTGTATGCACCACGTTTCATTTATTTTGGTTTTATTTTATGCTGTGCTAGTTGCCTTAGATACTGTATCACACCATAGATTGCATATAAGATAACATGACAACTCCCAAAAGTGAAGCTGAAACATCCCCCTGGTGGCTGGCTGCTGTATTGGTCATGAATCCCACTCCCGCCATTAGAACGAATGGGACATGAGGCCAAACTGAGAAATCAAAGTAAGTTGTTTTATTTTGTTATTTATATGCTGATATAAAATGCTATACAATCAGGATCACTAATTTACAGATTCTGGCTCCAAATGGCATCACCAGCACAGGATAACATAATTTCCAATTTTTACGTAACTTACGGTAGTCACGTCACTCTCGTAACTACTTCACTGCCGGCATTTACATATATTTATTTACTTTTTAAACTGTCTTTTATAACGCCCAACCAGGCAGTTTTTTTGCCTAAAATCTAAGTCAGTGGTTTTGTTGCCTAAATTCACCAAACTGCAACTTTTTTTACAACGCGAACTGTACGTGTAGCTATGTACAACGATGTGTGCGCTACTTTTAGAATGCTCCGCTTTGTACCAGGAGCCGTGAAACATGCAAATATGTAATTTTAACAAACACTCATTTGTGTCGTTATGGGTTGACTTGTTGAAAATGGCATCATTAGAGTTACTCAGAGGACAAATCTTAGATTTTATTAGTGAACCGCAGACCTTTTGTTCCCTGTCACCATCTGGCCAAACTTCCAATTACAACAAATTAGATGTAAAAGTCCAATGGGCAGATGGCCACGAAATGCCACGAATAAAAATATGTCCTCTTTTGCACGACCATTAGGATAAAACTTCAATATAACATAATAAAATATTTTTGGAAATGGATTTAGACTATTTTTTTTTTTTGAAGATTTAATATAGTTACTTTATCTCTATTCCTTTCATTTTTGGACCAAAGTCTGACTGCTGGTCCTATGCCCGGTGGACCGGCCTTGGCCCAGTTAGAACGTCATTACACTGATGAATAATTATTTATCTAATTTTATTTTTATAAAATGAAAAAGAACAGAGATAATGAAGTATATTCAATCTAAAAATAAAGTCCAGATCTAGTCTAAAAGAGCCCATAAATGAGCATGAATATGTCAGACTTACCTACTGACAGTTTTGTAGTTTTTAGAGCCTTAGGTATAGAGATGCTAATTAAAGTTTGTCTCAATAATAAAAAAAACAAACAACTGTAATAAAAGTTTCCTGCATTCCTGTTCCTCAAATTGTGCTTCATCTAACCTAGCAGAGGCCTAATTATGCAGCACATGAGGCAGTCAGGAACATGTAACAACTTGCCTTTTCTGACTGAGATTTACCGGCTTACACACTGAATCCTGCACCACTCCCCTCCCAAACCCCGCTCCATGCAAAACTGTACTTCTGCACACAATGCCAGCTTTGACGCCTTGAGATGACTCTTCTCACAACCACTCCTCATGGGGTATCCCTCACACAGTGGAACAAACTCAATGCGACACAGCAGTCAGATCAATCCAGCCCTGCCATGGCTCCCTGTGTGTGACTGTAGAGCCCAGGACACACACATCCTGGGCGTCTTAGAGCAACATTTTCATCCCCAATGAACTCTAAAAAACAAAAGTGTTGGTCGGATCATGATTCTAGTCCAGCTATCGATCTCACTCTGTCATGGGCGGCCACTCTTTACAGCGAAATCCAGTGCAGCTCAGTTATTACCCTGCAAGCCTTGACCTGTTAGAGATTTGGTTTCCACCCCTCCAGGCAGTCAGACTCCCAGCTCCTAGTGAAAGCCTTGTGAAGGAACAGCTGTCACACTGTCACCCTTTTCTGCTGCGTCACTCTTTTCTCAGTTTGACAGTAACACTGGCAACTGGACTAAACCAATAAAGGACTTGTAAACAACAGCACAGTGAAGGCCTGCGGTGGGGGTATAAGTGGAGAGAGAACACAGTTGAGTAAAAGAAAATAACTAATTAAGTTATGTGCAACACTGAGGGTTCTTTCCAAATCATCACCTGAGCTGCTCTGTTGAAGCTGCTTTGCAATGGAAATAATCACTGAACGATGACGCCCAAAGCAAACACTGCGCGTTCCCTCAGGGAATCATGGGACTGTTTCGTTTTGACATCTAGCCATTTTTAACAAGCCCTGAGTGTCGGCCAACCTGAGTCTGGAACGGAAAACTCCGTCTTTGATAGAAATGTTTGAGCATTTCATCCAAGTTAAGATAATTTCACGCTTTCTGTTTGAAAGAGATGATTCATCTTTACAAAAGAACTCCAATTTAGGATTATTGTCATTATGGATTAATCTGTTGGTAATTAATCAATTAGTTGTTTGGTCTATAATAGGGGGATTAATTGGTGACATTACATAATGTCCTAAAGGCAACGATGATGCCGTCAAATGTTGTTTTATTCGCAATTCAAAGATATTCATTGACTTTTACTCACATTTAAGCAGCAGGCATCAGATGATTTTTAATTTTCTTTAAAGCTGCTCAACTTGATCAACTGATTAATCAAAAATAATGAGTTCATTTAACAGTTGACTGCAATTCGATTAATCTTTGCAGCTCTGGTGTACAGAACATTCCACCAGCATTTTTTAAGCCTTAGTTTTCTGACAACAAACCATAGAAATGTCAAAATAAAAACTCCCAGCAGTACGCTGTATAACAAGTTAGAACACCAAACAACGTGTTTCTTTATACACAATGCAAGGATATTTTAAGGAGACATAAACACAAAAATCTAGTAAATTAGAGCATTCCGTTTGAAGCTTTTATTTTGAAATGTCCCTGTTTGAGGCACATCATGCTTCGAGGATAATTGAGTCAGCTATTTTGCGGTGTTTATACAAGCTGTGCTTTTACACATTCTGTTAAAACGCTGATCAAAGCCATGTGCAGGAACACATTGGCTGAAGTAAACGCGTCCTCCTCCAGTGCGTCAATTAGTGTCGCTTTTCTTCTTCTCTTTTCCGTGTTTGTGTCTACGTGCCTGCTGTATGTGTATGGATGTGCGAAAGATTGGCGAGGGCACACAATTCATAATCAAACCTCCACTATTTGCCTTCCCACTCAGGGCGCTGCGTCGCCACTGCCTCCACCCCCATCCTTGCTGTTTTCTCTTTACTTTAAGGAGAATTAAGTCATTATTTTGCACCAAGACTCATAAATCCTCAATCCAACAGTCACCCACATGCAAGCAACTCTGCTAAGCAGCGCTGCAAACTGGCTTGAGAGGGTTTATATCTAAATTTGGTATGTTGTCCTTAGAGGAGCCCTTCACAGAGGAATGGACTCTGATGGTTATACGAGGCCTCATCATTGTAATTATTAAACCCAGCAAGAGACTCACCTGCATCTCCTTCTCTCCGTACTTGGAGGGGTTCTTGCTGCCCTGGCTCTTCCTGCGCAGCTTCTTCAGTTCACCCTGGCACTTCTCCAGACTCTCCCCTTTGCTCTTGTGTTCCATCTGGTATTTCTTCAGGGCAGCCTACATGGGGCAGAACACAAACACAAAATTAGGACCACAAATTAAAAAAGCCTACAGGTGACAGACGGTGCGTAGATACATAACAGCCCCGCCAACCTATTTCTCAAAGTTTTTAAGACTACTTCCTGTTTTACCAACGTGGCTGCTGGATTCAAACTCTTTTCAGAGCTTTGAAACTCGCTTTAGATATGTAATTCACCTTCACCGTTTGTTGACGTTACATCATTTCTGTGTGGGATTGTTGGTGTGATCAAGGAGGCTCAGACATCTGAAGGCAATCTTTCTAATCAAAAGAAACAAGCTAATTCACAAGATTCTTAACAAGATCCATGTTTGCTTACATTCTTGTTTTCCAATTTTCCTTCAGCAGCAACACATCTCCTGATTGTGTCTCTTAAAAAACACCCAGTGTAAGTGATTACCCATCTTAAGCAATTTTCAAGTTGATTTTCTCAGCGTACAAAAATCAGAGGCAGCCTGCAAATCAAAACCTAATGAGCGATTTTTAGAACAAGCAAAAAAAAAAAAAAGAAAAAAAACAACAATGACGGGCCCAGTCCTCTTTTACAGCCAGAGTTTGTTTATTTAATTCATTTAATTTGCTTGTTTAATTATTTATTTATTGAGAATAACAACTTTGTTTCCGGGCTGAACATGCTCTGTTGCTATAGTAACTGTGTCTGGTGTGACAAAGCTTATGTGGTTTCTGTACGAGGCGAAATTGGTGGAGGAGAGCTCATGAATGAGGGTTCAACACCTACATTTACATACTGCAAAACAGTGAGGATGCAGGTATCCTCCAGGTATTGTTAGACTGGAGGAAAAAGCCAAAAAGGAAGCTGTTGTTGTCCCTGGAGGATTAGTAGTTTGACACATGCAGATTTCATAGCAGAGTGGTGGTAATAGCACTGGAAACCTCATTGAAATTAGAAATAAAAAACTGCTTGAAAATGTCATTTGTATCTTTATTCACTGCTAATCGATTTTCCAGGTCAGGGGCTTCTCTCAAATATTGATTTACTTAATTTATTCCACACAAAATGGACCACAACATGCCTTTGCACTGGTGTTTTCTTTGTTACCCAATAACCATGATTCATCCTTTCATTGTAGTCGTTTTAAAAGGAAAGCAGTGCAGCCAGTATGTGTTTGCTCTGCTATTCATGCATTTAATTCCCAGAAGCCGAGGCTCCCCCGGTGGAAAACCCCCAGCACATAGATCATACGGTTGAGTAATGGTCAGGGAAGACACAATTGGGTATTGTGAAAAGTTTGCTTTTAATTTGCAGGGTGAAGTTGCGTAAACAAGATAATGTCCCTACAGCATCTGCCTCATTGAGCTGGAATGTTCCTCCTAATGAACAAATCAAAAGCCTGTTGACTTTTCTTTCCACTGGCCGTACCCACAACTCTCAATCACTGGTGCTACTGCAGACAGATAATTAGTGTGATTAAATCTGATTAGAAATAGAATGGGCAGTAAATGAACTTTGGTACACTTAAGAATCTCAACCTTGTCTCTTATCTGCCAGAAAAGCTTCTCTCCATTGGCTGATTTTTGCATTTTAGGTTTATGCCATAATTCTGACCTCAGCGCTGTAAAACCCAGCGTAAGCCATTATGTTAGACAAGAGATAGAGAGACGGAGACAGAGGGAGAACAAAGAGACATGCACCGCTGGGAACAGCACACACATTTCAGTCCTGAAAACAGCGAGCTTTCCTGTGAGTCTTTTTGAAGTCAAAATTTCTGATTATTAATTCTGAAGCAAAATGACTGCTATTATCACCGTGGCAGATCTGGAGGAAATTCATTAAAAGTAATGGATGTTAAAACCTCAGGGATACGCCACGATAGAAATGTCTGAACTGGTTGATGCATCTGAACTAATGTAAGAAACATGAATCATTTCCATATCAGCCGAGACAGCCAACAGAAATTTGACAGATGAATGTGGAGTCAAAGATTACTTGGGATTAAATCAGATTTTCATTTGAAAAGTAATTGTACTAGACTGTATAAAAGATGTGAACAGCCACTGTGATGTCACCCACTGGTTTTAAAGGAATATCGTTTTGTATTATCAGCTAACACCAAGCAAATGAAACGTGAAGCCAATGCAGAAGTGCTAAAACCTGCATTCTTTTTAATAGCCAGAATGGGCGACTTCACTGGTTGCAAAAATAAGTCAGATTGTATAGAAGTGTATGAGAAAATAGAGATCCAAAACTGAAGTCCACAACCAATGGGTTGTCACCGTGTCACCGTGGCTACGTCCACTTGTTTTATACTACAGTAGCTAGCTACCGAGGTTAACATGGTGCAAAAACGAACATTTGAGTCCTTAGTGTCTTTTAGTGCAATCTAACACTGAAATAGACAATTTTATGGGACCAAAAGGTAAAATTAACTTGACCTAAACTGGGTAACACCATGTTAACCGCCTGTCAATCATAAGGTAGCCCCACCCTAAAGCATACCTTACTCTAATGTCCATTTTACTCTAAATGTAACTTAATAAATAAACATCCTGCTAAAGAAAACTTAAAACTAGTGGTTAAGACCCCTTGACTCATAAGAAAAATAATTAAATGTGAGGTAATGAATCATTTGAGAAGTAGGGTAATTTCCTCATAGACCTCTATAGAATTGGGCTTCTTTTTTTACAACCAGTGTAGTCGTCCCCTGCTGGTCATTACAGAGAATGCAGCTTTAAGGCACTTCCACATTGGCTTCACTTTTCAGGCTCAGTGGTTACTACTTGGATTTACTGATATTTTAAGCCAAAATGCTAAAAGCCCACAAAAAAGCCTTCTCTCTATTTAATTTTAGGAGCAATATTATATTAAGTGTGTGTGAGTGAGTCAGTCGCTGCAGAAGCTCCTAACGTGGTCCTTCCAACAATACAATACAATGATGGCAACATTATCCCATCCCCCCTAAACAACGCGCAGCAGCACTGCTCTACACTCAGGCTGCAACCCACTCATTCTAAAGATATCACATGTAGACCAGCTCCACAGTGCTGACACACACACACACACACACTCCAGGAGGGGTTTATTATAATCAGTCCTTGACGGGTGAGTAGACGTGAAATGTTATTTCAAATCATCTTTTTAAACACACATCCTCTAATTGTCTCAGAGACAGACTTTGATTCAGATGTTTAAACATAACTTCACCTCCACCTCTATTATTATTACTTGGTTATATTAGGTCTTGACAGATTTACTGTAATATAAAGCACTAAAAATGAGCTAAATTATAGAGTGCACTTATTGGATTGAGGCTGTCCTTGGGCTTCGCCACAGCGAGCCAATCAGATACTCACAGTCAGATAACGAGCATCCAGGTCCACCTTCTTCTCCAGCTCAGAGAGCAGCTCGTTGTGGAAGGATTTCAACTGGGGAGAAGCACAAAAACAAAAACCTAAATACAGTGTCTAAAGCATCACGGAGGATGCATGTGGATACAGACGTCGAATACACATCAAGTTGTATATAATAGATAAATATGTTATTAAAATACAAGTGTTATCCTCATTTACTGTCAG
Organism: Serranus cabrilla; assembly: GCA_903364295.1. Taxonomy (NCBI): domain Eukaryota; kingdom Metazoa; phylum Chordata; class Actinopteri; order Perciformes; family Serranidae; genus Serranus; species Serranus cabrilla. Next base: position 282,657 of record CAFUXE010000268.1, on the reverse strand, counting down.
TGAATAAATGTTTTATCAACAAAGTCCTGGCCTGTGAATCCTCTCAGCTTGTAAATCACTGTCACTGATTCAGTGCTATGTGACACAATATTTAGTCACTAGATTGTAAACTGACCTGCCTGAAGAACGAACAAATCAGAATGGAGCATTCAATTACTGCCCTGCTGTCATTCATTTCCATGTACTATCTGTTAATGATCACATCAGCTATTTTAAACACAGAAAAAAAACGATTCAATAAGAAAACTCAACAGGAGTGTGCACTTTATTCAAAATATTTCCACTGGTTTACTTTCCGTCAGAAAGCCTTGTTTAGGTGTCACCAGACTCCATTGACAAAATCAGTGATTTTACCTTGCAGAACACAGGAATAGATGTTTTTGTCACAGCTTTTGTTCCCCAGTTTAAAGGGTAAGGTAAAGCGGAAAAAATATTCTAAATATAGCGTAAACTTAGTTTATTTTAGGGGTGATCAAAATATGTTTTGCTGCATCCCCAGTCGTAGAATATTGCTTAGTTCCTGCACTCTGCTGCTTCTCTAAACTGAGCTTATACCGCCTGCCATCTATTGCAGATAATACACTGACTTTAGATAAGTACTTCAAGCAGCCCCACTTCATATAATCCAACAGAATCCCTGCAAATTTAAAGAGAATACCATGTGAAAGATTCCAGATTTGGAGAATGTAATCTTTTAATTGAGCTCATTCAGCTCAAAGTGGCTGAAAGTGTTTTTGCCCAGCGAGGGATGTAAATTTTGTTCCTGATTTCTTAAGACTGAACTCATGCTGAGGCTCCAACAGTGGAGGATCAGCGTGAAGAAATGGACAAATTATATATATATGATCAGTGATTACAGGCAGAGGGGCAAATCGACATGAAAGGGCAGCTGTTTTAAGCTGCAGGGCATCCTGTTCTTCTATGGACACATTAATTAACTAATATCGACGAGGTGTGTATAACTTGCCATGCAAGCATATTACCCAAAATACCTTCCTGTTCCATTAACTCTCTCCACTTTCCGAACCACCTCCTGTATTAGCAGCGTGGATTTATTTGAGCTCAGCATGTCCGTTCATTCAATACGCGTTCATGTTCATTTAATTATCATGTATTCCATGTACTGCCCACAGGGGCTCCAGAGCTCGGGGATGAATTGTGTCTAAACTATTGTTATAATATTTCATTACGAGGCCTTTTACATAGCCAGAGTTTCATAGAGAGTGGTGCAGTGTTGAACCACACAGCTAAAAACCCTTTGAGCTTAGAATACCAACCATCTCCTCTAGCTGCACTTGGATCTGTCTGTGGACCTCAGCCATCTGGAACAGCACATCCCCTGCACAGAGAGAAGGAGGGAGACAGGGAACACATGAGCAACACTCAGCAGCACAAGCTTTCCTCCAGCAGAGAAACAGAGAGGAAGAGAGGCGGGAGGCTAGAGAGAGAGACCCCAACGTGCAAGGCTCATGCAGTAATACGAGATACACAAACACACAGGACACGTGACTTATTACTGGGACAACGAAGAACATGATGAAAGTTTGTTTTCTGGTACAAAGATAACAGAAAATGAAACAATAACAAGTGATGACAAGGATGAGAAATGGAGGAGACAAAAAGCTTCAAATTAAATTCTGGTTCTTCAAGCGTGTAAGTGCTGATGCCTCGTGGAGATTAAACATTTTGACTTTCTTTCTTTGATTAATCTTAACATCAGGCAATGTGATTTCTAGAACAAAAAAAATAAACACCTCAAAGAAAGGTTAAAGTCATCACACCAAAAGGAGTACATCAAAAATAACCAAAGGGAAGAGATAAGGAGGGTCATGCAGCTAGTGAGAGTGTTTCATTGTCATATACCTACAGGCTGCCTCTTCTGAATATGCAGTGCATTGTCAAGAAAAGGAACACAAAGAGCTACATTGAGCGAAGGACACATATAGACCTGGTGGAAAGACAGTGTGAGATCTGCATGTACAGAAAAATGAGACACACATATATTTCTCCGACCAAAAGATCCAAAGCCCCTTTGCTAAGGTCTGTCTGACATATTATGTAATGGTGAATTACTTTTTCATACCGTTTAAATTCACAGTCTGCACTTCTTATACCTATGAAAAGTAACAGTTCCTATATGAAGACGTAAACGTGAGCCAGCAGACACAGCTTATTAAGATGTTTATTGGCATTTGTTGTTAGGCTTTGACCTCTAGTGGCTGTAATAATAACAATGGGAGCATTGGGATGGGTAATATATATATATATATATATATATATATATTATGAGGGAGAAAACGAAATGTCGTATTTTTGCAGGCCAACCCGGAAGTAGCATCGCCATTGAGAATTCTCTTATGGGATTTTTTCATTGGATTTGCATCATTGCAGAGAATAAGCTCTGTGGCAAACAGAGTTTCTGATAATTACAGGTTTTGTTCAGCAGGATAATCTTCACAAATGGACACACTTTTATGATGTTTGAAGTGTTAAAAGCTAAATTTACGCTATAGCAAAATACTCAATGGTCAAATGCCGTTACACTTCAGGTGGTCTCTGACAAGCTAACCAGCTGTTTTGACAAGCTAGCGAAACTGTAGCCTAGTAAATTGTTCATTAACCTAATAAGAGAGCCCTGAAAAACACGACTACTGTAGGGCAGAATATGATAGATTCTTTCCATGTCTAACATGATAATGTTAAATGTCCCCTACAACCACTGTAGTCTCATTTAGCCACTTGTTAGCAACCGCCTTTTTAAAGTACATGTAAAAACGTAAAAATTCACAAATTTGAGTATATATCATCATATTTTATGTCATATAACAAAACGCAAACATCTCTTCAGCTTGTGTTAACCACAGACCTTATTTCAGCATGTAACCAAAACCCATTCAAAAGAGGTTAGCCCCCTCCTGCCTTTAGCTATTTAGTCATCAAATCCACATTACTGATGAAAATCAATTGTGTAGATATATTCTGAAAGCACCAATAGTCAACTGTACAATATGGTTACAATATTGATTCAGTAAGGTGCCAAGCTTGGGTTTACAAACTGTAAGTAACAATTCCTGCATACTATGCCTTTAAAACAGTCATGTGTTTAAAACAGAGATCATGTGACCAATTCATAACGTTAAATAGAACAGTTTATTTTAGTTAATATACCAACCAATTAATTTGTTGCCTCGGAAACCTTGCTTCCAGCTCATATTATGGTTTACATTAATAATTCAGGAAGTAGGCTTCCATTAAACTTAGATTGCTTCGTATTGATTTTTAGTGAGAAGTGAGCAGAGATGAGTTTAAAAGCTGGCCAGTGATGAAAATATCAATAATGTTGTGACAGGTCATGTTTAGATATGATTCATGAAAGTCTTAACTACATTTAACAGCAAAGCAAGAGCATTTCGAAACGCAATTTAGAAACATCTATCACATTTTTGGCAAAAGTGGAGGGCTATGAAAGACGAGACTTAACTGTCATAAAATCATATTTATCTGTCAGGCTGCTGGAATGAATACTGTGTACAGAATACTGGACTGAGAAGGAGCCGCACACTGAAGTGCAACACTTAGAGCATGTCAGGGTTTTCAATCTCACACTCCCTGCTGTGTCCTCTTTTGAAAAGCAGACCTGTAAGAGTACATCTCCACCTATCTCAAAATGCTTAAATCACAAGTTTTGATGAAGCGGCTTCAGTTCAGACTTTGGTCTTCACGAGAGGGCTTTGGAGGTCTCCGTCTCAACAGACAGTACATACAATGCAAATACAGACAGACAGTGAGGCAGATCGGACATTACATGAGGGACAAAAGATGTAGTTAATATGCTGCAAGAAAATATATTATACTTCACTTAATGCTTAAAATTCTGCACAATCATGGACTTTATGAAGCAGTGGCTGATATAAATAATGACCTACTAATTAGTCAAAATCTATTCACGTCGTCTAGTTGACCCCTTCATCATCAAAAACATGCAAGTGTGGGCAAATATTGTGTTTTGAAGATTTGCTGTTGCTAAATTCAGAGCAACCACTGACCCTACAACTCCTGTATACCCAAGATAGCCAGGCCCTTTGCCCGTGGTGCAACCTGCTGATCTTGTGCCTCACAGGAGCCGAGAAGCAGGCCAGAGCATCCCGTCAGTTCCCAGCAGGCCTGCTAAGCAGCTTACAGATACTCATCCCTGATCACAGCCCTTCAGGCTTAGAAACCCTGGCATTCTGTTGGCGGCTTCAACTAGCTGGATCAATTAGCAAATGAGCAGCCATCTCTGTGCCGCAGACACACACAAACACACCAACACGCGCGCAGGCTTATGCACGTCAAGTAAACTGGCAGGAGGACAGGGTGTTTGCAAGAAGCCAGAAAGGTAAAGAATGAATGAATCTGCGAGAGATCTCATCTTGTGTCATCTGCAATTTCATTACTGCACAATGTATGATGGCACAGCATAGAAAAGGGAAAAAAAATATTCACACTTTGGATATGCAAACAGTTCCCATGGCAACTTCGATATCATATCACACAACAACACAGAAAATTGGACTGCAACCTTGAGGGGCAGTTAACAGCAGATAATTCAATCTAGAATCAATAAAGAGGCATAATGTGAAGAATCTGAATGTGTTTTGTGCGACATTATTGTTTTGTGGAGAAATTATCCAGCAGGCGTGACACAACCTGGTAGACTGAGCTGCCAGCGTGACGAGGATATCCGCATAGCAGCGAGGAGCGACACGACAGACAGGTCGATGGATGGCCACGGTGACAAATTCATGAACACGCACGGGATGAAGGTTTCGACTCAGCAACACAAATAGACTTTCACATACTTGTCATTACTGTATCAATATTCCAAGCCTGCTTCCACCCTGCCTTTGTCCCTGACTGAGAGGAAACAATAGCTCCTTTGTGGGAAGGTGAGCTCATGTTGATCTGAACCTGCAGCTCAGAGACAAGCAGCAACATGCCTGCTAGCTTAAGGGGAGACACTACAGGTGAATAGGGTCATTTTTTTAAACTTACAGACATCAGCATGAAACTTCCCTAATTTGTTCTTTACATTGAGACAATATTGTTTTGCATCGCAAGTTTTCAGAAATTTTATGTTTAGATATGCAAATGAGGCACAGACTCATTAAATATGCACTCATTTGCATATATTCCCAGGACATAGATCTGAAACTGCACAAAGTAATTTCAAAGTCGTTATTTAATTTGTTAATATTTTAGATTCAGATTTTTTTTACTGAAGGAAATTGGGATATCTCTTTTTATTATTGCATAAATCAGAAAACACTGTCAAAAGCCATTAAAAAAAGCAATTTTCATTACATTTTTTACATAACAAAATGTGAGATAAATCAGGGTATGGATGATATATAGACAAACCCCTTATTGAAAACCATCAGAATATAGTTAGGAATGAAACTGAAATGTTTGGTGTCTGTAGGTGCAGCTGAAGTTCAAATTACTAATTAGAGAGGGAGCTTTCTAATGATGCATGTGATGACTACATGCTGCAATAAAACGCTGACTTTTAGTACATTCAGGAGAAATCTACACCTAAATGTTTGTTTTGGATATTTTCTTTCCACTATTCTGAAAGAAGACACATTATGGGAGAAAAATAGCTCATTATTGACCAGTGCGTGAAAAAACAATGTTTCTGCCTGTGGTGTCTCGTCTTAAACTCACTGAGTCAGAGACGGAAGCATGGACACATGGACTGGGGTGCATGTGAACAGACTGTCCCCTGAAGTATGACATCAGCTTGTGTAGATGTATTGACTGCTTGTGTAACAGAAGCAATGATACGCCCACACAGGTAGAGAAAAAGAGAAAAAAAAAACAACAGAATAACAGAATGTGGGCTATGAAGCAAAAAAAAATAAAAAATAAAAAAAAGTTTGCAACAGAGAGAACAAGAGAGACAGAGAGGGAGGGAGGGAGAGAATGGAGGTGGATGGAGAGAAACTGAATCACTGGTGAAGGTCAAGTCGGATTCACTACGGGTTGTCATGGAAGCAGGATAATGCTAGGGTCGTTGCCATGGGAGAAGTTGCAAGATGAGGGGCAGCGGCTGCAAAGTGCTGTGTTACAAAACACTGCTGGAAAATCTCCACCCTTACTATCAGCTATCATTACATCAGCATGTATACTGTACTTCCCCCGGGGAGGAAAGTGGAGTGATCCCACCTGCAGAGTGTGTGTACAGTATGTG